>CM048744.1:592139218-592739218 GCA_026315105.1 Locusta migratoria
TGTAAGTAGAAAACAAATGAAACAGTCGTCTCGTAGAGTCATCATCATATACAGAAAACGTAATCATATGCAAACACTAGCTATCACAGGTTTACATACTGATGTAATATACAGTATCTAGTAAATCAGGATTTCTATGAGAGTGACAGTAAAAATAGTAAAATACCACAAGTTACAGAAATAGATGTAACATATAGCTGAAGGCTACTGAATATCATATACATATTAAATATACTATTCAAGATACAATTCAAATGAATGTTACGAATACGTTGGACATAAATTTTGCATCCCATAGTCACATTTCGAGAAATTCGCACATATAAACAGACATTGTCGCGTTGGAGTAGCCGAGCGGTCTAAGGCGCCTCGCTGTGGAGTGCGCGGTTGCTCGCCGTCGGTGGTTCGAGTCCTCCCTGGGGCATGGGTGTGTGTGTGTGTGTTTGTCCTTAGGTTAGTTTACCTTAGTTTAAGTAGTTTGCAAGCTACGGACTGATAACCACGCAGTTTGGTCCGATAGATTTACAAACTTTTTTTATTTTATAAACAGACATTACATAATAGGCATATGATGAAACATAACTTAAATAATCGTCTTATTTGTTATGTAATAGCAATAGAAAAGACACGTAAACAGTTTTCTTTAGCAATTAAATGGGTCTAGAAGTAAAAAGAAATCAATTTTTGATTTATGTTTTAAAAGAAAAAGCCGTAGCTATTGTTAGCAATTGCATTTCTAAAAATAACTATCTACTTTGATACTGAGGCTAAAGAGCCATGAGGTAGAAGCAAGTAAGCTAACTAGTTTTGTCCTACACCAGCGTAGTATTCCAATGACACTTCTGTGACAAAAAATCGCGCATACATTTATTCCAAATAAAGTTGCTGGTCGATTTTTCGATAACATCTTAGAATTACATACCTTACGTAAGAAGTACTCTTAACACCCGGTGTTGGCAGTGTATTTATTGCAGTCTTCTGCTAGTCCATGTCTCCTTCATTCTCTCTGTGCATCAACTTCTTCCTGTCTCTAGCTATGTGTTTCCTCTCTCTGTTCCCGTCTCCGCCTCCCTCTGTAGCTACCTGCTCCTCCTGTCCCTCTCTGTATCCGTCTCCATCCCCCTGTCATTTCCTAATTTCCTGCTCACCCCCTTTTTGCTCTCGGTTTATTTCCTCCTCCTCCCTCTGTCCACCTGTTCCTCTGCCTCAGTCCTCTCCTCTTCCTCCTACACACAAAAACTTACACATATATGCTAATTTTCATGGCGATGGAGACTGCAAGGTACTATCCGCGCTGCACCTAACGGTGGCTTCCATTGTATAAAAAGCTTTTGTTAACTTCCAAATCGATCAAACGGCATATAAGTCTATTTTGATGTACCATTAGTGGCTTGCATTACATAAAAACGTAACCCATGAAAACGTACACACATGTGGCAACTGTATTGATTAGAAGTCACACGGTCTTCTGTAAATAGTCACCTTAGACGTATTTTAAGTGTGCAAAATTTCTTCAGTATCGGGGTTGGGGATTCCAGTCTATCTGGATATTTATCGTTGTGACTCTGATTCTGTTTGGTGAACATTTACGAAGGAAAACGTTCAAATAATTTGAAAACTTATATACTTGAAATTATACGTCATAATTAAAGTGTGAAAGTAGCCTGTTATTAAAATAAGCAAGATCTTTGGCAGTTGAGATTTGCAAATGTAAGTTAAAACTCCCACTGCTGCTCTAAATTACTTTATGAGTGGGCACAATTCATGCGCAATGGAAATTTATCTAACTGCTCACTCTTTAAGGGAGCAGCCAACGTTTTAACAAAATTAATGTTAAAAATAAATTAATAGACAATTAAACATGGGACAGGGGGCGTGAAATCATAAAGCAGAGGTTTTATACTTTAAAATCATAATCTATTAAGAAAAATGAACAAGCAACTAAATGTGGGGAGGCCAGATTAAGCATACACCTTGTACAAAAGTGAATTAAATCATATAATTACCGCCTGTAATAAAATTGTTTCTCCTCTTTATGAATATGGAGGTAACGTGGGAGGAAATTTGCAAGCACACAGTGGGTAGCTGAAAGCACATGCATTGATTCACAGTCACACGCATAATGCTTGGTCGTACATTACTCTGAGGGAACACTCGATAACAGTGGCAAAACGAAGTGTTGGCGTCATCTTGACGAGATGGAAGGTGTCTTGATCACACGAACTCGTGTGTGGAGACAGTGGCTCACTATTCTTAAGTACCATTTGGTGTGCGACCATGCCGAATTTCATAAAATTTACAAACAGAAATTAATTTAAAATAAGTGAATAGAGCACACACGAGAATTAATATAGAAGAAAGCTAGTATTAATAAAACCATGGGTGAAGGCCGAAGTAATGACCGTTACATGGTGCAATAGGGCATACGAGACACAAAAGACAGAATCTAACAAGAAAATGTAAGAAATATTTAGCATACAAACGAGTACAGATGCGACGTGAAAACGTCAGTTAAAAACAGCAAGGAAATTCAAATACACTACATTTACACAAAGGCTGAAGGCCACACACGGTTATTCTAATTTGAGCAAAACCGGACACAAAATCATCACCAGATAATAAATTTACACTGAATTACCAAGTTCTGTAAATTAGGAAACACTTCACCTTGCATACTGAAATAATTACTCAAGAGAAACCAACACTGCCTTATCACAAAGAAAGCAAAGTCCTATCAGCATGTCTTCCCCTCAGCATGATTCGGAGGAGTACTTACTTCCATGATCGTCGGAGCCAGAATGAAAAGTCCAGAGTGAAGCTCTAGGGCCACAGGAAAACCTTCTACCCACATACACTGGATTTAGAGCAAGCTAAAAGCGACACAGAGTGCATTCAGAGACTAGTGTTTACCAACTCTTGCTAACTGGCCAAGAAAATTCAAATGTTCAAATGTTTGTAGAGTCTATGGGACTTAACTACGGGGTCATCAGTCCCTAAACTTACAAACTACTTATGAACTACCTACAACTAAGGACGGCACAAATATCCATGCCCGAGGGGGGGATTCGAACCCCCGACCGTAGTGGCCGTGCGGACCGTGACTGGAGCGCCTCAATCCCCTCGGCCACCGCGGCCGGCACTGGCCAAGACAATTCCCTCTACAGCCGCTCCCAGAGAGGTCTCCTGTCACCTCTTTCGTCCAAGATTAGGTTGGTACGACACTAAAAACACGACCACCTCGCCATCTTGCCAAGTAAGCTTGTCTCTGGCCATCCAGCAGGCGCCAGCGCAGACGACAAGCGAAGCCGTGCATTCTTAACTACAGCAAAACGAGGCCTAAGGCGCGAGGCGGCGACTGTAAGCCATTACGCGGCAGTTAATCAATATTAAGAGCAACCTTCCACATTAACATGAACACACAAGTTCAATGACATGGGTGGAAACATATATAAATATGGGACAAACATATGTAAACATGGGGCATTGATCATTAATAAAGACAATAAAATAATTAACACACAAATACATAACATTAATGGTGCAAAAACACTTTAGTTTCATGAATAAATCTAAATGGAACACGACCACACATTCAGTGGATGTGTTTCAAGTGTGAATGGCAAAACGGCGCAATCATAATATTATTTCGGACGATTGAAACAATAAAATCATTTTGACACATAAGGTAAAGTTTGTAAGTTACAGATTGTATAGTTTTTCCTAAATATTGTATTGCTCCATCTGTCGCACCTACTCCCCTATTAACAATACGAAATCAAGGGCTGTTTACCTCCACAAGCACAACCACGAGTTGGTGGTCACGATGAGAAGTCTGTCAGTATGTACACCAACCTTTTGTATACAAACTAGCTTAATTCCCGCTGCTTCGCACGCATAGACTGGATGGTCTGCACTGGTTTTTTCTACTTCTTAAAACCGTATAAATTTTCATACAATTACGTTTAAAAATGCTTTCTTAATCATTTTGATACAACTTGCCACCCCCTATTGCATCATTGATGGCAGAATTTAAAACATTCGGAAACAAATTTTTTGAAAAAATTCTAACCGTGGTCCAAATCCAAAATTTATGCATTTCTAGCATAAAATAGTCTTAGTACCACCCTACAAAGATTTTCCCCTATTTCGCCCGCTTAATGCTTGAAATTCAAAAAATATCGAAACACGTGTTTTTAAAATTCCAATCAAAAATCTAAATCCGAATTTTTTTATTTGTTGCTCTAAAATTGCCCTATTTTAAAAAAATCCGTTCATCCCCTATTTCCAAACCGTTAGGGATAGGAATATCGAAAAATGGCTGATGCCTACAGTGTAAGATAAACAACGTCTACAAATTTCAAGTTTGTATCGGCTGCACATTCACTTTTTAGCGCCGTTTTCTGTATTTAGAAACGAATCGAGAAAGCGAATTTCTTTCTTACGCTTTGGCATCTTTCTTGGTATTTTCACTTATCAAACTGCAATATGCTCTTATTTTTCTATACTCGTACGCTTGTTGCAGAAAAACAATTGAAGAATGAGCATCACGGTTTGCTGTATATAGTGTCAAAAGTCATCGCTGGTCTTCAGTCCGAATTTTATATGATCTGAGGACTTTCAACCACTATATTTTCCACTTATTCTAGCTATCGACACGGAACTGCTATGGTGTACAACGGGAGACTTTGTACTACAGCAACATAGAGAGATCGTTTGTCTCCATTGTGTATATTTTGCTGAAAAGCAAAATATTGACAGCCCTATATTCCACATCCATCTACCACCATAGTGCACAATTGGAGACTGATACCGACAACCACATACAAACACTATTCGTTTGCGATGTGTAGTTTTGGCTGTTGAGTGAAATATGGGCATAAACACCTGAATTTTTATACATATTAAGATATTTAAAAAAAATCTGTCGGTCCACAGCTACCTTTTCGCAGGACGGCTTCTCGACCACGTTTCGAGAGTCGGATGAAGGTCGCTTGCAGCACGAGGACACTGTCACTGGCGGCGTACGCACTGGTGACGCGACAGGCGGAAACTGACGGTCGCCCAGAGGGTTTCTCCCCAGCTAGTCTTCCGCCCTGGCGGCGGGAAAGTGCGTGTGCTGAGGACTCCGGGAGCAGGAGGCGTTCCTCGGTGTTAACGGCACCTCGCGCCACCACAGCGCCGGGGTCCCGCTGCGAAAGTCCCGCCGCCAGCCGCCGTCACAGCGAAAGTGACGCGCCTTGCTGCTGATGACTCCCTGATTATTCCCTTTGTCCACGCCGTCTGCCTAGCACCTCTCACAGGTGGTGCTTGTTCTCAACGTAGTCACTTGATCTAGCGGTCACCGACACCGCCCCGAGGCCGACAATAACTTTCACTTTATGCTGCTCTCAATGTAGAAAAAATGTAAGGTGATGCGCATGTGTAGGAAAAACAATCCTATAATGAAACTTCCTGGCAGATTAAAATTGTGTGCCGGAACCGGGACTCGAACCTGGCACTTTTGCCTTTCGCAGGCAAGCGCACTACCATATCCTTTCTTCCAGGAGTGATAGTCTTGCATGGTTCGCAGGAGAGCTTCTGTGAAGTTTGGAAAGTAGGAGGCGAGGTACTGGCTGGAGTAAAGTTGTGAGGCGGCATCGTGAGTCGTGTCGGGATAGCACAGTGGGTAGTGTGCTTGCCCGCGAAAGGCAAAGTTTCCAGGTTCGAGTCCCGGTTCTAGCACACAATTTTAATCTGCTAGGAAGTTTCATATCAGCGCACACTCCGCTGCAAAGTGAAAGTTTTATTCTGGAAACATCCCTTAGGCTGTGGCTATGCCTTGTACCCACCATATCCTTTCTTCCAGGAGTGCTAGTCTTGCATGGTTCGCAGGAAAGCTTCTGTGAAGTTTGGAAATTAGGAGGCGAGGTACTGGCGGAAGTAAAGTTGTGAGGCGGCATCGTGAGTCGTGTCGGGATAGCACAGTCGGTATTGCACTTGCCCTCGAAAGGCAAAGGTCCCAGGTTCGAGTCCCGGTTCCGGCACACAATTTTAATCTGCCAGGAAGTTTCATATCAGCGTACACTCCGCTGCAGAGTGAAAGTTTCAGTCTGGAATCCTATAATGTTCGAATACGGCATTAGTAGTGAGCTTCTTGATGCTGTCACGTCGTTCAAATATCTAGGCGTAACATAGCAGAGCGATATGAAATGGAACGAACATGTAAGGACAGTTGTGAGTAAGGCGGACAGCCGACTCCGGTTTATTGACAGAATTTTGGGAAGATGTACTTCACCTGTAAAGGAGGCCGCGTCTAGAACGCTTGTACGACCTCATCTTGAGTATTGCTCAAGTGTTTGGGACCCGCAGCAGATCAGTTTAAAGGAAGACATAGAGGCAGTTCAGAGTAGAGCAGTTAGATTTGTTACTGGTAGGTTCGACCAATGCGCGAGTGTCACGGAAATGCTCCGGCAAATCAATTGGGGATCACTGGAGGAAAGACGACGGTCTTTTCGTGAATTTCTGTTGAGTAAATTTAGAGGGCCGGAATTAGAAGCTGACTGTAGTACGATCTTGCTGCCGCCTACTTAGATTTCGCGTAAAGATCACAAAGACAAGATAAGAGAAATTAGTGCTCGTATGGAGGCATATAGGTATTCTTTTTTTCCTCGTTCTATTTGGGAGTGGAATAGGAAAAGAAATGCCTAGTAATGGTACAGTGTACCCTCCGCCACGCACCTTACGGTGAATTGCGGAGTATGTATGTAGCTGTAGATGTAGATATCAAACGCTGTTCTCTATGCGCTCATATCTGACAAAAATCACTTTCTGCTTTATCGATGGTTTCCCACCTTTTTCTACAACAATTACTTATTTCACATGAGAATTAGACACACGAAAGAATGGTTGTATCTACATACCCTATTTCTCCACGTAATCCCGTCCCGTTCCATGGTTTTCCTCCATCACGAAACAAGAGCTACCTGTCGGTACGAATCAGTCCTCTCCTCTTTCTCCAATACATAAAAAATTACAATATATGCTAAGTTTCATGGAGATCGATGAAACGGTGTGGAGACTACACACTCTAGGAAACATATCAGCCAAAATTAATAAGTATTCACACTTACGTCAGATTTGCCTAATCAAACAAAAAATGTTCAAATGTTTGTAAAGTTTATGGGACTTAATGGCGGGGTCATCAGTCCTTAAACTTACAAACTACTTATACTAGCATATACTAAAGACAGCACAAACATCCATGCCCTAGGGGGATTCGAACCCCCGAAGGGGAATGGCCTCACGCACCGGAGCATAGCGCCTCAATCCGCTCGGCCACTCCGCCTCGGCCCTGCGCACTGTATGAACCACTAAATTTATAAAGGTTCAAATGTTTGTTAAGCTTAAGAGACTTAACTGCGGGGTCATCAGATCCTAAACTTACAAACTACTTATGAACTACCCTTTACTAAAGAGAACACAAACATCCATGCCCAAGGGGGGATTCGAACCTCCGACCGTAGTGGTCGTAGATTTATAAAGGAGGCAGACAGACACTAATATACAGCAATTTGAATATGTACACAATTACGTGCAACACCTGCCAAAAATCATATATAGACCAAACTGTTAGAAATTTCCACACTAGATATAAAGAACACACCAGAAACAGAGAAAATAATCCCTCTACATTCTATCAACATCTAATCACGGAAAAACTCGACATAAACCCTACAGAAGAAGTATTAAAAATTTATACATTATACAGGAAGGGCCAAAAATGAATATTCTCTATGAAATCGAAGTCTATTCACACATATACAACAAGCAGAACGATATATTAAATGAACAAACCGAGTTATAATGTAAAAAAATACATCGAAACTTTAATTTAGGTTATAAACACCAAAGATTCGTAACATGCGAATCCATAGTAAACACTCCATATTCAAAGACAAATAAATCAAAGATATGGGCGTATAAATTACTGCCAACTATGTAAACTTATAATAACATTTAATTACTGCCACCACAGTCTGTACTAGACTACACTGCCACTACAAAAATCGATTAATATAATTAGTACTACTGCACATATACGGATAACCACCAAAAAAATCAAGCATAACATCAGCTTTAAAAAGAAATCAATTGGGCAGCAAATAAAGTGCAACTACAGTATAAGTACCGTAAGTAAAATATTGTAAAATGTATATTTCGTAATTATGTAGTGAGAAAGTATGTAACAAGCCCTCTACGTTACTCATTGTATTTACAGAACTCCTGAAGATGGCCTAAGGCCGAAATAAGCTTATAAAGTAATAAAAAGTTCAAAAGCAGTGTAAAAATAATTTATAGTTTTTGTGTTATTAAGCATGTCCCTCAAAGACATACTGTACACTGCGGGCATCAGAGAACGGAAATCCTTGTTCTGGTCATGATTTGTTCACTGTCTGAATTGCCTCTTCATCGTCTCCAAATAACTTCCACGACTCTTTCATGGCTCAGTAGCGAATGACATCAGTTCGTATCAAAAGTGACTGCTCGACTGCTGTAAATCTTGGAGCTCCACGGACTCACCTTCTCATGACCTCACTATCCGTTGTCCTACCATCGTCAGAGCTCCATGGTCCAGTGGGGTATGACATCTGCGTAGTGCAAAGTACGAGGGGTGTTCAAAAGAAGGTACGAAAAGTCTTAACGACCAAATTGGTTGAAATTTGAAAATGCCGCTTTGAGGTAACATAGTGCGACATCTAGGGACGCGAAGACGGCGTCGTAACCTCCCTCCTTAAGAAGTCAAGTCTGTGCTCTCAGCAGGCAAGGCAATGCTCACAGTCTTTTTGGCCGTCCGAGGCCGTGAACTCATCAAATTCCTCGACTACAAGAAACCATGTACTGTGAGAATCACCGTAGACTACGCAACTCCATCAACAGCAAACGACCTGGACTGCTCACGGACAGAGCGATTCTTCTCCATGATAACGCGCGTCTGCACGTCCGCAGGATCAAACAAAGTTTACTAAGTTCAGGTGGGAGCGGCTTGAGCATCCGCCCCAAAGCCCGGACATGTCGTCCTGTGACTTCCATCTGTTTGGTCCACTAAAAAACAACTCAAAGGTAAGCTTTTCAACTCGGACGACGAACTGAACGGTACAGTAGAAGACTGGCTCCTCAGTTGTTACCAAGAGATATATAGATCATGGGAGGATAGGAAGGAGTGCAGAAGAGAGAAGAATGGACAAATTATAAGTGGTGGGAGGATAGGGAGCGATGGAGTGGCGTATGTTCCAAGCAGATCAGGCCAGAGGCTGGAAAATCTAGAGGAAGATGATGTTAAACTCCTCATTAGTTACGCGATCTACTCACCTAATAATCTGCATTCTTCTGTACAACACATTTCTAAAGCCTCTATCCTCTTTCTTTCTGAACTATTTCATGTCCATGTTTCCCTCCCGTACAAGGATACACTCCACACAAATTCCTTTAGAAAATACTTCCTAACAGTTAAATTAATATTTCATTTTAACAATTTATTTTCTTAAGAAACCCCATTCTGCATTTTATAGCATCAGAACGGCGATGATACAACGTTATTTTACTTCCCAAGTAACAAAATTCAACTACCATCTTTATTGTCTTGTTACCTAATCTAGTACCTTCAACATCAGTTCATTTTCTTACATTACTTTCCATTATCGCTGTTTTGCTCTTGTCACTACCAATCTTTCAAGACACTGTCCATTCCGTTCAAGTGCTGACAGAATTACTAAGTCAGCGGCAAAAAGGCGAAGTTCTTCTTTGCTTTAGTTAATTCTACAATTTTTCTCTTGCTTTTCTTCATAGCTTAGTCAATGTTCAGAATGAAACTAGGAAAGGCTGAAAACCCTCTTTTACTGCGTCTTCAACTGCTGTGTAGTTTCTGTGTAAGATTGTAACCTCACGTCCCCTATAATTTTCACCCCTTGAAGAATGTATTCGAGTCAACATTGTCTGATTAAATAGTAACTCAATTTTCTAACAAGAGAGATTACGATTACTTATTAATGCTGGAAAAACCCTTTAGGATTATACAGCGAGGAAAAGGGCATCCGGGTGAAATTCAGACAATTAATTTGTTAAATCCTGATTGCAGCGGACCTCATGCTATACGGAAATAACGCTAAGTTCAAATGATGATATTATTGTAAAGCTATGGACCAAAGTGCAGGGCTCATCGGTATCTAGAAGTGCAAACTGAGGACAACCCACACACCCATGCCCTAGGGAGGAATCGAACCTCCTAGTGGCAACGGCCATTTTCACCGCAGAAAGACGCACGCCAACTCCCGCGCGGCAACGATAAGTAAATGAACGGCAGAATAACGAAAATCTCTCGGTATTTTCACTTCATAGGTTATAACTTCAATGGACGTCTTTACCTACTGAAACGTTCTCCCCGATCCATTTGAAAAGTCATTGTGTAAAGAGTAACTCCGTTTTTATTTATTTTGCTATCCAGTGACTCTATGGATTTCACGATGCCGTAAAAGGTTAACAATTAATAATATGTATTCAAAAATGAACCTCTTATAGTAAACTGTACTTCGGAAGGACCGTGAATCACTCCGGTCCTTACGTTACTTTTAGCGATATTCGTCTTTCCTGTCATAGTGTTCAACAGATATTCATGATTGAAGCCGTCTCTAACAAACTTCTAAATTTTAATTCCATCACTCACTGTAAACGTTATTTCGCTTTCCAAATTTCTCGTTGCTTTGTTTTACTGCTTGCTAATGTAAATACCGAATAGCATCGGGAATATTTCACAATCCCGTCTGACTACTCAGCTGCTACTTTCCATTCACATCTTTCAACTGTTCTGCGCCTCTATAGTGCATGAGTCAGTACATTGAGTAGCTGCATCGCTGACTCATTCGCTCGCGAAAGTGATTCGGCTTCTCTGGAATATGCGCAGATCATTTCCGTTTTCAAGAAAAGTCGTCGAGCCGATACGCAGACCTATATTTCTTACGTTGGTCTTTTGCACTCATTTGGAACACGTTTTATCGTGTTTTAAGGCATTTCTGGACACCGAAGTATGATTTTTAGGAATCGATATGGGATCGTGTAACTCCCAGCACTGAGGCTTCCAGGTAGATACCGCCTTTCTTGACTTCCAGAAGGCGTTTTACACTGTTTCGAACTGTAGAGTAATAAACGAAACAGGAGTGTACGGAATATTATAGCAACTGTGTAGTTGGCCTGAAGACTTCCTAACGAACGGATGACAGCAGATTTTATTTTTATTTTTTTAATTGAGACAATAATTTTGGTGCCATTAATTTTAGGCGTGCCCAAGGGAGTGTTACAGGCTGTTCACTTACCAAATCGTGTGAAATGACCTAGTAGATGACGTCAAAAGTGAATGAGGCTTTTCGCTGATGATGTGGTAGTATACAGATAAATGCCCTGTATAACATAAATGCACAGACGAGGAAGAGTCACTGGAAATAGCTACTTCCGTAAAGTACTTGAGAGAGTGCATAAGGACCGAACTGAAGTAGGACGACGACATATATTTAATCGTGGGGATTGGAGACCTGACTGAGATCCATTGGTAAAATCCTGAGGAGGTGTAGCTCATTAACGACGGAAGTACGAGGCATGTTGAAATGAAAAGGTGCGAAACGACACTGTGGTTACAACTGAACTCGTTATTCAAAAGAAACCATCAGGTGTGAGGACAACTATCCAAATGTTTAACGAGCCGACGGATACCCTAGTCCCAGAATTCCCGTGGCTGTGACAATAGTAAGTCCTTTTCTGTGTCCTTCAGTTCGTCGTCCAAGTTGTAGCGCTTCCCTTTGATTTTTTCCTTTACTTTGTGTCATCCTGCAGATGTGTGAACGAGCGTTATCATGGAACAACATTCAGCAGCTCAGGCTATTTGCTCTTAATGTAACTTGCGTAGGCTAAGGAATGTACCATTGTATACGTAACTTTTAATGGCTTTTCCGTACTTGAGGAATTTGATGAGTATCGGACCTCACGCATAGAAAAAGGCGATGAGTGTCCCCTTTCCTGCTGAAGGCACAGCCTTGATTTTTTTAAGGGAAGGTGACGACGCATGTTTTGCGTCCCTACATGTCGCACTACGTCATCCCAAAGCTGCATATTCAAATATCAGTCGGTTTCGTTGTTAATACGTATCGTACGTTTTCATTTGAATACCCCTAGTAGCTTAAAAATATCGTTCCTGCAATACTTGAATATTGCTCGTCAGTGCGGAATCCTTACCAGATAGGATTGATACATGAAGTGGAGTTGTAGGCTTTGTTTCAGGTTGATTTAACAAGTGCAGAAGAGCTACGGAGATGTTAAAGTTACGGCAGCAGGCGTTTGTAGAAGAGGAAATCAATATATATAGCTTTCTCCTTCGCATATCTCGTGAAAAGCCCAACTGGATAAAATTGGAGACAGTACAGTCCAGTCGTATCTTCTGTCAACCATACGACACTGCAACAGGAAAAGGATAGAGTTACAGTGGTATGCAAAGTACTCTCCGCCAGTGTGGTGGCTTGCGGAGAATGGATGAACATATAGATGAATAAAGTCCAATACAATGAGCCTGATGATTGTAGTCTAGTCTGTAAATAGTAATAAATTCAGGATCTTGTAAGGTCGCCTGCAGCTTATTCAACGTTCGCTTGTAGGCAATTCATACAATCGAAGGCTATTCACCATTTCAGTTAAATAGATTTGCCGTTTCGCTAACTGCTGGGAAGCCATGTGGCTTTTTAAATAACGACCGAGCCGAATGTTTCCTGTTCTGGTCAATTTTAGTGCTCGAGACTTGTGTATGGATTAGTGCAATGTGCCGCAAGTCCCAGTGGGACCTTCTCCAAGGCTGACCAGCACCGTCTAGAGACAAGGCTTCACACCGAGCAGGCCGCGATCGCTAGCTGACTGGCTGGCCACTACGAAGCACTGGGCTGAGCCCTAGCAGGCAGCCAGTCAGCTAGCGATAGCGGCCTACTCGGTGTGACGAGATACGGTCTATTGTGAAGCCTTGCGTCTAGACGCTGATGGGTTAACATGTTGTTATGATGCTGCTGATGGCTGTCGGACAGGCAGCCTGTCAGACCTAAATCATTAAAATATCCTGGGTCTGACATACCCAGAAGAACGTCAGTTGCTACAGTGGACGAAATGTCGGTCAGTTTCATAAAGACTGACAATGCGGTATCGCACCCAGGAGGTTTTTATTGACTGTGACAGCGGTCACGGAAGCCTTCGCTTACAGTTAATCAACCCGTATGAGCTAGAATCTCTAGGTCACCAGGAGAGGGCGTAAATCTTAGGACACAGCAGGTTCCTTGGGTAAATGGGTATGTGAGTGGGGGGGGGGGGGGTGGCATATCTTTTTCAGCCTCCTTATGCATGCCCAGAAAAGCTTAAAGAGGCGGAACTGTGTTCTATGCTACTGCGCAGCTACTCTACCATGACATCTTCCTAGGCCCTGTTAAACACAGAAGTAGTAGTTGACCTACAGACAAGACACCTACCCGTCAAGTGTGAGTTACGAAGCGACATTCTGCAGGCAGAAGGTTATAGTGCACCGGGAATGCATTTCAAAACGAGTCTTGTTTATGCTGCTCACTCAATGAGTGAGGGTGTTGTGCCTAAATGCTGTAGGAAATTAATGCAAGGCCAAACGCACTTTCATGAAGAAGTTTGGACTAGGGCGCAAATACGTCGCAAGTGACTAAAAATCTTGTTCGGTAAGTTGAGAAGTGGTTCCAGAGAGAAAGAGAGAGAGAGAGAGAGAGAGAGAGAGAGAGAGAGAGAAGATCAGCTCTGTACACCATTGTTACAGAATACCTAGGCTATCGAAATATTTGTGCACGATTGGTTCCCAAGGAGATATCTGAGAAGTCGAAAGCGCGGCACTTGGCCTCAGCCATATCGTTTCTCATATGTTACGCTGATGAAAGGGAAGAGCTTTTGAGTTCCATTTGTCAGGGGATGAAGGTGGATTCTTTCTGCCAATCCAGAATCTGAAGAGCATTCCAATCAGTGGATGCACACATAGAATCCCCGCACAAAACCAAAAAGTTTAAACAAACGTTCGTCAACAGAAAGGCCAAGACTTTTTTTTCTTTTTTTGATCATAAAGGTGTGTTGCTAGTGGGGTCCCATTGGTGGTGCGGACTATGATTACTGCAAATGTGTTATGCCAGATATTGCGGAACGGAAAACAAAAAAGGGGTATATTGTCATCTGGAATTGTTTTAGTCTACGACAACGTGAAAGCGCACACAGCTAAGGTAGCCAGGCACTTGCGCTGGAAGCGTCCCAGCAGCAGACACGCAGCCTAGACACAGCGCCTAATGATTTTCTTCTTTTTCGGGTGCTAAACTAAAGTCTTGGAGAATAGCTCTTTCACACCAATGGAGAACAAATTGCTGTGAAACCTGTCTTCATACGCTGGTGGCAACCGTTTATCGGTATGAAAAATGGGTTAATCTTCTGGTGAATATGTGGAAAACTAACTGTGACTGTTCCTGACTTCGTTTACTGAAATGAACTCTAGATTTATAGTCGTCCTTCTATTAGCTCCATCAGATACTGAAAAAAAATCCTGAAAAACTTGTAAGCGTGTTGCAGGGTACGTTCGGTGAGACATGATTGTTGAGAACACAATTTATTACGTTACGTCGTTTCTGATTTAATTGGCAGTGAAATTAAAAATCAGGTCGGTTTGCACGCAGATTCAAGCATCCTGCAAGTAACGATTTCCCAAACTGGTTCTCGTCATGTTTCCTCAAACCGGACAAGAAAGAAGTACAAAAATTGGACGATAGCCAACGTCTTGGCTGCCCCGTGTGCTAACATGCTACGCTTTTTCCGGCAGTTAATCAGAGGAAGAAAACGTTTAGCAACAGTAGCACGAGCTGATTACCTAACTTCTCCACAAATTAAATTCAAAGAGGCGCAACGTATCGAATTTTTTTGTTAAGTTGCTTGTCACCTCATTCTACTCTGCAGAACCCATACCAGCATAAAATTATAGAATACCAAAAAATATTTTCACTCTAAAGCGGAGTGTGAGCTGATATGAAACTTCCTGGCAGATTAAATTGTGCCGCAAGTGGGATTCGAAACTGGGACCTATGCTTTCGTCATCTATTTTTTTCCATTATTAGGTGAAGCAAGGGCCAATTTATTAAACAGGTATAATATTTATTCGTTGTAGAGAATAATAATTCTTCTTATAGAGCTATTCTTAAAATAAATCGTTGTTTTTTTTCGCGCGCAAAAATCATACAGAAACGTAACTGTCGTAAATAAACATACACGCAACTCGTTGCAGAGTGCTTTCCGATTCTTTTCCCCGCTGTAGCACACGGGTACGTCTTCTCATATATTAGTGTTACTTTACCTTTTCACATCTTCCGTTCATTGTTTTCTAGGTTTGGCATTTTAACTTGTCTTACCAGGACATTCCAGCTGTGCGAAGGGTCCTGAAAGGCATTCCATAAAAATTAGAAAAATACTTTCTGTATTTAGGATTACGTGCAATATTCCTATGTCACCACAATACCTTCTTTGGGGTATTTCTGTAAAGGTAGAGCACCAATTGTCCTAGAATCCATGTTACCGTATTCGTTTTAGTATTTGGATAGTATGTTCTGTCCGAGAAGAACACGAACTGTGTTTGAATGTCTTGTTGCTCAACTCAAAGAAAGAAAGCTATTATCTATTGCCATTAACGCGAAACTTCTAATGCTGGGCCACATGTTAGTCGGTGTTCATAGTCGACCAGTACTTGGTACTGGGTGCATAATGGTGAATCCATCATATGTATAGAGTGTGTAACGTACTAGATCGTAATTCGTTGGTTCTTGTTGTACTCGTAGATCGTTGCTCTCGGTAGTGGCTGGATGAAATTTCATGGGACAAAACTAATCTGTTACAAATAATGTAGGCGACACTTAGGCTTAAAGTTCATTGACATTTTAATCCACTATTAGTGACCAATTCTCCCCATTTATGGCCAGCGTACAAGACTTATTAATAACGGTCACCACAACCCATTACTTACATTCCACACGTCAATAATAGAAACTTACACAGTTCGTGTGAGGAATACTAGTCTGAGGTCTACAGTGTGGCACAAATATGAAGGAGTAATCACTGTAGATAAACGTTCTACACGCTTAACATTGAAGAACTTTAACGTAATGTTCAAAATTAAAGTTCAAAGTGACGTGGGTTGTATCTCAGATGCATCACTTTATAAGACTCAAAACAATACTCGGAACTGGCGTGGATTGTGCATCAGATCGTTGATGAAACAATACTACCTTACATTGCTCGAAAGCATCCTATTTATATCTTCAAAACAATTACACTGAAAATTACGTATTGTTAATTATGTACGTTAAATAAATTATAGTGGAAAAGAAAACAATTACATACAGCTGACTACAGTAAAAGATAGCGTAAAATACTAAGTGAGTTTGTATAAAAGTATTTAATATCCAAATATAATTTAATAGTGTTATCAACAGTACTTTCATAATTAACAGAAATTATACAGAAACTAATGAGGGCAAATCTTTCCTAAAATTACTTGTAAAACATAATAATACCTACGTTAATATTATGAGGAAAGATCTTAATTAGCCCTAACAGAAATACTATCAGAACTACAACAATTTGCCTCTGGCATGAATTAATATAGCAGATGGTTATAAATCCCAACATACTTCGTTACAAGTGGAGTCTCGATCGGGTTGCTTGTTAACCATTAACTGCCAGGTACCACACGACACGTGTTTCTGTGTCCAAAGAAACGTGCTATATACATCGCCATGCCACCGGCCAGTTGACATTTCAATACTACTTCTCATAAGTTTGCCAGGTTTCGTGGGCGTTAATATTCGGTAGATGTTGTGGGCCGCTGGTCTGATTTTAGTGCCATTTGAACATTATTCTTCATGTGGTGAAGTGTGCTATTTGAGATATCGGTGCTAGTTCTTAACTTACCTGTCAGAGATGTATGATGTCGTCTCCACAACTTTAAAATGATGCTCCTGTATAGCGCCACTGTTCGATGATGAACACGTGCAAGACCTAGCACACCCCTAACGGGAGGGAGGGTGAGGGTATCATATTTAACTTTGAAGAGTAGTCCCGCACTGACGAAGGAGAAGCCAACATGCGCCATGCTGTCACCATCGGGAGACCTTGTGCTAGGTGGAGAATTAGTGACGCCGTTGGGTGATATCTAAGGCACTATGGTATTCAGACTGCTTGACTGAATGAAGAAGTCTCTTGTATTTGTTGTAAGCTGCTGAGTGACGAACACTGCCTAAGCATTCCAAGGTATACATGAGCCGGCTGCCAGTCACCATTCCATATTTGTTGGTTCAAGCTAATGTCTCTTGCACGTCGTTTCAGTCCGTATCATGAGCACCAGGTCGTCTGCACAGGCTTTGCACTTTAAAGTATACTCTCTCATTGTCAATCCCGTCAGTCCTTAACGAAGGCATCAGAATAGTGGTTACGGGGCTAAGGCGGATAAAATAATAGAAAGTGAGCACCGTTGCCTAACCGATCTCGATGTAGTAAAGAATGCAGTCGACCGTCCACTGATGAACACTTTGGAGGAGATATTGCATAGAACATCTACATAAATATTCTGCAATCCACCGTAAGGTGCGTGTCGGAGGGTACAGTCTACCACTACTAGGCATTTCCTTTCCTATTCCACTCCCAAACAGAACGAGAAAAAATGCCTGTATGCCTTCGTATGAGCCCTAATTTCTCTTATCTTGTCTTTGTGATCATTACGCAAAATGTAAGTAGACGGGAGGAAGATCATTCTACACTCAGCTTCAAATTCCGGTCCTCTAAATTTCCTCAACAGAATGTTTAAAAAAGAACGTAGTCTTCCCTCCAACGATTCCCATTTGAGTTGGCGGAGCATTTCCGTGACACTCGCGCATTGGTCGAACCTACCAGTAACAAACCTAGCTGTTTGCCTCTGAACTGCTTCTGTGTCTTCCTTTAAACCTGCTGTGGGTCCCAAACACTTGATCAACACTCAAGACGTGGTCGCACAAGCGTATTATACGCGGTCACCTTTACAGATGATGAACATCTTCCCTAAATTCTCTCAATAAACCGCAGTCGGCCGTCCGCCTTACTCAAAACTGTCCTTAAATGTTCGTTCCATTTCATATCGCTCTGCAATGTTACGCCTAGATATTTGAACGACATGAATGCATCAAGAAGCTGACTACTAATGTTGTATTCGAACATTATGGAATTGTTTTTTCTATTCATGCGCATCACCTTACATTTTTCTACATTTAGATCTAGCTGCCATTCTTCGCACCAACTAGAAATTTTGTCTAAGTCATCCTGTATGATATTACACTCAATTAAAGACGGCACCCTCCCATACACCACAGCATCATCAGCAAAAGAGCCGCATCACTACACTGATAACGGGCTGTGGAAATAGCATGTGTTTCATAACTTCTGCCAGATGGGTGTGACTATGTCGAAGGTTCGATCAAAATCAATCGGCGCAGTTCAGTCACATCACGATATTCACTGAGTGCTGCTGAATGTTTGTATCTTCGGTTGATCGAATGATAACAGAGCAATACACTTCGGAAGTGTGTAACTAATGATAAGGAGGATATTTTAAAGTCGCAATTCAGAAACGTCAGTGGTCGGTACTTTCATATCCGTGAGCGACCTGATGGCTTGTTTATCGGGATAATCAGTCCATTCACAAAGAACAGCGGAGACAATTTGCAGTAATACTAGTCCATATGGAAGGTCCAGGTTCCCTACCAATAGCATCCACCCACTTCCTACTCATGTCCTCCATCAGCTGTGCTTTTGCCTCTGGCCAATAGTGCCAATGAATGTCTGAGAAACTTCATCAACGATCGCCGTATCAGTATCTACTGCTGTGTAAAGTTGAGTATAAGGGTCGACAAAAGCAGTGCTTGTTTCTTGTTGCCATCTTCAGTATCCAGGACGTCTATCAGGCCTCTTCGTCGTTGCTTACGATCGTTGATGATATGATACATTGATGTTTTTTCTCCTATGATCCGGTCAAATGTCCTTGCCTTGACCACTACACCCTCGAAGTTGCTTCTTATGATGGATATAATCTTGGCATTGACACGTAGTACTGTCGTTTCTCCGGAGAAGTTGCCTGATCATTGCAGTCACGTAGCACATGAAATAGTTCATTGTTTGCGTTCGCCACGCTGCCTGATCGCGACCTACGTAATTAAAACAAAGCGCAATGCTGGTTTGGCACAATGTAGCAGCCAACGTAGTGTCGTGGGATTACCTGGAGATGTCTTAGGCATGATTTCCGAGTATCTTCGATGGCACTGCGACAATCTGGGTTTATAAGGTGGAAGAGATTCAGCTTGGAAGGAGCGCGGTCCGCTACACCTTCTGAGAGAGTTGGTACATTGATATTTTGTTGCAAGAACATAATTCAAGTTCCTTGCGAAAATGAAATAGTTGTCTCGTACTTGGAAGAGAGGTGCAATTTCCTCGGCAAAGAAGCGGGACGATCCAGTCTCTTGTCTGTTCCAGATGGTACGTAGATGTTAGTGAGTCTTACACCAAGCACTGTCATTGCTACTCCCTTTGCTGAAGCTAGGTGGAGGACAACCTATGCATGTATGCCTTCCCTAAGAAATATTGCTACACAGCTAACTGTTTTGGAGGCGTGTGATATGTACATCTCGTGCCCGTAGATGACCGGAAATTTTTCAGCCTTTACTTTCTGAAGTAGGACGATATCGATGTCCGCCGCGTTTAGCATCTCCATGAGGAAAGACGTCTTAATTCGAGACGTTTGGTGTTGATATTAACATAGGAAGGCCGGAATGCTGGTTTTCATTCCCATGTATGTGTGTCGCCCCTGGGGTCTGTGTCATCTGATGTTGCGCTGACACGTGATGGCGCCTCGTCATATCCGCTGGCGTTAATTGCGTGTCGCCCGTGGCTTTTTTGTCAGGATGTTGACGTTCTTGATATGAGTTCCCGGTAACCTTTGTCTGGTCAACACCTCCCTCGGCTTGTTCATTGTCTCCGCTAATACGTTGTAATCAGTCATCGACGGGGTAAGCCACCGTTTCTTGGGTCCTCTTGGTGATTGTTCCTTACGGACATTGCCCTCTGTATCCGAATGTGGCTGTGCATTGTCTGAAACTACGAATACACTTTACAGCTTTGCTACTTTCAAATGAATGAAGCAAAAGAAAACTGCCGATAACACACTTCTATAAAATCCGAGCAGCCCTTTTACATGTCAGGAACACACTGTCGCATATAAGAACTGCTAACGTACTGCAGTAAAGAGAAATGTACTATAACCAGGGCTTGAATCCAGGTCCTTCGATATAACTAAACAACCCTCTACCAATTGGCCCACGAGAGAATTACATGGTATGGTCTCATAGTCATACTTTCGTATAAACCACACGTACTTCAGCCAAGATCGCTAATTTATTTAATTTGCTGTTTTTTTTTTTTTTTTTTTTTTTTTTTTTTTTTTTTTTTTTTTTTTTTTTTACCGGATTCGATAAGCAAGGTCATCGTTTTCAGAAACATTTTTTACAACGTTGTTTTCAAAAACCTTTAGGACTCTCATAAAATAAATAGTTACTTGCGAAAATGTAATATAAGAAAAATAACATTGTTAAACAATTAAAATTTGCATCACCAAAGTGGATTGTCATCTGCAATGCACACTTAAAAATTGTGTGTGTCTCTTTCCTTCTAATCTGTAGATCATATTTCACTTGTTATTACAGTTTCTGCATGTTCTTCTGGACGACAGCTCATAGCACGAATTGTATCGGAGTTTTGGTTGATACTCTGTTGATGTACAAAGTTTGGTTCCGATCTGACTGACGTCTGGAAGTCTGGTTGCGAGCTATTTTGGCGCGCTTCACGGTCCGTCCTCACAGCTTCACTTCTGCCAGTACCTCGTCTCCTACTTTTCAAACTCCGCGGAAATTCTTCTGTGAACCTTGCAGCACTTGCACTCGTGGAAGAAAGATTATGGTAGAACATGGATTGATTTGATTTTCTCAGGGAAACCAAAACAGTCTTGGTCCAACCCACCACTGCCCGCACCGAAACTAAGTTTGTTGTGCGGTATCGCTCCCTGTGTATCTAGTAAAGCCAACCAATGCCCCTGAACAGTGCAAGGAGTCCCTTTACCAGTTCTTTATTAGACACAGTTTCTTCGGATCTGGTTGTCCCAAATGTTCTGTGCCTTTTACTCTCCAATGCAATGCATGCGAAGATTAGATGTGATGCAGTTTCATTACCGTCATCACAGATCCTAGATTTAGGGTCCTCTTCTGTTATTCCCATTGTATGTACGTGTTTTTTGAAATTCCCATGGCCTGTCAGCAATTCAACCATGAGTCTAATCTCCCTCCAGTTCAGGTTCAGGATTGCAGAGCTTCTTTTAAAACATGGCTTTGGCATCATTACCTTGCCATGTTTTTGTTGATAGACTGGTCCAATATTCTATGTGCTGTCTTCTGAGCCAGTTACGTAGCTCCAATTTGATCATTTCCTTGATGATTGTCCGGACAGGTTCCGGTCCAATAAATGGGGTCTCGGCCCCCATCCTGGCTAATCAGTCGGCATATTCGTTGCCACTGATCCCCGAGTGGCCAGGGACCCACAATAGGTTTACTCTATTGCTTTCCCCTAGCTCCACCAGAACCCTGTGACATTCTGCAACAATTTTAGACCTTGTTGCAGGAGCTGCCAGTGATCTCAGGGCTGCCTGGCTGTCTGAATAGATATAGATGCTACGATCTTTGTAGCACCTACGCAAATTCTGGATTAGTCACAGAGGATGTTTCCAGAATGATATTTTCACTGTGCAGTGGAGTGTGCGCTGATATGAAACTTCCTGGAAGCTTAAAACTGTGTGTTGGAACCGGGATTCCAACCTGATAGCTCGCCTTTCGCCGGCAGCGCTCTATCGACTGAGCTATCCCATTACGCTTCACAGCCCGTCTTCACAATTGTACTGTTTGTAAAGTAGGAGGCGAGGTGCTGGCAGAAGTAAAAACTGTGTGCAGGGGCCGTGACGCGTGCAGGAGTAGCTTAGTCGGTAGAGCGCTTGCCAGCTAAAGGTAAAAGTCACAGGAGCGAATCCCGGATCCCGCACACACTTTTAATCTGTCAGTCTTTAGGTTACTTTTATTTATGTCAACAAGATCAGTTTTGGGGCAGCTGCCCATGTTAGAATTTATAATTTGAACACTACAAATTGTAGCGACAGGACATTTTGCAGACATTATACGTATATAATTGAATGTAGCTTCTAAATTGTATCACATTCCGACACGTAGTTCATGAGATATGAGCACGTGAGCAGTAACGTTCATGGGAAATTGCTCCGTCCGGCTGGAAGCGAATGCAGTTCACCTCCATAGAGATCCAAGGAAAGAAACAGAATGGAACAAAGTACACCCAACGAATACCCATTATATCCCACAAATCTATCTTCAAGAGACTGCAGATTCCATTTAAACCTGCATGTTCTATTACGATTAATAAATTACAGGGCAATTTATTAAATACTTCGGAATGGATTTGGCATCTTCATGTCAGGGGCGGGCTCACCAAAGAATTTATTCACATTAGAGCGTGGAAGATATACATATGTCGTGTATGTGTGTGTTTAATATAGAGGGGGAAACGTTATTGCATTAGGAAAAAAGAAATCTTAAAAGTTCTTTTACTTCAAAATTTTCAATGTTTTTTAAGATTATGAGACTTAACTGCGGGGTCATCAGTCCCTAAACAAACTTATGAACAACCTTATACCAAAGACGGTAGAAGCATCCATGACTGAGGGGGAGGGGGTTAAAAAGTACTTAAAGTATGCTAAATATTAAAAAATGCTAAAACTAACGATAAAATTATTTACTTCATAATTTCAAAAGAAATCGAAGAATAAGTGGTATCAATAAACCTTTGGTTTGAAATTGGTGTATATCCGGAAAGTCAGAATCGGAAGCCTTGAACCTGATTTTTATAATATGTGTTTTCCATCTACACCAACTGCAGTTTCACATGTAGCCTGGCAGATATTTAACTCTCCGGGCAACGCCGGGTTTTCAGCTAGTATCAAATAAAATCACATACCCACCTCTCCGCTAAACAGGAGAAACTCCGAACGTGTCACACATATTGAAATAAAACTCCCAAACTTTCTCCTGCTAACAACCACTCAACCTCGTTCCCCTCACTGTTAACCTACATCACATACTAGATTCAACAAAAAACATAAGTCCCACACACACACTACTTGCATTACCACCACCCAGAAGTTTCAATATTACTGTTACTTAATCACATTGAATAAACAGTACCTTAATTATTTAATAAAAGGCAATTGACCAATTTCTCCCCTCTACCAACCACCAACTCACTTTTGTCTTCCATCTCACTTCACATCCCACCTTACCACATCCAACCAGTATTCAGTCATCTTTTCCCTACTACTCAACCCCCCACCATCAATAATAATAACAATATAAAACAGTTTAATAAATAAATAAATGAAAACATTTCCATATATATTATTTTGCCACTATTCCAGTCCGCTTGCATCAAAACTAAATACACTAAAACATAATTTATTATAAAACATAGAAAAAGAACGACATTCGTGATGTTGCCAACACTCCAATAACACACTGTGCAGACTCGGTCAAAACAAAAACAAACACGTCTGATCTGTGAAAACAATTATGGGCAGTGCAAAAGTGACAGTGAAAGTATTGGAAAAAACGACACAGCGTGAAGAACTGGTGGTACTGCATGAAACAGACCGTCATTACATGAAAACAAGACAAAATTTGCGTAAGTAACAAAACTTTTCATGTTCCGTTAACGAACTGTTTTCGATCTAAGAACAAAACAAACTGTAGATTTCTATTATTACAGACCACTGAAGATGTTTTACTGTCATTAAAACGAAACGCGTCTGGTGAGAAAAAATCGCATTTTTATTGTAGTTGCAAAGACGGACAAATACTACTATTCATAATTATGAAAGCAACTAAGGGCCACAAAAACGAAGAATATTATTAATTTTTGTTCGAGAGGCATTCCCTTGTAATTTGATTTTGTAAAACTAAAGTTTATTTCGTGGAATGTTTGTTGTAGCTCTTTTCCGCCTGTGTGAGGAAGAAAATGGCTGGCTGTCTACTTCGTCAAGCTATGTCAGTTGCAAACGATCAGTCGGTTGCAAACGGTCAGTTGGTTGCAAACGGTCAGTCGGTTTCAAACGGTCAGTTGGTTGCAAACCCTTTGTTAATTTAACTGACATAGTGTTAGTACAAGACAGAAAAATAGTTCATAAAGATACCTTATTAATATCTCTGACTCGGATTCATTAAGATTAAATGCAATCGTATATTTGCACATACATATATCTGTGTAAATTTGTAACTTAATCAGAGATTCATTGAATCTAAATTTTTGTTTATGAAAAAGTAACGAACCAAAGAAGTTTATTCGTTATTAACATCCTCCAAGCCCAATATCCACATCACCATACTTCTGACCTTATTTCCACAGCAAACAGACAATGCAAATTTTGTCTACTGAGTATTCCCTGTGTGGGGGACCATACACCTTCTAATGACACACCCACTCACCATTATGGGGTAAATCTAATTTCCCGACAGGTAGGGTTCAGGGGTAATTTTACTGAGGATGGCTGAATAAAACCGGAGAATACCAGCAATCCAATTAGCACAGTGACTGTGCATAAGTAGTTAAAAAGAGTGTGCAGGGAAGATGACCTACCAGCTCTGCTTGAGGTGACATAAAGAGCAATGAAACTTGTCAGTGGATGATTGCAAACTAGCATTTTGGATTTGGATATCACCTTCTACCCAAAGGAAGGGTTTGTGTTTGGCGACATTGTCTTGACCACTATGAGCATACGATCTTCCTATCGGTACTCACCAATAAAAATTGGGCAATACATAACTGAGGGTAGTAAATCGTTTATGGCTCGTTGTCTCTGGTCATAGGAGTGAGTTATGTATGTCAGCTTCTATGCCCTAAACCGCTACCCAATCTGTTTAAAGAAGATCTAAAATTACTCCGTAGTTTAGCCAGTCTGTTGATCTGCATATGATGAAGTGAACATATATCTAAACAAACATAAATTAACTCTCTGAAAAACCAACAAAGATAAAGAAGTGATTCACTAACGAAGTAATTCTTTATAAATAGAGTTTACTTCTCTTTCTCGACATCGGTAAATAACTGAATATTTCCCCAATTATACCTCCTCATTAGTTACGCAATCCACCCACCTAATCTTCAGCATTCTTCTGTAGTATCAAGTTTCAAAAGCCTCTATCCTCTTCCTGTCCGCACTGTTTATCGTCCATGTTTTATTCCCATACAAGGAGGGGGAGGGGGTTAATGACCTCATTGTTTTTGGAAAACTATTCAAAATGTTCGCAAAATCGTTGATGTAAAGTCGTGACGAAACGGGATGGGCACTATGTCACTGCAGATTAAACTGCTAAGCCAAATCATAAAAGGAGTCTCATATTTCAGGAAAATTTATTAGTCATTGAGTTAGGCCAACTCATTGTAGTATCTGATAAACCAAAAACTGTGGGTATGGTCATTTTAGGCATATGCTGCAATATTGTTTATGTGCACCATCTATGTCCGTCATATTGTTTATGTCCACCATATTGTTTATGTCCGTCATTTTGCAGCGGTCATGACATCACTGATGACGTCATTGATAAAGTCACTGATCACGTCACCTAGCCCAGAAGTCTCAAATTTGGATCCAGAAGCCCCTTAGCGTACCTATTACTACCTCTGGCCGTAATAACGGCCTTGATACGCGTGGCAATTGAGTTAAACAGAGCTTGGATGGCGTGTACAGGTATAGATGCCGATGCAGCTTCAACATGATACCACAGTTTATCAAGAGTAGTGACTGGCATATTGCTCGGCCACGATTACCAGACGTTTTCAGTTGGTGAGAGATCTGGAGAATGTGCTGACCAGTGCAGCAGTCGAACATTTTCCGTATCCAGAAAGGCCCGTACAGCACCTGCAACATGCGGTCGTACATTATCCTACTGAAATGTAGTGTTTCGCGTGACCGAGACGTGTAACCAATGGCACCCCATACCATCACGCGGGGTGATACGCCTGTATGGCGTTGACGAACACACGCTTTCAATGTGCGTTCACAGCGATGTCGCCAAACATGGGTGCGACCATCATGATGTTGTAACCAGAACCTGGATTCATCCAAAAATGACGTTTTGCCATTCGTGCACCCATCTGTTGACTCAGGGATCGAGACGTGGCTGCACGATCTGTTACAGCAATACGGATAAGATGCCTTTCATCTCGACTGCTAGTGATACGAGGCCGTTAGTATCCAGCACGGCGTTCCGTATTGCCCTCCTGAACCTATCATATTCTGCTAACAGTCATTGGATCGCGACCAACGCGAGCAACAATGTCGCGATACGATAAACCGCAATCACGAGAGGCTCCAATCCGACCTTCATCAAAGTCGGAAACGTGATGGTACACATTCTCCCCCTCACGACGCGACACAACAACGATTCACCAGGCAACGCCGATCAACTGCTGTTTGTGTACGAGAAATCGGTTGGAAACTTTCCTCATGTCAGCACGTTGTAGGGGTCGCCACCGGCGCCAGCCTTGTGTGTATGCTCTGAAAAGCTAATCATTTGCGTATCACAGCATCTTCTTCCTGTCGGTTAACTTTCGCGTCTGTAGTACGTCATCTTCGTGGTGTAGGAATTTTAATGCCAAGGAGTGTATCCTGATAAAGAAGCCAAGTCCGGATAAGCCGCCGATTGACACTACGAGCACATCATCCTCAATACTACGAAACAAGCTCTTTGCTTTCCTTATTTCGAGAGGTCAGAGTACGGATCAAACCAAAATAAATGTTCAGTAAACCTGGACTGTAAAATGCTTAGCTTAAGAACTTTGAGTAAATGACCAGAGGGAGTAGAGTTGACACCTAGATTTGCACTTATACATCCCGTTATGTATCAATATTAGTTTGTGGATGATTCATTAATTTAGCAAATACATCTGTCTAGTATAATTACGTCATGTACATAACCTATACATGATGCAGTACGCTTAGATTGCCATTAAACGTCCTATTTATTAACCCTATTTCGGGATTTTAGAACTATTTCACTGTGTAGTAACATATGTTTTGCGCAGACACCTTTGAAATTATGGGGAACCATTACGATACATTGTGTTGTTATATTGGCCCCCTAAGATCGTACCAAATTTCATTGTTTCACCCTTTTCTGATTTAGACTTTAATGATGTTCATCCACACAGATATTGAGTACAGATCACATCTAATGAAAACGTAGTAATGTCACCGGTTTCCTGTATAATATACATTTGATTGCAGTACTGACTTACTGTTTTTAGCTCATTTTTTCAAAGATTTTTTTACAGATTTGTACAATAAGTGTAAAGTAGACACCTAGGCCACGTTAATTGATCACTTTTTAACGATTTTGTTTATATCACATAGCATTATTTATTATGATACATTAGGTACAACACTTCCTTATTTCTCTTACCTCACTTACTTCATTGTGATAATACTGATTGTTACTATAACGTCGATAGACAGACACTGGTATCTGTTCGCTTCTATTCATATTATAATATGAATAATTGTTTACCATGGTACATTTTGGGCTGTGTTGATGATTTACTTTTTAACAACCCAATTTTCTGAATCTTATTTCATTTTGATTATTAGTTACATGATAAACCAGACACTTACACCTTTTTATACGAATGACACCAAATGACATTACGTTGAGTATCCGTTGCAGTATTTGGGACAATTTCTTATTATATTTAATACTCTTCAGGCCAGTCGTTTAACAACCTTTTGATTACACTATAATAGTGTTGAAATTTTTAGTTTTGACACACATACTTTCTCTCTCTCTCTCTCTTTTTTTTTTTTTTTTTTTTTTTTTTTTTTTTTTTTTTTTAGGGATTCCAAGGTAATTGATGCTTATGATCATACTAGTTTGCATTTCCATTTTGGGATATATTTTGAAATATAAAATCCGGGTACGACGGACTTGTAGACAGTGGTTTCATAGTTTGTGGTGAATCTGGATATACAGGAAGCCTTCGATGCAGCTTGGTGCCCTAGTATTTTAAAAAGGTTTCGTTGATTAACTGTCCTGGCAATCAGTATAACCCTACACGCAACTATTTAAATCACAGAAGTGCAACGTTAAATATAAACAAACTTCCCATAGGGAGATCTGCTACCAAAGAATGCCCACAAGGTTCTTGTTGCGGTCAAGGTCTCTGGAATTTAGTACATGGTTTCTTGCTTGAAATGTCTTACTCAGGACAGTCTTGTTATAGCTTTTGCTGATGATGTGAGACCTCTTGCCACTGAGAACAGCTGTACCGCAGACATGCAGGTAATACCGACTTGGGCCAATGACAAAAATTCAACGAACATAAATCAAAATCTATGTTTATCACAAGTAAAAGGAAATGTGTCTTACCGATAGTCGGAATTTACCTTAATAACTTGCATTCAACACATTACAGATCAATGCACGGTCTTAATTAATACTCTTTCAAGATTAGCCCAGTTGCGGGGGCTACAGCACTGCGAACTATTTATAATGCCTATATTATCGTACGGCTTACCAATATGGGTACACGCAATGGAGAGAAAATAGAACTGCGCCAAAATTTGTAGTGTGCAACGGTTAATAAATTTAAGGATGATTAAAACTTATAGAACGACATCCAGTGAAGCGCTTTGTATTTTATCAGGCCTTAAAATATACGAAAAAGCCAAATATTATAAACTGGTCAAAACTAAAGAGGCCAGGATTGCCTGTCTGGCCTCTTTAGTTTTGACCAGTTTATAATATTTGGCTTTTTCGTATATTTTAAGGCCTGATAAAATACAAAGCGCTTCACTCCATGTCGCCCTAGAGTATCAAAGCTGGGCGCACCCAGTAAACTTTACGAGAATAACTGAGATGGACACAAACAAATGCTACCCTGTTGAAGTCTATACAGACGGAAGCAAGTCGGACGACTGAGTGGATTTGGGAACAGTAACATTTGTTAATAAGAAGCTTACTTGTCAGATATAATTTAAACTGTTTAGTGAATGCTCAAACAATCAAGCGGAACTATTTGTCATTCTCAATGCCCTTGAGTTAATAACCAATCTCTCGAATATTGATAGAGCTATAGTAATTCACAACGGCAGCAGGATTTTCGATTCGTTACGAAATCCGTTGAACCACTTCTTGATTGAAGAAATAATATGTAAGACCAGAGGGTTCCAGACATATAACTGACAGGTGCATTTCGAATGCATTGAAGCACATAAAGAGATATGAGAAAATGAACTAGCTGACAATGTCGCTAAAAGAGTGGCACAATCACGAAAATCAATACGCTACAGCAAAATACCTACAAGTGCGTTAAAGAAGAAACTTCGTGAGGAGCTTAGGAACAAATGGGAAATTTAGTGGCAAAGTAATAAAAACGGGGAAAACGTTAAACCGTATTTTTCTACGATCCGACAACGTTTAATGATTATGCTACCAGTATCTCTGAATTTTACAGCAGGTCATAGGAAGCTGAAAGCCTAATACAACGTTTCAGAATAATTGAAGACGGAACGTGCACATGTAACAGAGATATCCAAACTATTGACGGGCTGCTTTTTGACTCCTGTAACTAATTGAAAATGAGGGACCATCAATAGCTGACAAAGGAGAAGGATGACTAGTCAGTAAATTTAATTTGGTACATAAATTTACTCCAGACTTTACAACTTTTGTAATTCAATATTTCCTGCTGTGTAAATCTCGTTTGGTAGACTAAAGTCTTTAGTCTTTAGAGATTTAATTATTGACTCAATTTCCTGTTTATAAGTATCATGGAGAACTGTTTCAGATAACAGCCTCGGTAAAGTATTTTTTAACAATGTCACGTGATTACCTGTAGAAACTATGGTTCTGTTTAGTTCAACTGCTATACTCAGAAAGTGACTATTAAATACTGTACATATATCTGACTTATCGGTAACAGAAACATTTCTACTAAGCACTTAATTTATATCTTCAACTTGGTGCTGCTAACAGACATTGCCATCACGACTAACCAAATGGCTTTAATTTTATGCTGAGAGTTTGCTAAACTTTTTGCACACCAAAATCTTTTCTCCTTCTTAATAACATTTTTCAGAATCTTACAATGAGCTACTGCAGCTTAATTCTGACTGCTTCTAACATTTTGGTACAATTTCCCCTTTGTATTTGTACACATGCTACATGAGAGGTAGTTGAGAGTTAGAGGGAGCATTAGGCAAGGGTTGGCTCAAACTGGGGAAAGTAATACAGTATAAGAAGAATGGGAAGCTCTGAGAGATAAGGTAGTGAAGGCAGCAGAGGACCCTATAGGCAGAAGGACAAGGCCTAATAGAAATCCCTGGATAACACAGGATATACTGAACTTAATTGATGAGAGGAGAAAATATAAAAATTCAGCAAGTGAAACAGAAAAAAGGGAGTACAAACGTCTGAAAAATGAAATTGACAGGAAGTGCAGACTGGCTAAACAGGAGTAGCTAGAGAACAAATGCAGAACCGTAGAAGAATGGATAACTAGGGGTAAGGTAGATACGGCCTACTAGAAAATAAAAGAGAGATTTGGAGACAAGAAAAGCAGCTGTATGAATATCAAGAACTCAGACGGAAAACCAGAACTAAGCAAAGAGGGGAAAGCTGAACTGTGGAATGAATATAGAAAGGGCCTATACAAAGGAAATAAGCTTGAAGGCAGTATTCTAGAAATGGAAGACAAAGTGGAGGAAGATGAGATAGGAGATATGACACTGCGAGAAAAATTTGACAGAGCGCTGAAGGACTTGAAACAAAGCCCCTGGAGTAGATGATATTCCGTCTGAACTGCTGATATCGTTAGGAGAGCCAGTCGTGAAAAAATTGTATTACGTGGTATGCAAGATGTATGAGACAGGGGAAATACCGACTTCAAGAAGAATATCATAATTCCAATTCCAAAAAATCAAGTGCAGACAGGTGTGAAAATTACAGAACTACTAGTTTAATAAGTCATGATTGCAAAATACTAACACGAATTATTTACAGACGAACGGAAAAATCTGTGAAATCCGACTGCGAAGAAGATCAGTTTGGATTTAGGAGAAATGTAGGAACACGGAAGGTAATACTCACATTACGACTTATCTTAGAAGATAGGTTAAGGAAAGGGAAACCTACATTTTTAGCGTTTGTCGATTTGGAAAAAGCTTTTGACAATGTCGACTGGAATACACTCTTCCAAATTCTGAAGGTATCAGGAGTAAAATATAGGGTGTGAAGAGTTATATTCAACCCATACAAAAACCAGACAGCGGTTATTAGAGTCGAAGGGCATGAAAGGGACGCAGAGGTTGGGAAAGAGGTAAGACAGGGTTGTAGCCTTCCCCCAATGTTGTTAAATCTGTACATTGAACAGGGAGTGAAGGAATGGAAGGAGAAATTTTGATAGGGCATTAAAGTGCAGGGAAAAGAAATAAAAAAATTGCGGCATGCCGATGACACATAGTAGTTCTGTCAGAGACCGCAAAAGATCTGGAAGAGCAATTGAATGGAATGGACAGTATCTTGAAGGGAAGATATAAGATGAACATTAACAAGAGTAATGGAATGCAATGTCAGAAAATTAGGCGAAGCTGAAGGAATTAGATCAGGTAATGAGACAATAAAAGTAGTAGATGAACTTTGTTATTTGGGTAGCAAGATAACTTCTGATGGCCGAACTAAAGAAGATATAAAATGCAGAATGGCTTTGGGAAGAAAAGCGTTTCTAAAGAAGCGAAACTTGTTAACATCCAATATTGATTTAAATGTTAGGAAGTCCTTTCTGAAAGCATTTGTCTGGAGTGTAGCATTGTATGGAAGTGAAATGTGGACGTTAAGGAGTTCAGATAGAAAGATGATAAAAGCTTTTGAAATGTGGTGCTACAGACGAATGATGAAAATTAGATGGGAAGATCACATAAATAATGAGGAGGTGCTTAACCGAATCGGGGAGAAAAGGAGTTTCTGGCATATCCTGACTAAGAGAAGGGATAGATTGGTAGGACACGTTCTGAGACATCAAGGAATTGTCAACTTAGCATTAGAAGGAAGCGCGTGGGGTACAAATCGTAGAGGGAGAATGAGTGACGAATACAGTAAGCAAATTCAAAACGATGTAGGTTGCCCTACGTATTCTCAGATGAAGAGACTTGCACAGGTCAGAGTAGCGTGGAGAGCTGCATCAAACCATCTGCGGACTGAAGACAACAACAACAACAATAACAACAACAACAACAACAAACATGCTATTCTTATCCCCTTTGTCAGCCACCCAGGCTGCCTGTTGCTGGAAGTACCTTATTTTGAGCGTTCTGGTGGAAAACAACTATCAAATAGCTTGAGAAATGTCTTGAGGAAAGCATTATATTTATCAGCGCGATAAACAACTTGCCATATTTGTTCGCTAATTAGGTTCAAAAAGGTCTCACTTGTGTCTGGATTAGCTTTTCTAAGTAGTTTATAATTATATTTAACATTTTTTCAGCACAATGACCTTTTAAAGTTAAATTTGTGCATCATGGTATGAAAGGCCATTTAACGAACAAAAAGTAGAAATGCTATTGCCTTGCACACTCTTTAGAAAGAATACTTTGTGTTTGGGCTCAGCCATTACGTTTTCCCCTAGTCGGTATTCCAAAAAACACGTATCTCGCTATTAGTAAAATACAGGAAACGGATGGTCAGTGTTATTCACGATCGCTTTGATGACGAGGAACCAGAGATAAACATATGATCACGGACCGATATTTATGATTTTCCGTACACCACATTTTTTATCATTCACCACTACAGGAGGTTGGAATAGTTTGTTTTTCACATCTACCAGTTTTCGAGTACGTTAAGTCTATCATTATAGGTTAAAATGTTTAAACTATCTTCGTGAAATCCCGAAGCACTTCCTGAATGTAGAGTGTCACTTATGTTCAAAAGATGCAGCTTAAAATGAGAAAACCATGTTTTCTTATGTGCTCTATCCACAGGAATTCTCCCCATAGACGTCGCAAATGTTTGTGGCTGCCTACGCTGATATCACGCATATATTGAATATGTCGGAAGTGTTGCGAAATCTCCATTTAGCACTTCATTTTCTACTACCTACAGCACCACTCACTATCTCGAAATCACAAAAAGACTATATGTAAATTCAAATAGTAATAGTGAACTATAAATAAAAAATGACAATCGATGAATAAATCTTAGCAACCGGAGGACCAAAGAGCCAAACAAAAAACAGTAGAAACTCCTCACCAACCTGTTATTTTTTCACCGCGTATTTTTAGTTTTCCGCCTCTTTACTAGCAGTTATAAAGTAAAAGTACAGTTTCACTGCTTTTACCGTTCTGTTAAGAGTAGCTAGGACTCACACCCGTCACTAAATATCGGCAGCGTCAATAATATGGACTTCCTTGTCCCGGAATCTTGAAAACACACAATTTTATCGCGATTTTGCAAAATACTGTTACCGCAACATAAATGCATCCTCAGCCATTTTTATTTTTGTCAATTTATGATGACAAGGTTGTCTCACGATGTCGTACAATTTTACACATCAAGTCATTTAATATGATTTGAAATCATCTCTGACGCCCAGTGCAGTTGCACACCTGCATGGCTTGGCCAGTACGAGGTTATCTATCTGCTCTTAAGTGATATTTGGCCATTTTTTCATGAGTGCAATACCGAATTCTGTAACGTTGTGGGAGGTGCTGGTCTGACTGCAATGCGTCTGCCAAGTGCATCCCAGACATGTTCAATCTGTTTTAAGTCCGGTGAACACTCTGGCCACTCCGTTCCTTGAATTCCCTCAGCTTCCAGCATAATTAATGTTTGTGAAGCTTATGGGACTTAACTACGGGGTCATCAGTCCCTAAACTTACAAACTACTAATGAACTACTTACGAACTAGGACGGCACAAATATTCATGCCCGAGGGGGGATTCGAACCCCCGACCGTAGTGGCCGTGCTGACCGTGACTGGAGCGCCTCAGTCACCTCGGCCGGCTTTCCAGCATATTTCCACCAGTGCAGCTCTCCGGGTACGAGCGTTATCGTTCACCAGAAGTGAAACATCTAGGGCACCATCGCAGAGAACCACAAGAGGTCGAAGGATCTAGTCTTTATACCTCTGAGCAGTCAAAGCGAACTACATAGAGGTTCATACGCACGCCAATACTGACACCGGCTAACAGAATTCAACCACATCCATGATATGGTGAGGTTTCCTGCACATGATCAGGATTGTTCCACGTTGTTCCTCGCTCTCTACAAATAAGGAAACTACGACTGGCTGAACACAAAATCTTGACTCTTCTATGAACAGAACCCGATGCCGTTCGTTACCACTCCAATCCTGGTGTTCCTCCGCCTACCTTCTGCGCAGTAAATTGTGTCGTGGTTTTAATAGAACACACGACATAGGCCACCTTGCTCAGAGACAACATTTTTGAAGGTGACTTCGGACTGTTTGTGTTGATATTGCGTGTCCTGTTGTTGTCTGCTATGCAGCTGAGTTGCATTCAGCCTCCTGTGTTAACAGAGTGATAACTGGAGATAACGGTTGTCTCATGCTGATGTTACCGGTGGAAGATCTTGACCTTGCATTCTTTTTCTGTTCCCTGTTGACTGAAATCGCGTCCGCGTCCTGGAAGTTACACTTGGGGACACTCAAAAATAGCTGCAGCCACCTTCCTATGTGTCTTTCCAGCTTCTAACCTTCGTATGGCTTTCCTTGCCATAATTTCGGGTAAGTCACGTTGTAGTTGCATTGCACTACCTATTCACTACACTATCTGAGTCATCTGCTTGTGTAATTCGTTTGGTAGAGGAAACCCAACTTAACACCAACCCCTCTGCAGGAACTTTGTTATTACCACTGTCTCTGTTGCTGTAATGTTGTCACCACTCTACTCCGTAGAACCGACAGAAAGAGGATGAAGTTTTTAGTTCATTGTGACGATGACAATACTTCAGAATATAGATATCTCGACTGATACCCAAAATGTTTTGACTAGTGTAGTTTGGTAATGTGTGCAAGGGTTGAAAAAAATCGGCGAAATATTCCGCAAAATATAGTCTGCCATCTACTTCCGACGGAAGAAGTTATATGTAATTGTGTAAGTAAATTTTGTTTTATTTCTACGTTCCAAATCTCGACTAAAGGAACGGAGGTCCATTACTGTGGACATCTTGGTCATTACAGATGGTGCACACGCTCGGAGAGTCTTGTCGAATCGTTTGAATGGAACCATCTCGGCACTTGACTGGGACGATTTAAGGATGTGACGGAAAACCTAAAGGCATCAGCACACGGAGCGTGTGTCTGAACGTGTGTGGCCAACGTGCCGAGTCCACCGTGCGGCTGAACGCTCGGAGACGGCGCAACTTGAGCATACAAGATGTGTGCCTCAACGAGCTACACGCGCCCGCAACGCGCTCCAGCGACAGTTGTCGGCGGTATCAGTTGCTGGATCAAAAGAGTGGAATTCCTGCTTTACCTCTATCGAATAGCTTATTTCCGCGCTTGTGCTTATGTTCGTTATGTTCTGTGATAGGCCTAAATAAGTATCAACAAAATATCTATGAACATAAGACTCTTATAAAAGTTGCATTTTATGTCAATAAGTGCAGCGAATAATAAAAGTTTCATGACAAACTGTGCGATATAAAATTAGAATAGGCCTGCACAACACAAAGACTATTGCAAAAGTATCGCTTTTTAGTAAATCTTAAAAGATCATGCTTCCACAGTCAATGTTACTATTCAGAAGAAGAATGTTAAGAACGTGTAAAATGCAATACGTGCGTATTTTACTCTAAGTGAGGTGCAAACTGGGTTGTTCATAAAACGAATCCAATAAACTCACGCCTCAGAGGGTGCGCACTTTTTCTTACATAGTATCGAATATTATGCAGTATACTTCTGAGAAATTTATAGGAAAGTCTTTGAGTCTATCAGAAAAGCGAATAAAAGAACAAAAATATTTGCTTGTGTGGAACCTTGAACCAAGACCACAACCTCTTTTAACTTCTTAGCCCCCTATGCTACGACCAGTTGTATTACCAATGTATCTTCACCTACGGTATTAGATGTGTCGTATACGCTACTGGGCGATATGTCGGTTGCTGACATGTAATTACAACTAACGATACAAAGAACTATTCGTATTGATAGATCTTCAGTCCGACTTGCCTTGAAACGGCAGATTACTGTAATACGGAAAGTTTTTAACCACGTATAAGACGTTTCCAGTCATTTATTCCAACAAATAGTTTCCGAGAGATTCTCAATTTACTCAGTTACTTTTACATGCTTTGAAATGTCATACATTCATAAGACCTAAGTTATATACATAAAAACCACGAATTACGACGGCCAACATGGCGTCTTCGTCTCTCTACTGAAAAGAGCTGCCCCCCTCCCCGGATAGCCACGTGGTGTGACGTCGGATGCGTTCTCCCACCTTATTGGTGATCGTTCAGACGCTCGTTGAGAATATCTGGCATGCTTGATACTGCCCGACACGTTGGAAAAGCCTCGCCAACGTGCAAACCGCACTTCAGGAACTCGCCACCTTGGTCACACCCGTTCAGATACACGCTCCGTGTGCCGACGGCTTAATGATAGCCGGAGGAGAGTTTGAACCACTATTTTCCCGAATGCCAGTCCAGTATCATACTGCTGCACCTCCTCACTCGGTACCCTGTATCTCAGAATGTCTCGACAAGTGCCAAAAAAAAAAAAAAAAAAAAAAAAAAAAAAAAAAAAAAAAAGTTCAAATTTTTGTATAGCTTATGGGACTTAACTACGGGGTCATCAGTCCCTAAACTTACAAACTACTTATGAACTAGCTAAGACTAAGGACGGCACAAATATCCATGCCCGAGGGGGGGATTCGAACCCCCGACCGTAGTGGCCGTGCAGACCGTGACTGGAGCGCCTCAGTCCCCTCGGCCACCGCGGCCGGCTTCAAATCATAATACGAAACTAAAATGATGTTCTGTGGAATGAGTAAGAACTGCCCACTCTTCGTGTAGCAAGTAAAAAAAAAAAAAAAAAAAAAAAAAAAAAAAAAAAAAAAAAAAAAAAAAAAAAAAGGTTGTAATTCAAACAATTGAAATGATATTCAATACGTAAGTGAAACCTTTAAAAAGTTTTGGAACAAAGTCCTGTGTTTGGAACGCTTTTGTAGAACGTAATGCTGGTTGTTAATATAAAGTATGAAATCTTGTAAGGTAGGAGCTTTCGGTTAATCGCATAATAAATAAACTGTCCAAGAAGCCATGTGTAACTATTATGCTTGGCGTCAGGGTAACATTTCCAATCAGGGCGCAGTATGTCATGTACAGTAATGTTCAGTGCGGTGGTGCGAGACATAAGAGCCAGTTTTCTTCTAGTCCACGTCCAGATTTCAGTCTGGTCTCGACAGACAAATGCGTGCGCTAACGTGTCCAGCAGCTGGCACCGAGTGCAGTACGGCGTGGCTTTTAATTTGATATTGTACATCTTTTCGCCAGTAGGGATGACATCATTTACAACGTCATACCAGGTGGATCTAACTTTCGTACTAAATACTGAATTATGGATGTTTTTCCGTATAGCAGTCCAGTTATAAAGCGGATATTTCAGGTCGATTGTATTCTGTGGCACTATGTCGGTGAATGTGCGATAGAGTGATGCAGTATCGTAAGTCCGTTCCGCGGCCGGCCGACAAGTGCCCACCTAGATATGGCGTAGGGTACCGAAAGAACTGAGACTAGTGTTTGGTAGAGAAGTGGCGGCAGCGTTTGCACCGACCGTAGCCTCCACTGCGGCTGAGACAAAGCGCTGGCCGGCTGCCGTGGTGCACGTGTCGACTGGAACTGGTTCCGTCACAAAGCGGCAGCCGCCAGCCGTGATACCCTCTCCTCTCGTCCATTTGTCTCACGTCTGGCCTGGCCGCGGGCTATGCCGCTCCTCCGTGTGAACACGACGGCCACTCCGCGGGCCGGAACTCTAAATCATAATAACGCCGGCGCGGCGTAGCTCTGAGGCGGCGGCCGATCCATTAGACGCCTTCAATCCGCGGCCATCACAGTATCTATCACCGTTCTTAAATCAGAGAAGCGGAACAAGCAGGGCCATCCAAGCCTGTAAGGCTGGAGAAAGAAAGTTGCGCATCCCTTTTGCTAGAGAAACTAGCATTAATTTTGCCTCCATACCACTTCTGATTAACAGACAGCCTCCGGATACCTATCAGTTGACGTCGACCCCTGAACTGTAGTAGATTAGATTATATTAGATTAATACTTGTTCCATCGATCATATATACCAAATTTCGTAATGATGTGGAAAGTGTCAGTTTAGTAAATGTTGTCTGCACTTGATAATTAATTATTTTAAGGATTTTTTTGTTTATTTCTTTAAAGCTTTTTTTAAAAATTTTTATTAAATTATTTTAAATTTTTATTAAATTTTTAAATTTATATTGTTATCATGTTCTGTCAAGTACCGACGGAAAAATCAGTTAATTTTATAAAGTGTGCTAGCAAAGTGCAGTTAACCGTCATGTACAGAAGATTATTGAAGCAGAAGCTAACAGCTACACAGCATATATGGTTCAACAGGGAATGTTTACATCGCAAAGTTACACCAAAGTACGTGAACATTAAAACAAGAAGTACTTCAGCAGCAGCAATGAAGGCTATAGAAGTCGCCGAAAGAACGTGGGTGAAAGAAGAAATGCGACATTGGTACAAAATTCGTGACAACGTAAGTCTACATCTAAAGGTGTGTCACATGTGTATTGTGGCTTTCACACATCCGTACGAATTCGATTGTTTTGATCGTAATGTGCGTGAAGATATTAACTCTATTGTCCACCAAATTTATCTGCGCCAGCATGAAAAGCTGCTAAAGTTAACTAGTGACAAAACACTTGCGACATTGGAGGTATCTGTAGCAACATTACCTCAAAAAAAATGTTCAAATGTTTGTTAAGCTTATGGGACTTAACTACGGGGTCATCAGTCCCTAAACTTACAAACTACTTATGAACTACTTACGAACTAGGACGGCACAAATATCCATGCCCGAGGGGGGATTCGAACCCCCGACCGTAGTGGCCGTGCTGACCGTGACTGGAGCGCCTCAGTCACCTCGGCCACCGCGGCCGGCAACATTACCTATTCAAAAGTTTTCTGATCGTATCACTAACTTATCCAGTACAGTTATTACTACAGACGAACTAAAAGTGTTAAATAAGGGTATTAAATATGCTCCATCTTGCACCATCACTAGTAAACAGTTGGACATACTGAAAGTTGATCTTGAGCTCGCTCTATGACAAGACATCTCTTGTAAACATTTAGTAGCTCATGAAATTAAAAATGCTCATTCTAATTTTGATGTATTATCATGCAACGAACTTAATACGTTGCAGAAGTTTAAAAACAAAATAATTTCAGATGATGTCATTGTTTCTAAAGCTGACAAATCAAACAGTTTGGTACTTATGAACAAAAGTGATTATGTCAACAAAGTGAACCAGTTCCTTAATAATCCAGATTTTAAGCAACTACCCAAAGATCCTACTGCTAGTTTCAATGAACAAGTCAAAGCCACTATAAAATCATGTAACAGCATTATACCTGAAAATAACATCCGAGTGCTAGTGAATATGAACCCCTTGGCTCCTAGATTATATGGTTTACCCAAATTACATAAAGATCTGATTCCTGTAAGGCCAGTAGAGTCATCATTTTCTGCTCCTTGTTACTTATTAGCAAGAGAGCTAGATTACATAATTAAAAAGAAAACAAGTTTTAAACCAAAATTTGGAATAAAAAATTCCATAGCTCTTGTTAACAAAATTAAAGACATGCAGGTCCCACCTAATTCTAAACTTGTATCGTTTGATGTCACCAGTCTGTTTACAAATATTCCCACTGATGAAAGTATTGGCATCCTTACTGATCTTTTGCACAAATGTAAAGTAAACCCTATTGAAACACATGACATAATCATTGCTACAGAGACATGTGTGAAGCAAAATTACTTCCAATTTGAAAATAAATACTACAATCAGTCTGATGGCCTAGCTATGGGTTCTCCACTTAGTCCCATTCTATCTGAGATCTTCATGGATCATTTTGAGCAGATTTTCTTGCAGAAGGAACCACTGAGGTGCAAAGTTGGATATTGGTTCAGGTATGTGGATGATGTGCTGTGTTTATGGACTGGTACCACCAGACAATTAGATTCCTTTTTACAACACTTAAATTCCCAACACAATAAAATTAAGTTCACTATGGAACTAGGAGGATCTTCTAAAAAGTTTTTAGACCTTACTATTGACATTAGCACAAAGAAACACTTATTTAGTATTTTCAGAAAACCCATAGTAACAGATACAGTTATCCCTGCTAGTTCCCAGCATCCACACAGCCATAAACATGCAGCTTTCCATTCAATGGTCCATCGCCTCATATCTGTTCCATTATCTGATTCTGCATTTCAATCAGAATTACAAACAATCAAACATATAGCATCCAGTAATGGCTATAGCCCTGCCCTTATTGACAGTATAATGAATAAGAAGAAAATCAGAAAAACCAGAACACTTTTATATGCTGGCCAACAAGAACAAGTTAATAGTAAGAAAAACTGGTGTGTCATCCCATATTTAGGCAAAATTTCAGATCAAATTGGTAGAAAGTTAAAATCTCGAAATTACAGGCCTGCATTTTAGAATACTAATAACATTTCTAAATATTTATTCAATAGTAAGGACAAAATTCAACTCCTATCACAGAGTGGTGTATACAAGATCACATGCAAACATTGTGGGAAACTGTATGTTGGTCAGTCTGGCAGGGCTGTAGCTATTAGATTATCAGAACATGAGAGAAGCTGGAGGTTAAAAAAGACAGATTCAACCTTTGTTGAACATCTGCTCAGAGAAGGCCATGATTATGATGTAAACTGTGAGATTCTACATCCCCTGAAGAAAAGCAGAAAGATGACACTACTGGAAATATTGGAAATCAATAAACATTTGGCTCAGGATGCTAGTTTAGTATTGAACGATCAGATCCAGTTCCCTCTACACATCTACTGAAATAAGTTTTATTTTCAACCTTCCTTTTCAATAAAAATAATCCTATTAGTTTTGATTCTTTACACATATTTATTATATTTTTATATAAATGTTAATAAGTCTCATAAATAAGTTTTTGCGATGAACTTTCCTGTGAAGTATCGATTGTCTGTGATAACATCTTTGTAAATCTTAACATCTTTGAAAACATGTGTACTACATTCAGTTGTCACCTGATGATGGCCTAAGAAGCCGAAAGCCGTTTTGTGACCAATAAAAAAGTTTGCAGAACATCAGGAAGTTGTTCCTTTTTGATATTATTATCATGTTCTGTCAAGTACCGACGGAAAAATCAATTAATTTTTTAAAAAGTTTTATCTAAAAATTCATCTACATTGTAGAAGGAGTTGCCATTCAGAAATTCCTTTAATTTCTTTCTAATACTAGTTGGCTATCAGTCAGACTTTTGATGCTACTTGGTAAGTGACCAAATACTTTTGTGGCAGCATAATTCACCCCTTTCTGAGCCAAAGTTAGATTTAACCTTGAATAGTGAATATCATCCTTTCTCCTAGTGTTGTAGCTATGCACACTGCTATTACTTTTGAATTGGGTCTGATTTTTGATAACAAATTTCATGTGTCATATATATATATATATATATATATATATATATATATATATATATATATATATATATATATATATTGTGAACCTACAGTGAGGATCCCTAGATCCCTAAATAAATGTCTGCAGGATGCTCTTGGGTGGGCTCTAGCAATTAATCTGATTACAAACTTTTGTGCAATGAATACTTTTTTACTCAATGTTGAATTGCCCTAGAATATGATTCTATATGAAAGCAGTGAATGAAAATAGGCGTAGTAAGCTAATTTACTGAGATGTATATCACCAAATTTTCCAATGACTCTGGTAGCATAAGTAGCTGAACTCAAACGTTTCAGGAGATCTTCAACATGTTTCTTCCAATTCAGTCGCTCGTCAATTCAAACACCTAAAAAATTTTAAATATTCTACCTTAGCTACAGATTTATGTTCAAAGTCTAAATTTATTAATGGTATCATGCCATTTACTGTATGAAACTGTATATACTGGGTTTTATTGAAGTTTAATGAGAGTCCATTTGTAGAGAACCACTTAATAACTTTCTGAAAGATATCATTTACAATCAGTCAATTCCTGTTTGTCAGGTGTGATAGCTATACTTGTATCATCAGCAAAAACTACTAGCTTAGCATATTCCAGAATGTAGAAAGGCAAGTCATTATATTAAGAACACCAAAGGACCCAAGACCGAACCTCGTGGAACCCCATTTTTGATAACTCCCAGTTAGAAGAATTAATTGTTTCATCTATATCATGTGAACTGCTTATTTCAACTTTCTGCACTCTTCCAGTTAACTATGATTTAAACCATTTGTGCACTGTCCGAAACGAATTGACCTTGGTGTAGAGTTTGGTGCGATGTCTGCCCTTTCAGACTATTGCCCAAAAATAGACTCCTCAGAAATCTTTATAAGTACAGACTCTGACAATGAAGTTCGATGACTGAAGTCAGAACGACTGATCGGCCAACACAGTTGAATGACCTACCATTATAAAATCTATATGGAACTTTCCAGTGTATCCTGGTATCTTTCACGTAAATAACCGTCTTTCATGAGTCTTAAACCAAGTATTATGATTAAATTATGTTCCGTGCTAAATTCTACCAGGTGGCTTCCTCTTTCATTCCTTGTTACTAGTCCATATTCCCTTCTTTTCCTTCTACCGAATTTATTCATTATTAGACCGACACCTGCAATACGTCCAACTGATTTTATATTTACAACACAATATTTACTCGATCAGAAATCCTGTTCGTCTCTCCAACGTACTTCACTTATTGCCACTCTATCTAACTTCAATCTATCCATTTTGCTTTTTAAATTTTCTAGGCTCCCTGCCCGATAATGGAAAGCAGAATTCCGATTCGTAGAATGCCAGGATTGTCTTTTCTAGGGACGACACTCCCTCAAATGAGGGGACTATTTTACCACCGGCGTATTTTACTCGAGAGAATGCCATCATCATCATACAGCAGAGCTGCATGTCTGCGAGAAAATTAATGTCGTTTCCCCTTGCTTTCAGTCGTACGTAGTAACTGTATGGCAAAGCCACGTTAGCTGATGTAACAACCTCAGCTCAGTCAATAATCCAGACTGTTGCCCTTGCTGCCCCTCTGCAGAGACCAAGCGTTTGTCTGGCCTCTCCATCGATAACCTTTCTGTTGTAGTTGCAGCTACGGTACGGCTATCTATATCGTTTAGGCACTCAAGTCACCCCACCTCGGCAATGTCTGTGGTTTATGGGGGAAGATAGAAAAGGGAAAGCAAAGAAATCACGTTCAGTCAGGTGATTTTCTATCGAGAAACTGATTTAAAAGTCATTCTTAATAGGACTAAGTTTTTAGCAGTTTTGGGACTGGAACATTTTTATAACTACTTAAAAGTAGGCAAAATATTACAAATACACCTTACTGAAGTCCTTGCCAGCCATCCCTCCACCCCAAACGTGTCTATTCATAAAATGTCGTACACTCGCTATTGATCCTTGGAAGCAACATGACAATTTTAACCTACAATAAAAGTTGCCAAAGATGAAAGAAAGTGTGACAGAGGAAGTACGACTGCCGTTCGAAGACGCAACCTCAGAGTTTTAATTATGTTACCAAACAGTGACAATTGTTCAGTTATAGTAATTAAATTTGGTGAAATTCGACTCTCCTTCACTCTTTCTTGGACCAATCCCATCTGACGTTTGTTGATACTGAATGTAAGATTATTGAAATGAGGAATGTAAATTATGAAACGTCCTCTTGGCCTTGTGCGCTGTCATAAAGTAATAATTAAACAGTGAAAAGTATTTATTGAGCAGTCATTAATAATTTTATTTACAATAGCCTTCAAAGGCAAAACGTTAATGTTCACCACAATATATACAGTCTTGTTGTAGCTCCTTTAAACTGTCTTTTCAAACGTGAGTGGTGCCATCATGATTTCAAAATAGTTCTCCTTATTTTTGTAGAAATTATTCCATCTTTGGAAGTGATATTAGCATGCTGCCATCAATAACGTGATCAGGTTTCTTTTCTTTTCTTTTTTTTTTTTTTTTTTTTTTTTTTTTTTTAAGAAACATATATGAACTACAAAAGAAATGCTTATAAAAAACCGGCTTTCTACATGTCTTCTGACTACTTCCAGTTCTTTATAGTTTCTTCAGTTTGACATTTAATAGCCATTTCCTCATTTTAAGCTAGCTTTTGGACAATTCGAAACTTGACAATATACCACGCATTCCCACCTGAGGACTACCGATATATAGAGAAGCAATTTGTATCATTAGTGATAGCTTAACCCAATTACTTGACAACTTATTCAGATGCTTGAACTACAGTGTGACCATTCTGCAGACAACCGTTGAGCAATACCCTAAGAAGATTACCTCGTTTCCTTGCGTGACTAATCACAATTCTGAGGTCTTCTCCACTCCAGGCGTGACAAGAATGCCCCTTGGGAGGATCAACTAACAGTCATGTCGTTTATTGAACAGTGTATAGCACAAGCGTAAGCTGTTACGCTGAGATGCACTTCTCTTGTAGAAAAAAAAGGCTTCTTCTGCAAACCGTTAGCGGATCTGACTTGCAGTCAACAGCATTACATTTCCAGGCACGAGATCATTCTTGCAGTGACTAGTAGCAACTGGATTTCCCAGCTTTTAATGAGACACGAATGTTGTGGAAAATACTTGCCATTCAGAAATAATGGATTAATTGTTGACATCACATTTGATACGCAAGCGTTATAAAACGATAATGGAACGCAGTCGAATTAAATAAGGAGATGCAGAGGGTATTAAATTATGAAGTGATATACGGAGCCGCGGTGGAGTAGCCGAGCGGTCTAAAGCGTCTCGCTGCGGAGCGCGCGGTTGCTCGCCGTGGAGGTTCGAGTCCTCCCTGGGGCATGGGTGTGTGTGTTTGTCTGTAGGTTAGTTTACCTAGGTTTAAGTAGTTTGTTAGCTACGGACTGATGATTTACAAACATTTGAATTTTTTGATATACGGAAAGTAATTGATTGTCGGATTAAAAAGAAAGAAAAACGAAAAAAAAGAGAAAGAAAGAAACATAAAACAGAAAGAGAGAGACCACGAATCAGTCATGAAAATTAGCTAAAAACTTCTATTCATACAGCCATCACTGGAAAATGCAAAAATGTATACTTAGACGGCCGAGGGATCAGTGGGTTACACTGCAGCGTAATTTCACAGCGGAACTGACAAGAAAATTGAATAGGTGACTTGTCAATACCAGGGCACAAAGTCTGTATATTTTATTATGTAACAGGACAGTAAGTATTCCTCGCAGTCAGGGGCATTAAAATAATACTCAGATGTTAGCATTTGAAAGAGGACCTGAGTCACTCGTTGGAGGGAAAGCAGCCTGTTGTATTAACCGTCGAATCGTTCGAAAGGTGAGTAAGAGTGATGCCTGTATTCGATTTTGTATGTAGAAATGGGGACCCATGGCCTAGTCAACGATCTCAGTACAAGCAGGATACACAACTGCAGTACTTTGGGTCGATGAAAATAAGAATGATATATTATTTTTAGGCTGACAACACCGTACGTATGGATCGTGCTGTAGTTTTGTGCTTTGCATCCTCTGGGAATAGGTTATGAATGAGTAATTACTTTTATGAATATGTAATGCCGTAGTAGTGTGTGCCGGCCGCGGTGGCCGAGGGGACTGAGGCGCTCCAGTCACGGTCTGCACGGCCACTACGGTCGGGGGTTCGAATCCCCCCCCCCTCGGGCATGGATATTTGTGCAGTCCTAGTTCGTAAGTAGTTCATACGTAGTCTGTAAGTTTAGGGACTGATGACCCCGTAGTTAAGTCCCATAGACTATGCAAACATTTGAATATTTTTTTTTTTTTTTTTTGTAGTAGTGTGCAGCTATGATTGTCTCAAGCGCGCGCGCGCGTGTGTGTGGTTGTGTGTATTCAGAACTAATGTTTTTCCTACATTCCATTTGCGGAATGATGAATGATCGTGCTGTAGTTTTGTGTTTTGCATCCTTCGGGAATAAGTTATGAATGAGTAATTACTTTTATGAATATGTAATGGCGTAGTACTGTGTAGCTATGATTGTTTCATGCGCGCGCGCGCTCGCGCGTGTGTATGTGTGTGTGTGTGTGTGTATTCAGAACTAATGTTTTTACTACATTCTGTTTAAGGAATAAATTTATATGATATGCATGTTTTCGTGCTTAATGAATCTTAGACGCCTCGAATTAGTGTTTTCACACCTTTATTTGTCTATAGCAATGCAATTTATTCATTACAATCATGTGGCAGAAACGGAAATGTGTTTGCATTCGCTAAACCGCACACAAAATTCACGGCCGCCGGTACCTAAAGCTGACTGTTGTACCCAAGTTAAAATGTTGGTCTACATTTTTATGTGAGACGCTTACAGAGCAAAAAAATCTGTATCTCAAGATTGTGGCTTCTTAACATTCGTCATGGTATAAACATTCCTACAATCCGTGATTTATGAAAGTTACAAAATTCAATTTTTGCAATTCCAAAAAGTTAGAGATACATCAGTGGTAGAAAAATATCTGTGAAAGAGTGCATTTATCAATAACCATTTTGTAATTAGGTACCTACCTAATCGAAATGAAATTTATAAGGTAAAAGGTAAAGCAGTCAACAATCCGAAGATTGGTTTGAACACCACAGTGCTTTACTAGGTATGGTCCTGTTTGGAGGTGGTATGCCGTTGCCTTCCTCCAACCTTCGAACTGACTTACCCAGCCAGTTACGGGGGGACCTGCAGTTTAACGTGGGTTCCGAACCACGGTGCTACTCGGTATTTTTCACATGAGCAGTACTGCCAGAGGTGAAAGAAGTGGAAAGTGACAGATAAAAATCCTAGGACTTGGCGGGGATCTAACCCGCGACCTTCGGATTTGTAGTCTGGCACTCTACCACTGTGCAACCGACGCGCACGTCATTTGAAGGTGTGGAAACAAGATACTTATTATACATTATAACTAACAAGTACACTTATTCTTACCTCATATGTACTAAAAATTTGCCCTTTTTTCTATCGACACAAATTTATCAGCCACCCGCTGATTAAAGTCTGCATCTCAATCACCAGATCTATTTCAGTGAAAAACATTTACCGCTGCGGAACCGCCGAGCGGATTGAGGCGCTGCGCTACGATGCACGAGGCCGTTCCCCGTCGGGGGTTCGAAGCCCTCCTCGGGCATGGATGTTTGTACCGTCTTTAGCATAAGCTTGTAGATTTATGGACTGATGTCCCCGTAGTTAAGTCCCGTAAGCTCTAGAAACATTTGAACATTTTGGAAAGCATTTACAAGGTAAACAATCTTTCCTGGAGCATATAGTTGCATAAGAATCATTCTATATTTTTCACGGTCGAAAAGCAACCTCCTGCTTCGACTAACGTCATGGTAATTATGAAAGTTATCTTCAGCAGTTTAGAGCACTTGGTGAACATCTTACCCTTCTTGCCCTTTTCTCACATGACATCTTGCGAGCCATGGATGAAGGGCAATAGGCGGATTGTGTTTGTCTCGACTTCAAAAAGGCGTTCGACGCAGACTGCTAACGAAGATATGAGCTTATGGATTAGGTTCACAGATTTGTGACTGGCTTCCTGAGTAATAGAACGCAGTACGTTGTTCTCGACGGCGAGTGTTCATCAGAGTCGCGTGTATCATCAGGCTTGCCCCAGGGGAGTGTGATAGGACCGCTATTATTTTCTATCTATATAAATGATCTGATGGACAGAGTAAGTTGTAATTTTCGGCTGTTTGCTGATGATGCTGTGGTGTATGGGAGGATGTCGTCTTTAACTGGCTGTAATAGCATACAGGATGACTTAGACAAAATTTCTAGTTGGTGTGAAGAATGGCAGCTACCTGTCAATGTAGAAAAATGTAAGGTGATGCGCATGAGTAGGAAAAACAATCCCATAATGTTCGAATACAACATTAGTAGTGAGCTTTTTGATACAGTCGCGTCGTTCAAATATCTAGGCGTAACATTGCAGAGCATTTTGAAATGGAACGAAAATGTAAGAACAGTTGTAAGGCGAACAGTCGACTTCGGTTTATTGGGAGAATTTTGGGAAGATGTTCTTCATTTGTAAAGGAGACCGCGTATAAAATGCTTGTACGACCAGGTCTTGAGTATTGCTCAAGTATTTGGGACCCGCAGCAAATCAGTTTAAAGGAAGACATAGAAGCCGTTCAGAGGCGAGCAGCTAGGTTTGTAACTGGTAGTTTCGACCACTGCGCGAGTGTCACAGAAATGCTCCGGCAACTCAATTGGGAATCTCTGGAGGAAAGACGACGTTCTTTTCGTGAATTTCTGTTGAGGAAATTTAGAGGACTGGAATTTGAAGTTGAGTGTAGTACGATCTTGCTGCCTCCTACTTACATTTCGCGTAGTGATCACAAAGATAAGAGAAATTAGGGCTCGTACGGAGGCATATAGGCATTCTTTCTTTTCTTCATTCTATTTGGGAGTGGAACAGGAAAGGAAATGCCTAGTAGTGGTACAGTGTACCCTCCGCCACGCACCTTACGGTGAATTGCGGAGTATGTATGTAGATATAGATGTAGGTTCTCTGATAGGCTAACAGCACCAGATAATGTTCTAAAATCTTGTTGTAGGTAATTTGCTAATAACAAAGTATTAAGAGGGTCGATATGTCAGTATTGGGTGGCAGAAATATCCAAGAAGAGAGAGTGCTGGCAGGACCACGCACAGAAGTGTCCTCCGTAGAGCGGTCCCACCTGGCGGAGCGCTGGGAGCTGCTGCTGGTTTAGGCGTCTGTAACCACATGTGACGTCACTGGCACATATGCGTGGCCTACAAGAAAGATAGGCCCCAGTGCGGTCGTCATGCCACGTAAGCAAGGTAGTTCCGAGCCGGCGCGATCGCTAGCTCAGTGGCTGCCCGCTATGACGCAGTGGGCCGTGACCCAGCGGCCGGCCAATCAGCTAGCGATAGCGCCGACTCGGAACTACCTTGATTACGTGGCATGACTACCGCGCTGGGGCCTGTATTTCTCGTAGGTCACGCACACATGTTACGAGAAGTCGCAGCGAGGTCTGGACTCGCCGGTGCCACAGATACAATGGTTCTAGCTGTCGCCATTGAGATGCAGCAATGCAGACCCTCTGAGCTCACCACGAGGACGGCAGCGGGTTTCGGCGCGTTACGGGACAATGGGGCGACCAAAAGTTGTTGATTACAGCACATTTCGTGGTATAAATTAGGCTTCCTACACAGTGGCGTTTTATCAGGGTGTGCAAGTTGTTTGTCAACGACGTGTTGAAATCAAATGAAAAATGATAGATTATTTTCAGCTGTTTATACATAATGTTTCACTACAGTAACAAGAACAAGTCTTCTGGTCCGGACTGTATACCCATTAGATTTCTATCTGATTATGTTGATGCGACAGCTCCTTACTTAACAGCCATATACAACCGCTCTCTTAAAGAAGGGTCTGTACAAAAGATTGGAAAGTTGCACAGGTCACACATATATTCAAGAAAGGCAGTAGGAGTAACCCACTAAACTACAGGCCTATTTCATTGAAGTTTTGGAACATATCCTGTATTCAAATGTTATGAATTATCTCGAACAGAATGACATATTCAAAAAAAATGTTCAAATGTTTGTTAAGCTTATGGGACTTAACTACGGGGTCATCAGTCCCTAAACTTACAAACTACTTATGAACTACTTACGAACTAGGACGGCACAAATATCCATGCCCGAGGGGGGATTCGAACCCCCGACCGTAGTGGCCGTGCTGGCCGTGACTGGAGAGCCTCAGTCACCTCGGCCACCGCGGCCGGCATGATATATTCACCCAAGGTCAACACGGATTTAGAAAATATCGTTCATGCGAAACACAACTAGCTCTTTTTTCACACGAAGTGATGGGCGCTATCGACAAAGTTTCGCAAATCGATTCCATATTTCTTGATTCCCAGAAGGCTTTTGACACCGTACCTCACAAACGGCTTTTAATCAATTTGCGTGGTTATAGTATATCGCTCAAAATTTACGATTGGATAGGGGATTTCCTGTCAGAGAGGACACAGTTCTCACTAATCGATGGTAAGGCATCGACTAGAACAGAGGTGATATCGGGCGTTCCACAGGGTAGTGTTATTAGTGCTTTGCTTTCCTTAATTACATAAACGATTTAGGGGAAAATCTAAGTAGCTCTCTTAGGTTGCATGCAGATGACGCCGTCATTTACCGTCTAGTAAAATCATCTGAAGATCAAAACCAACTGCAGAACGATCTGAATACGATATCACTATGGTGTAAAAATTGGCAATTGATTCTAAATAATGAGAAGTATGAAGTCGTACACATGAGTACGAAAAGAAGTCCGTTAAACTTTGTTTACAAGATAAATCACTCAAAAGTGAAGGCCGTAAACTCCACAAAATACCTATATACTATTACTTCAAACTTAAACTGGAAAGAACACGTAGATAATGTCGTGGGAAAGGCGAAACAGAGACTGCGTTTTATTGGCAGAACCCTTCAAAGATACAACAGAACTACTAACTACTACACTACGCTTGTCCGTCCATTTTTGGAGTATTGCTGCCCAGTGCGAGATCCTTATCAGGTGGGTTTGACGGAGAACATCGAAAGAGACCAGAGGAGGGCAGTTCGTTTCGTATTGTCACGGTACAGGGAGACAGCGTTACGGAAATGATACAGGATCTGGGATGGGAACCATCACAACAACGGCGCTTCGCTTATCGCTGCGGCGTGGGCTACTTACGAATCTCCAATCGCCAACATTCTCCTCCGAATGCTAAAATATATTGTTGACTCCCACTTACATAGGTAGAAATGACCATGAGAATGAAATACGAGAAATCAGAGCTCCAACGGAGAGATTCAGGTGTTGTTTGTTCCCGGGCGCTATTCCAGAATGGAATGGGAAATAGTATAATGGTGGTTCGATGCAACCTCTGCCAGGCACTTAAATGTGATTTTCAGAGTACTCCAAGTAGATGTAGATGTTTTCCTGTCATTATAATTCTTCCGTTCCATATACTACAGTCATCCTCCGCGCTGTCCGGCATCGTCTGTTCCGTCTGCCACTGTCACGCCGGACGCCAAGGCGTTGGATCTGCTTCTAACGTCCTGGCAGTTTCTCACACTGCCAGTGCGCATGCGCGCTGATAGTCCGTCCCCTCTCCTTCCGGCTGCCAAGGTGTTGATTCGGTTTGCGTTTGATTGTTGTTGCGGAGTTGCGCGCGAGTTTATTATCGCTTATGCGACCAAGTCAGGCGTTTAAACATTTGATATGGACATTGAAAGTGTTGGAAGACACTTATTAAACACCATTTTTTTATCATTTTCTTATAGTGAAAATTAATAGTGCTGCCCCATGACCCATTATGTTGCCGCAAGACACCATGCAAAGCGACTGCCCGCGTGGCGCAGGGGATAGCGTCAGCGACTGCGGTGCTGAAGGTCCCGTCCACTGGCAAAAATTTATTTCTTTGTAATTAACAATTCCAGAATGTTCTACATCTTTTTTATGTTAACTTGTAAATTCTACTTGTTTCTTATGTCAACTATTCTTCTAATTTATGGTACATTCTGTCTGTGTATAAATAGCAGAGCACTCTGCCAGAGAGGCAGTTAGTGCTGCGTGTATGTTAAGTTCGTAATAAACCTGCTTTCAGTGTAAGTGCTGTGTTCAGTTGCCCTCGAAGTCAAGCCTGCTTCCATTTCAACGCGACAATATGAACGCTACGTCATTTAGGCGAACTAGAATGGCCAGTTTGCTGAATTTGCGGGAGGATCGCCATATGTAAGGCAGAACTGTAGACTCTAAAAACTGTTGTCAACTTAGCCTTGTTAAGTTATCCCTGCACCTGATTAATGATATAGACCTATAGTTCGAAACGAGTGTTTACACCCTTCGCCTCATACCGTGCGGTGTCTTGCGTGTCAAAGATGTTGATGTACACAGTAGCATCGTGAGCTAACGATTTTACACTGCTGCTGATCCTAACCAATAAACTGTAGATTGATTATTGAAAACAACGACGTTAGTTTCGGTTCTGGGCTACAGAAAAAAAACTACAAAAAATATCGATGTCCGGCCGGAACACTGGCCGTTAATCGACCTCCCTTTCCCATAACCACCCCACTCCCCACTCATCGAAAGCCGTGCGCCCAACAGATTTGTTCACGAGACGCCACGCTTCCTACTGGAGAGAATATGTAATAAAATGGACATAAATAGTGTTTTATAAACATGGAAGTTCTGCAACACTGCAACAACACCACGCACACCGCCGCTGGTAATCATTCAATATCGCTGACACAACTGTCAAACCAACATCGATTCGCAACTACTTATAAGTACTGATTTTGTAACGATCAACGATAATGCATGGAAAACTGTCTCACGTATGTTCAATTACATTCTAGCCAAAATTAATTATTACATACAGTAAATTTGTACAGGTTTCCAGCCAAGATCGTGTTTTTATTTTTTGGGATGACCGGTTTCAACGTTACTCAGACGTCATCTTCTCCTATATCTCACAATGACGTATCTCATATGGCTTTAGCTATGAGACATGACATTGTGAGATTAGGAGATCAGAACATGACGTCTGAGTAACGTCGAAACCGGTCACCCAAAAAGTAAAAACACGATCTTGGCTGGAAACCTGTGCACATTGATTTAGATCACCAACAAACCATGAGTTCCATATAATATAATTATGACTTTTCATGACTTTTACTGCTGTTTTATTGAAGGAATAGAGTTTATATCATTACTCAACTATTTTGTAAATAGTATTAAAATTTACAAAATAGGAGGCCATTGCTTACAAGCTAGTTTCTACGAAAAAAACTGGAAGAAACGATTATTAATTTCAGAATATTAAATGTTTTGTGACTAATACTGACTAATGGCAACGTCCAACAATATAGCGTATTTTGTATAAAGGAAATAAATTTCCTGGACGAGTCTGCGATATTAATTTTTTCAGTAAGAATAAAACTCGTGTAGATCGCTAAAATTGTATTTATTGACTAGATGACCCGGTGAACTTCGTATCACTTACCTCTTAATATAAACCATATTAATTTCAATCATAGTTATTTTAGACCCAGTAGCTTTATAAAGGCATCATCAGATGTCTAAGTATCAGCTCGATAGTGGGCGGAAAGAGTGGGCAAATCACGCACACATGTCCAGGATAATGTTCATGTCACATTCATGGAAGTTCAGGGAATGCTTAAACGGTGATAAAACATGAAAAAATTGCGAGGAAAATTTAGATATCTAGCAACTGCTTCGAAAACACAATAGCAGTTTGATCTTTTTGCAAAAACTCACGCATGTTGGTCGTTAACTGGAGTTTCTTTACGTGCCGACAGAAATTAGATGATTTTAGGCATGCGTTTGGTTCGTCAGCAACAGTTGATTGAGGAATAACTGGAAGAGTGTAACGAAAATCACCTGACAATAAAATCATGGCTCCACAAAACATGTTTTAGTTGTCACGTAAATCTATCAAAGTCCTGTCCAATGACTCCAGCGACCTCCTGTGGGTCACTGTGCATTCGTCACAAATTATCAATTGGCATTTCTGGAGAATCTTCACCATAGCGCTATTTTTTGCGAGGTTGCAAACTGGTGTTTCGTTGATTTCCATGTTTAGTGGTAATTTCAAGGCCGAATGTGCAGTTGTGCGCCTTCTACCAAAGTTGCAGCAATTCCAGATGAAGCCAATGCTAGGGATATCTCATTTTTCAATCGCATATTGCCAATAGCAATGAAATTAGGAACGTTTTTCCAGTACCCCCAGGAGCATCAAGAAAGAAAATCGCTCCGGATCCCCTGTTCACAGCTTGTATCAAATTATCGTACGCAATCCTTTGTTGTTCATTCTATTGTGGAGCAGTTGTGCGAGCTGTTTCAGTCAATGCTTCAGTATCGTACTGTTGTTCTCTATGTAATTTATGATCAAATGCACCTTGCACAGAACGATTGGGTGTTGTCAGGCCCAAACACGACAATACAGTTGTGTATAAAATATCAGATGACTATTTTATTCTGCTTGCAAGTCAAGTTGATAATGGCATCTGCCCTTCTTCTAGCCTCCTCGGCCGTTACAGAACCGCACCGCCTCCCTACAGTGCACCAGCAGCGCCACTCACCAAAACAAAACAGACACGGCCGTCCGCTAGTGAACGGCCGCACCACGCTTTCCATCCTCAGTCACCTCTCTCACCAACTACTTGCTCCCCTGCGCATGCGCCGCTCTCGACCCTAGGACCGTACTGATACAGGTCTTTCCTACATCAAAGATGTACCTTGCCAATTACCCATATCGATTCGCAAGCGCCACGGCTTAGTATGGAAGATGAAACACCGCCAATGGGGAAACTTGAACAGAAGAGAATCGAAGCATTTGAAATGCGGTGCTACAGACGAATGTTGAAAATTGGGTGGAATGAAGGACTTTGGTGAAGAACTACGTTGAAAACAGTGACAAGAACAGATAATGTGATATGACATATGATAATACAGCAGGGTTGGATGATAGGACTAAGTTAATAGCCGTGGCGGAGTGGCCGAGCGCTTTGAGGCGCTATGCTCTTATGCGCAAGGCCGTTCCCCGTCGGGCTTTGGAATCCTCCCTTGGGCATGGATACTTGTGCTGTCTTTACTATTAGTTCAAAAGTAGTTAGTAAATTCGAATTCAAATGTTTGTTAAGCTTAAGGAATTACGAGGTCATCAGTCCATAAACTTACAAACTACTTATGAACTACCTTATACTAAAGACGACACAAACAGCCGTGCCCGAGGAGGGATTCGAACCCCCGACCGTAGCGGCCGTGCAGACTGTGACTGGCGCGCCGCAGACCGCTCGGCCACTGCGGCCGGCGTAGTTTGTACGTTTAGGGACTGATGGCCCTGCAGTTAAGTTCCATAAGCCTGACAAACATTTGAACTAAGTGAATAGAAATATCTGGCACTAGAGAGTAATGTTGACGGTAAAAACTGCAGGGGAAGACAGGGTGGAACATACCCAGCAGGCCGGCCGCGGCGGCCGAGGGGACTAAGGCGGTCCAGTCACGGTCTGCACGGCCACTACGGTCGGGGGTTCGAATCCCCCCTCGGGCATGGATATTTGTGCCGTCCTAGTTCGTAAGTAGTTCATAAGTAGTTTGTAAGTTTAGGAACTGATGACCCCGTAGTTAAGTCCCATAGACTATACAAACATTTGAACATACCCAGCAGAGAGGAAGAGTTAGAGTCCGCGTAAGATGTGATGAGACGAGTTTTAGTCCGTAGAACCGGGCGCGTTCATTACTTCATTCCGAAGGGGAGGCCGTGTCAGTCCACTTCCGGCTGCCGGCCAGTGCACATCGAGTGAGCGCACCGCTATAAACGGTGTGGCAGCAGTCTACAAGCGCTAGAGGTGCAGTGCAGGAAGAGTTCTGCATAGCCAGGCACGAGAGACTGTTTTCCGTGCAATTAAATTTATATCGGAAGAGCCAAAAAAAGTCTCATTAAAAGAGTCCTTGAAGGAGTGCAGGCTGCTACTGGTGTTTCACTTCGGACAATAAGAGGAATAGAAAAAAAAAGGAGAAAAAAATATTTCCCAGTGGTTCTGAAGCTTTCTGTACTCCGGGGAAAAGCGGAATAAAGAAAACGTGTTACGTTTTGATGATTTTCGTAAACAAGTTGTGCGGATTCAAATGTTTAAATTTCTGTACATCTATGGGACTTAACTGCTTGGTTATTAGTCCCTAGCTTGCAGACTACTTAAACTAATTTAAATTGCTGCGCGCACGGCTGTTCCGCCGTGGCAGTTGTGTAGAGATTGAGAAACAATTTCCACGTGAGAAACAAACAGCGTCCCACAATAAAGTCAAGGAAGTATTTCTTCATTGCAATACCTACTTCAAATGTTATGCTTCAGATGCATTAGCTTTTTTAAATTTTATTGTGAATGTAATACTTACATGCTTTATTTTTTGTGCAATAAACACGCTTAATATTTACCAGGTGGCGCAAGAAAAAAAAAAGAAAAAAAAAAAACAGAAACAAAAAACAGGATGCAGAAAAGTGCTTTGGAACGTTTAGAAACACGCAGTAAGCGGGTCGATTTTTAAAATAAAATTGTAACCTCTCATATATGTCAATGAAACTTACATCAGCAGTTTGCATACTGCGGTCAATGAGTGGACACATGCATGAAGTAATGGAGTAAAGGCGGCACTTTAAAAAGGCAGACACAGGTAACAAAAATATAAGGTATTAATATCTCTAAAGGCTAAAGGAAACATTCACATTTTATGGTCTACAACACTGTAGATCAGGAGAAAGTGAGCATTTCTTCTATAATGCGCCAACAGATATACCATCAGTTTTGTTAATGCATTTCGTACTGAGGGTGTTTGGTGTAGTATTATTTCTGACTGATTGTTTAAACTCTATCCAGATGAGTGCTGTAGACTGAAGAGTAATAGAAAATTTTTCTATTTGCAAATTAAACTGATACACCATACTTCCTGCACGCTGTAATGATTCTGCTGGCCCCCTCATCTCAATGTTATCGTGCGATACCGTCCGCCTGGTCCTCTCATCTCAATGTCATCCTACGATACTGTCTGCGTCGGATCTGGAATCGTGTGGTTCAGTTGTGATTTATGTTGCTTGTGAAGTTAAAAACGTAATAGCCAGCCTAGGAATCAGTGTAGGACAGTGTCTCAGTGATACTGCGATTAAAACAAGTGATAGATTTCATTAATTAAGTGATTTGTATAAGACGTTTCCAGATAATTCTATAAACAATACTTTTGCCATCGTACATTACTTCAATAAATAGACAAACGAAGGGTACAAACTTTTGTAAAACATAAAGACATGAAAGTAAATAGCATTGTATATATGTTAGGCTCATACACAAGTTGTGTAGACCAGCTAATTGTTTTAATTCCTGTAAAGTCGAAATTTGTATATTGTGTTTCTTTGTATACATTGGCTGACGTGACATTTTAAACCTAGTTTCAGAATTGACAATATAATTGATAGTTCAATATATGTTAGGAACATGTATGATGTACTCATTAACAAATTAATTGACATTTATGATTATTATTTGTTGTGAAACAGCGAGTACTGCGATTAAGACTTTAAAAGAAGTGTGTCATTTAAAATTATTGTATGTATTGTTTTCATTTTATATTGTGATTATTTTTGTATACATGAAATGTTTTACTGTTGTGTTCGTTAATTGTAAATTACTATATTCAATTGTTATGTACAATGGATAATGTAACGTCATTATTGCCGATGTTATATATTTGCCTCACCACCTTGCGTGAGGGGAGTTCGAGTTTTGTCTTTTGTCGAGTACTTTGGAATCTGTCAGTCTGTTGTTGTTGTGGTAATTTGTGTACGTTATTGTAATGTTTTGGTGGAGAGAAGTTTTGATTTAAATTAAAGAAGAAGTGAAAAATTGTACACATAGAGTATTTATTTCTACCACGACGCCCCAGGAGAATAATGTTGCAGCGAGCAGAACCCCCATACATCGTAATCTTAAAAAGCTGAGTATCGGTAGAATGAACAGTAATTACTTAAAATCTATTAAAATATTATAACGCACACCAGTAATACCAATAAATCAGTCCATATCCTGTACCACAAATGTTACATAACCAACGCTTTAAGTAACATTTATTTCGAAGTAAGATAGGTACTGTTAATGAAACGACAGCAATGAAATATTAATAATATTGGGTTAAGCATATAGAAAAAAGGTATTTTTGATGGTATGGTTTAGTAAAGAAGAGAGAATTTATAAAAGTCCGGCAGTTAGTGGTGAGTAGGATTGAGTTTAGAGTGGCACATCACTCCCCCTCCAGTTCTCACTCACTGTTCTGGCCGCTATTCCCACCATTTCCGCTCTCCCAACGCTTGCCCAGCCGTCTGCACATCACCTGCCAATTTATCCTGCGTACTGTGAAATGATGAGGCTGGAACAGGGTGGGGCGGAGGTGGGGGGTGAGGGAATCGAGGCAGGCCGATTTATCACTCAGAAGGCTGGTGACTCGAAGGAAAGGAAAAAAAAAAAAAAAAAAACTGATGCCGATGTTGCGGGGGAGCACAAGTTTTTATAGCTGCTGTGTTCCTTGCCGTATGCAGAAACAGGCCAGAGGACATGGAGAGGGGCGAATGGAATCGCAGCACGCCACTCTACGCACGGATCCCAGCGCGCTGCAATGCGGCCTAGGCCTGGCCAAAGCTCCTTTAAAGAGTGCAGCGCGGCCCATCGCTGGGAATTCGTGTGGAAAGAAGCGAAGTAGTCGGTATGGCCTCGCAAAAGGAAAGCCACTCCCGAGAGGGCGCTGAGCATGGTGGATGGCAAGTGGCCCTGCGGGTCCCCTGCCAGAAGTGGAAGCTCTCCCACAACTGACGTCTTGGATGCAATAAGAACGTAAGTAGATTACGCTATTTTAGAAACTGGCAAGTAAAGCTCCAATATCTTATACGAAAAGAATATGTGGGTAAAAAAAGTTAAATATTCTTTCGGTTGTTTTTCATAAATCTGATATTCCTAGACAACATGGTAAAATATCATGGTTATCTCGGAGATTAAAGTCCATTGAATTTCTTAATGAAAGAAAAGACGGCCAGGTAGAATTTTGTACTGAGCACAATTTAACCATCATAAACACTTGGTTTAATCATCATGAAAGAAGGTTGAATACGTGGAAGAGATCAGGAGACACGTTAAAGTACAACATTGACTTTATAATGGTAAGGCATAGGTTTAGATGCTAGGTTTTAAACTGTAAGACATATCTAGGGGTACATTCAGACTCTGACTATAACTCATTGCTTATGAACTGTAGATTAATAGAAATCGGGGGAAAAAGGTAGAAATGTGAGGAGATAGAAACTTTGATAAATTGAAGCAACCAGATGTTGAGATTTTCAGAGGAGGCGTTACACAAGGATTGACCGAAACGGGAAAGTGATATGGTAGAAGAAGAATGGGTATCTCTGAGAGATAGAGAAGGCCGAAGAAGATCATATATCCAGAAGGACAAGGCCTAATAGAAATCCATGGGCAACATAGGAGATATTGAATTAATTGATGAAAGAAGCAACAAGTGAAGCAGGCAAAAGGGAGTGCAGAATGCTGAAAAATGAGGAAGTGGAGACTGACTACGCAGGAATGGCTTGGGAACAAATGCTAGACCGTAAAAGAGTGTGTAACTAGGAGAAAGATAGATATCACCTACAGAAAAATAAAAGAGACATTTGAAGACAAGAAAAACAGCTCCATGAGTATCAAGAACTCAGATGGAAAACAAATACTAAGCAAAGAAGGGAAAGCTGAAAGTTGGAAGGAAAATATAGTGGGGCAATACAAACAAAGTAAACTTAAAGGCAGTGTTACTGAAACGGAAAAGTAGAGGAAGATGAAACAGGAGATACAATACAACGAAACAAATAACTGACAGAGCACTGAAAGATCTGAGTCGAAACAAGGCCCCTGGAGAAGAGGATATTCCATCTGAACTGATGATATCCTTATGAGACTCAGTCATGAAGAAATAGTTCCTCCTAGTATGCAAGAAGAAATTGCAGGAGAAATTCAACAAGAATACAGTAATTCGAATTCAACAGAAAGCAAGTGCAGGCAAATGTGAAAATTACAGAACTATCAGTTTAATAAGTCATGGTTTCAAAATGCTAACAATTATTATTTATATATTAATTGAAAAACTGGTGGAATCTGACCTTGAGAAGTATCAGTTTGGCTTCAGGAGAAATGGACCAACAATGGAGGCAATACTTACATTACCACTAGTCTTAGAAGACAGGTTTAAGGTAAGGCAAACCTATATTTTTAGCGTTTGTAGATCTGGAGAAAGCTTTCGACAATGTTGACTTAAATATACTCTTTCAAATTCTGAAGGTAACGGGAGTAAAATATAGCGATCGAAGAGTTATATTCAACCTATACAAAAACCAAGCAGCAGTTGTAAGAGTCGAAGGGCATGAAAGGATCGCAGTAGTTGACTAGGGAGTAAGAGAGGGTTGAAGCCTTTCCCCAATGTTGTTTTATCTTTACAATGAGCAAGTTGTGAAGAAATTCAGGGAGAATTTTGGAACGGGAATTAAAGTTCCCGGTCTTCACGGCCACTACGGTCGGGGGTTCGAATCCCCCCTCGGGCATGGATATTTGTGCCGTCCTAGTTCGTAAGTAGTTCATAAGTAGTTTGTAAGTTTAGGGACTGATGACCCTGTAGTTAAGTCCCATAGACTATACAAACATTTGAACATTTGAACATTAAAGTTCCAGTAGGAGAAAAACATTGCTGTTTGCCGATGGCTGTTTGCCGATGGCAAAGTAATTCTATCAGAGACAAAAAGGACCTGGAAGAGCAACTGAACGGAATGGACAGTGTCTTGCAAGGTTTGTGGGACACAAATTGAGACATCGAAGAATCGTCAACTTAACTTTAGAATGAAGTGTATGGGTTAAAAATTGTAGAGGGAGAACGAGGGACGAATACAGTTACTAGATACAAAAGGATGTAGGTTGCCGTTCTTATTTTCAGTTGAAGAGGATTGTAGAAGACAGGACAGCGTGGAGAGCTACATCAAACCAATCTGCGGACTAAGGATCAGAACAACAACAACAACGGTATTATTACATAAAATAAGGAAAAATGTATAAATATCAAGAGACTTTTGATCATTTGTCAGGAGGAAGTAGATCAGGATGATCCTAAATTAATGATTCAGTACTGATGTTTTGTAGTGCTACAATTAGATACAAAATATTGAATGATAAATGCATATTCCTTTCCATATTTCTCACTGAATATATTCTTATGTATTACGGATAGCTAACCGTGAGTACTCAAATACACTTGGTTTTATCACGTTTCTGAAATACGTGTCCGAAACCGAGGTTATTTTGTATCCTATACCTGATTGATGCGCTAAAGAAATCGGATTCGATATTTGATTATTCAGGATCCTGGGATTGAGATAAGGTGTCCTGATACCACTTACTGTGTTTGGGTTCCAAGCATTTATTCAGCGACAATACATCAGTTGAACATCTGGTCGCAATATATCATCGATTTTGTGATGAGTATCATAAATAAACTCTGAATTATGGTTCAGTTATGTAAATGGTTTCTTTCCTCTACCTTTAGGAGTAAAGCACTCATTTAACTTTTTTGTGCCAGCAGAAAACCATCTGAACCACATTCAGTTACAATAGAGGACACCATAATCGGTAGTATGTTTCAGTTGTAACATCCCGCTAGTAGATGTCGTTTTCTCCTTCTTTCGTTGTTCCTGCAGTGCAGTCTAGATCTTTGTAACAACAGCGTAGCGTGTGCTGCGAGTCGCTGTCAGCTCGTGACGTCTGGGACATCGTGTGGAACTAACAGCTGGCTGGCTTAAGGACAGAAGGTTAAAGGTTCGTAAAACTTGTGTAACAGCATAAACAGAGTGGAGCTGTTATTTCGTCCAAGTCCTCTGCCCCGCAACACCTCCGTGAATATTCGGTCTAACAGATTCTGTGTACACTTGACGAAAAGGCTATTTGAACCGGAAATTCGTCCATAGCGGTTGAAGTTTTGGAGAATAAGTAGTTACATGGGCGAAACTATATTCTTATTGCGAACTAGCTTAAACCCGTGGCTCCGCTCGCGTGTTGGTTGATTATGATAGATAATGCGCGAAACATCAAATCGATTTTTTTGAAAGAGATGAATTAAAAGAAATTTCTTTTCTACTGCTTTATTTATTTATTCTTGTATTTCTTTATTCGTATGCTTATCCTTACAGATAAAGAGCTGAAGACATTGTAGCAGGCATAGACCAAAGATATGGTCTGTGGCATCACGTTTCGCTGTATATAACCTCCTTGCTATAAAGTCGTAAACGTCATCGCTGGCGTTCAGTCCGAATTTTTTTATAATTTGACGACTTTCAAGCACCATATCTTCCACCTCGTTATAGCTATCGGCATGGAATTGCTATGGTGTACAAGGGGAGACTTCGGACAACATTTACGCACAGAGCATTCGTTTGCGTTCTATAGTTTTCGCTGCAGAGCGAAATATTAACACACATACGTAGAATCTTATATACAACGATAACTTTCCATCCCAATATAGTCCACCCTTTTATCATTATCAACCCTCAAGCAACTGTGCAACCAATAAAACCATTTTGAAAGAGTACATATAATTTTCAAAGGGTAATTATTATTCCGCATTTCGCGTTATATTCTTCAAATTACTAAATATCTATCATATCGTTATACAAACGAGCCTAAAACCTTCCTCAGGTATAAATTAGTAACTGTACAAATATTTACGTCTCTGCGTCTTGTCGTTCAGACGTGATAAACGTACACCGAACAGACATTCACATTTATAGATATAAATAATAGATTGCCTATGTGCAGCTTAACTGACCAACTGCATGTTAGTGCAATTACCTCGTAAGCGAGAATTATTTTATTTAAGCAGTCAATACGGTCGGCACGTAGGTGTAAAATCTTCGCCTGTATGAGAGAGCTACAAACAGGTGTTGATTAAAAGCTGTTGGTTGTCTTCGGAAGATTATGTAATCGGTAGTTACGAATTCGAATTCTAATATGAGACAATCTGATATCCACCAATGTAGCGAGTCCCATATCTTTCAAGTTTTATTTGAATTGCTCTATTTCCATTCACTACTCGTCTAAAGCAGGTAAAGGGACATTATTTCTGAGATATCTGTCCCAGCTTACATTGCTCCAGGTTACATAACGACAAGACGAATACTTTTTTTTTATTACACACTGGAAGAAAAACAATACAGAATTTTATAATTACCTGACATCTTTTTCAAGCTTTATATAGGATAAGATCTTAATATGAATCTCTTATGAGATCTTTATTTGCCATCGATCGCTTATATACAATGATAACTAATTTCAACTCGTTAAAGGGTTATTATTAAATTTGTAACAATTAAAACAAAAATACAGTGAATACACGTTGCCAAACTATACAATAAATGTAGTATATTATTAGATGTTATCCATGCCATCTGTACAATATGTAGATAACAGTCAGGTTGAAGATAACTATCTATACATCGAATGTAAATAAATAAATAAATAAATCCTGTTATAAATCATGTAAAATGATAGACAGTTTACAATTATGATTCATCGTGACAAGTATAGATGTTGCACATCACTGGATGTAATACATATCGATTCATGGCCCCATCGTGCAGCCCCCTGGTGGCAGAGAGATCACGTATCAGTATTTATGACTTACTGTATCAGTCCATCTCCAGTTTTTGCTGTGATGACACACCGCCTGGACATGTGGGACAGGAAAGGACAGGGCCTAAAGGCATATTTGACTGGTGATGGGCATACCATTTATTGCTTGCCTCTATGGTGTCACTTCACCTGAAACATGTCCTTCCTTGCCTGGGTATGAACTTGACAAACAGTTTCTGTTTAAAAATAGGGGAAAACGTTTTTTACATTCGACTTATAGTTATCTTCAACCTGAATGTTTTCTATATATGGTGTAGCTGGCATGGATACATCTAGATTAATTAAAGTAGTACATTTATTGCACACGTAGGCACTGTGTATTTAATGTATTTTTCTGTTTTAATTGCTACAGTTTTGATATTGACTCTTCAACGGGTCGAAACTAGTCATCTATGTAAAATCAATGTATATAAGCGATTTATGGCAAATAAGAGGTTCATAAGTACAATACAGAATTCACGTCGCGGCGGAGCGGCTGAGGGCATTGAGGTGCTATGCTACTATGCGCGAGGCCGTTCCCCGTCGGGGGTTCAAATCTCCCCTCGAGCATGGATGTTTGTGTCGTCTTTAGTATAAGGTAGTTCGTAAGTAGTTTTTAAGTTTAGGGACTGATGACCAATTTTTACCACTCGCCTACCCCAAATTCGTAAAACGAAATGCGATGGGATACGATTCCTTAGAGACAGCTTCACAAAGTCCTAATAAAAATGAATAATGTGGCAACAGGTGTAATAAATATAAAGCAAAATGAAAACAATGCGGAATTACGACGAAGCGCAGGTCATCAGTTAGGATTCCAATCAAACTGAAATAGACTTTCAGTGGTGCTGCTCTCGCTTCCTCTCACATTCTCTCCGCCTCTCTTTCTTACGCGTTCTCTCTACAGTTTCATCTAGTAGAGTGGTTCCCAGTGCTTCTCACACCATTATTCTCACACCATTTAACCAGAGAATCGGAAACAGAGGAGGGACGTGGTCCCACAGCGGCCTACCGCAGCCCACAAACCCATTGGTGTTCGTTGCCTTACTGGATCCCCACCCGCATCGTTGTCGAGCGCGCTCCCGAGCTCGAGCTGCGTTAGAGAGCGGTTAGGAGAGCCTAAGTTGTGGCAAGCGCAGAGAAAATTGTCGTGTGCCGTTTTTTCGTTTTTACGACAAAAGCAACATGGGCAGAAGAGGCGGTCAACGGAGGAAGGAGGCCGAGAAGCAGGCGCCGGACCTTCAGGAAACTGAACGCAACGCCAAGACCGGAAGAAAGAAGAAGCAGAAGAGGATCATGAAGTCATTTCTCCTTTGTACATCTCTAATAAAAGGGGCCGCTTCAGCTATTTTCCTTAAAAAAAAAAAAAAAAAAAAAAAAAAAAAAAAAAAAAAAAAGAGAGAGAGAGAGAGAGAGAAAAGGAAAAAAAAAAAAGAAGACGACCGGTTTCGCGACTTAAAGTCGCATCTTTGGGTCACACACAGTTAAAACATAAAACCAGGGGCTCACCAATACAATCAACAACAACCCCGGCTGTCAGAACACTACACACATACATCAGGGCGACAACCGCTCTCGACGACCAGAGCACCTGATATAGCTGTCCGTGCCCCCTGGCTATATCAGGTGCTCTGGTCGTCGAGAGCGGTTGTCGCCCTGATGTATGTGTGTAGTGTTCTGACAGCCGGGGTTGTTGTTGATTGTATTGGTGAGCCCCTGGTTTTATGTTTTAACTGTGTGTGACCCGAAGATGTGACTTTAAGTCGCGAAACCGGTCGTCTTTTTTTTTAAAAAAGTAAAACAGCTGAAGCGGCCCTTTTATTAGAGATGTATCATCTTAGCTGTGGATGTCCATCAACAAAGGTTTTATGTTTCTTCTGTGTATATTCATTGGGAAGGCACATGATGGATTGACGTGTATGACCGGATCGGAGACTGCTGCCAGCATGAGGTTGCTGTGGAGTGATTGGATTCTGACGGCACCATCAAGCTGCTAGCGGCGAGCTCGGACGACTGCAGGGCTCTGCAAGACGTTGTGGCTCCCCACATCGTCGCGGAGCCCCTGCAAAAGAACACGCCGCCGAAGCGACGTGAGAAGCACGCCAAGGCACTCGTGAGGGGGCTGTCCCGGCTACTGGACGAGGCTGCCGTCAAGGAAACACTAAGGCGGGCAGGGTTCGGCGACGCTGTCGTCCGGTTACACAATCGGACGAACAAGAAGAGGCCGCCCCTGTTTATCGTGGTCGTACCTGCGGCAGATGACCCGGACAAGATCTTCGCACTGCAGAGGATCCTCGGTTTCCCCACGAAAGCGGAATCTCTCCCGCCCGACCTGGACTGTAAGCCTCAGTGCTACAGATGCCAGGGAGAAGGACATGTCGCGAAGTACTGTCGCAACGCCGCGAGGTGCGTAAAGTGCTCTAGCGAGCACGAGAGTAGCACTTGGGGAGGGCGGCCAGAAGACGCGCCTTTGTGTGCTCGATGTTGCGGGCCCCATGTCGCCAACTGGTGAGGCTGCCCGGCTTTTCCAAGTCTAAGCAAAACCGGCAGAGGCTTGGAGGACGCTGCTGTGGAGCCGCAACGTCGGCGGAGACGCAGGTGACGACGACATCGACGGGGCGACGCGGCCACCGCGGCTCCTGCCCGCGATCGGCCGGAAAACGAAGGCGGCGCGGACCGGTCGAGAACGGAAATGGGGCCGGCGCCACCCGCCCCAAACAAGACGACGCTCAGGGGTGCGGTGAGGGAGGGTTTCCAGCAGTTCCGTAAGATGTCCCATGATGGCGCTACGGTCAGAAGCAGCCGTTTAAACTGGCCAGAGCAGGCGGCAGGTAGCGGCTGTCCCCACCACCACGTCCCCTCAAACGCCAGCAAGCCGGACACAGCCGTGGCCTCGTGGCAGGCGGCTCGAGCTCTCCCCTCAGCCTCCCCTCCACGCTACCCTCTGCCCCCCCCCTAAGCCAGGGAACCGCCTGACACCTGCTAGGATCTTACGGAACTACGAGGAGAGCGTAGGACAGTGGTTTAGGGGAGGCTTCTCCTCTGTATGTGTTACTCTGTGCCTAGGCGCTGCCGCGGAAGAGGCAGCAGCGGCTTTCAAAGCCGCCAGGGCAGCCGAGCTAGCTGCCGAGACGGCTAGGGCCTGCCGACAACTTCGGCAACCGCACGTCGAACTGGCGCGCAACACCTGGGAGGATGAAGTTGTGGATGCTCCAGCGCCCGCCCCTGCGTCGTAGCGCTCTGGGGCGACTACCTTCGAGATGGCAGGCGCTCCTGCGGTTCCAGGACCGCAGTCGATAGCCGCCGCCAAGCTGACGCCTGAGCAGAAGCAGGCGATAGAGAACTTCAAGACCGCGATGGAAGGAGCAACACTGAAGGACGGATGTGCCATGCACTGATGACAGGAACGTCTTCGCGAGCACTCATGCGAGCTGAGGACGGAGGCCGCAGCTGGAAGAGAAAGCGCACCAGCAATGCAGCAAATGTTGCTGCCATACTCACCGCACTGATCTCTTTATGACAACCATTAGCACTGACAACGGTATCCGATGCATGATACCCATTACTAACATAACGCTACCTTGCATGAGCTGTCGCAGTTAGCATACAACCGCTACTGCCATTGCAACCTACCCCACTGTCGCAGAGGTTTTTTCCCCTTGGCGCTTGACTTGGCAATTTCTCCCTCTGCCCTTACATACCCCCTCGCTGGCCGCGGTGGCCGAGGGGACTGCAGCGCTACAGTCACGGTCTGCACGGCACTACGATCAGGGGTTCGAATCCCCCCTCGGGCATGGATATTTGTGCTGTCCTTAGTGTTAGTTAGTTCACAAGTAGTTCGTAAGTTTAGGGACTTATGACCCCGTAGTTAAGTCCCATAAGCTATACAAATATTTGAACATCCCTTTACCCTTCGCTTACCTTCAACCAATTCTATCTCCTGATGTACGGTATTAATGCCCAGATGTACGGACAACATCGCGGTTCCCACATTCCGTGATCCACCTTAGCAAACTAACCAAACACGGAGGTGACAGTAGAACTTTTGAGTTGGTCACCACGTCGGTGTGGGCGTAAATGGGCCCCATCCTTCAGCTAAACTGGGTCCCCACTCTGCCCGCACCAGAACAGACGATTACTCTTCCGTTTGTTGCCTGTTGAGTGTTTACTATAATACTCCCTTTGTCGGTGGACTACAATTTCTGAGGATTCTCCCAGAGAATCTCATTCTGACATCTGCCTGACCATTCATTTTATGAGTGTGATCCGTTCACATGCTCAGAGATATTTTATGGTAGTAAGTTCACAACAATTGTGTAATCATTCAATAAAAGTCTTGCTAGATTTGCTGCATTTCTAGCTTTTTGACTTTTCGTTATACTACATCATTCGCTAAAAGCATAATGGAACTTTCGACACAATTAACTATGAAGGAAAAGGGAAAATATAGTTTAAAGTCCCGGTTACCTACAAGGTCATTTATGTATTTTGTGAACAGTGTTGGTCACTTTTCACTCCTTTGGAGCACTCCAGAAGTTGTGTATGTACAAATTGAAACTTGTTTGACCAAACTAGTACAGTCATCAGTCTTTAGACTTACAAACTACCTAAACTAACACACTGCCGCGGTGGAGTAGCCGAGTGGTCTAAGGCGCCTCGCTGCGGAGAGCACGGTTGCTTGCCGTCGGAGGTTCGAATCCTCCTTGGGGCATGGGTGTGAGAGTGTGTGTGTGTGTGTGTGTGTGTGTGTGTGTGTGTTTGTGTGTATGTTGTCCTCAGGTTAGTTTTCCTTAGTTTAAGTAGTTTGTAAGCTACGAACTAATGACCACGCAGTTTGGTCCGATAGATTTACAAACATCTGATTTGATTTGACTTATACTAAGGACAACGCACACATCCATGCCGAAGGGACAACTCGAACATGCGGTGGGAAATATCAAATATTCACAAGGAAAAATTTGTTAGACAAGAATAGATTAAACAAGGCCACACTCTTGCAATGTGTTTGCATAAAGACTGATTAACGTGAAGGCTGAAACTTGTAACAATGGTTTCAGAAAACGAACTTGTAACTGCATGGAACAGAGCAAATGAAAAATCCCGTTTATGTACGCCAGAGAGGTGTCAATATCTGTAAAGTTTCTTGCTGTCCAAGAACTTGTGATGGCAGTGAAAAAAAAGTACAAACTGCTAGGTCAAAACATCGAGCTTAAAGCCATGATATTTAATTCTGTAAAATGGAGGTCAGACAGAGGTAAAGAAAGGCCATCAATTGACCCTGTATTGCAGAATGGCGATTCCATACTGCTATGTTCCTTTTACTTAATTTTTATGTTTGTTACTCGCTGAAAAGCCGGCGATGCCCGGGTATTTATGTATTCCTACCATGATTCAGTGCTTCTCCTATCCCTTCTCTCTCTGTCATTCTCGTTTTTTTTTCTTTCTAAAAACATGTTGTATATAAAAATTACCCGTCCTCGCTGTAGATTGTTTTTTTCTAGCATCCGCCTGTGCATTTTGTTCTCTTTTTCTCTATGTTCTTTCCCTGATTCGAGGTGTTTCTCTAAAATAGTAAAGCTGTGCTTCTGTCTGATTCTGTATCTGTCAACCATAGTTTCCTCGAAGCGCCGGCCGCAGTGACCGAGCGGTCTGCGGCGCGCCAGTCACAATCTGCACTGCTGCTACGGTCGGGGGTTCGAATCCCCCCTCGGGCATGGATGTTTGTGTCATATTTAGAGTAAGGTAGTTCATAAGTAGTTCGCAAGTTTAGGGACTGATGACCCCGCAGTTAAGTCCCTTAAGCCTAACAAACATTTGAACATTTTCCTCGAACCAGTGCTACACGTGCTTCTCTGTCGTCGGTAGATTCACTTTTAAGCGCTATTTTCTGTCGTTTCCATAATGATCGAGAACGCGAAAATTCTTTTACACGCTTTTGGCATCTTTCTTGATATTTCTATTTTTGAAACTCTACTATGCACTTATTTTTATTTTTCGTAAATCGTGCGCTTCTTCTTGTCGAGAAACAACTGAAGAATGTGTATCACACATAGCCCAAAGCTGTGGTATGTGACATTATCACATTTTGTTGTATGTAACCTCCTTTCTATATAGTCGTAAAAGTCATCGCTCGCCTTAAGTCCGAATTTTTTTTGTAATTTGTCGACTTTCAACAATCTTCCACATCCCTTATAGCTATCGACATGGAACTGCTATGATTTTCAGCAGGGGGCTTTGGACTATATCTACACTTAGAGACCATTCATGTGCGTTGTGTTGTTTCTACTGCAGAGTGAAATATTGACACACATGCGTAGAATTTTTATACATGTTTGTGCATATATTTCACTCTGTAACCAAAATTCCACTCCCATGAACCACAGACATTGCCGAGGTGGGGTGGCTTGCGTGCCTCAACGATACAGATAGCTGTACCGTAGGTGCAACCACAGCGGAGGGGTATCTGTGGAGAGGCCAGACAAACGTGTGGTTCCTGAAGAGGGGCAGCAGCCTTTTCAGTAGTTACAGGGTCAACAGTTTGGATGATTGACTGATCCGGCCTTGTAACATCAGCTAATGTGGCTTTGCCACACAGCTACTGCGAACGGCTGAAAGCAAGGGGAAACTACAGCCGTTACCTTTCCCGAAGACATGCAGCTCTACTGTATGAACATATGATGATGGCATTCTCTCGGGTAAAATATTCCGGAGGTAAAATAGTCCCCCATTCGGATCTCCGGGCGGGGACTACTCAGGAGGATGTTGTCATCAGGAAAGACAATAATGGGATTCCACGGGTCGGAGCGTGAAATGTTAGATCCCTTAATCGAGTAGGAAAATTAGAAAATTTAAAAAGGGAAATGGATAGGTTGAAGTTAGATATAGTGGGGATTAGTGAAGTTCGGTGGCAGGATGAACAGAATTTCTGGTCAGGTGAGTACAGGATTATAAATACAAAATCAGTTGGGGGTATCAAAGGAGTAGGATTGATAATGAATAAGAAAATAGAAATGCGGGTAAATTACTATGACCAGCAAAGTGATCGCATTATCATTGTCAAGATAGATACGAAGCCAACACCGACAACAGTAGTACAGGTTTATATGCCAACTAACTCTGCCGATGATGAGGAAATCGAAGAAATATATGAGGAGCTAAAGGAAATTATTCAGACAATTAAGGGAGAGGAAAACTTAATTGTTATGGGAGACTGGAATTCGGTAGTAGGACAAGGAAGGGAAGGGAAGATAGTAGGTGAATATGGTTTGGGCAAAATGAATGAAAGCGGAAGCCGCCTGGTAGAATTTTGCGCAGAACATAATTTAGGTATAACAAACACCTGGTTCAAGAATAACAAAAGAAGGTTGTATACGTGGAAGAGACCAGGAGACACCGGGAGATACCAGATAGATTTTATAATGGTAAGGCATACATTTCGGAACCAGGTTTTACAGTGTAAGACATACCCAGGGGCTGAAACTAAAGAAACTTCAAAAAGGTAGGAAAATAAGGAGATGGGACCTGGATAAATTGAAGGAACCTGAGGTTCTTAAGAATTTCAGAGGGAGCTTTAGGCAACAATTGACAGAAACAGAGGAAAATAAAACAGTAGAGGAGGAATGGGTAAAATTGAGAGATGAAATAGTGAAGGTAGCAGAGGACAAAATAGATAGGAAGGCAAGACCTACAAAAATCCTTGGATATCACAGGAGATACTAAATTTAATCGATGAAAGGAGAAAATATAAAAATGCAGTAAATGAAACAGGCAAAATGGAGTACAGACGACTAAGAAATGAGATTGACAGGAAGTGCAATATGGCTAGAAGTGGCTAGGAGTGGCTAGAAGGCAAATGCAAGGATGTAGAAGAATGTATAAAAAGGGGAAAATAGATACAGCCTACAGGCAAATAAAAGAAACATTTGGAGATAAGAAAAACAGCTCTATGAATATCAAGGACACTGATGGAAAACCAGTTCTCAGCAACTGAAGGAAAGTTGAAAGGTGGAAACAGTATATAGAGGGGCTCTACAAAGGAAATGAACTTCGAGACAATATTGTAGGAAGGGAAGAGGATGTAGATGAAGATGAAATAGGAGATACTATACTGAGATAAGAATTTGACAGAGCCCTGAAAGACCTAAGTCGAAACAAGGCCCCTGGAGTAGATGATATTCCTTCAGAGCTACTGAAGTCTCTGGGAGAACCAGCCATGACAAAATTGTTTCACCTGGTGTGTAAGATGTATGAGACAGGCGAAGTACCCTCATACTTTAAGAAAAATTTTATAATCCCCATTCCAAAGAAAGCAGGTGCAGACAGGTGTGAAAACTACAGATCCATCAGTTTAATAAGTCATGGTTGCAAAATATTAACACGAATTATATACAGAAGGATGGAAAAGCTGGTAGAAGCCGACCTCGGGGAAGATCAGTTTGGGTTCAGGAGAAATGTAGGGACACGGGAGGCAATACTCTATCCTAGAAGATAAATTAAGAAATGGCAAACCTACATTTCTAGCCTTTGTAGATTTGGAGAAGGCTTTTGACAATGTTGATTGGAATAAACGCTTTCAAGTTCTGAAGCAAGCAGGAGTAAAATATAGGGAGCGTAAGGTTATTTAAAACTTGTACAAAAACCAGACAGCGGTTGTCAGAGTTGAAGGGCCTGAAAGGGATGCAGTGGTTGGAAAGGGAGTAAGACTGGGTTGCAGTCTTTCTCCATTGTTATTCAATTTGTACATTGAGCAAGCTATAAAGGAAAGCAAAGAGAAATTTGGAGAAGGAATTAAAGTTCAGGGTGAAGAATTAAAAACATTGCGTTTTGCCGACGACATAGTAATTCTGTCAGATACATCAAAGGACCTGGAAGAGCAACTGAACGGAGTGAACAGTATGTAAAATAACAAATGATGGTCGAAGTACAGAGGATATAAAATGCAGAATGGCAATGGGTAGAAATGCGTTCTTGAAAAAGAGAAATTTGTTAACCTGGAATATTGATTTAAGCCTAAGGAAGTCCTTTCTGAAGGCATTTGTGTGGAGTGTTGTCTTGTATGGGAGTGAGACATGGATGATAAACAGTGCGGACAGGAAGAGGATTGAGGCTTTTGAAATATGGTGCTACAGAAGAATGCTGAAGATTAGGTGGGTGGATCGCGTAACTAATAAGGAGGTACTGAACAGAATTCGGAAGAAAAGAAATTTCTGGCATACCTTGACTGAAAGAAGGGATAGATTGGTAGGACACATTCTTGGACATCAAGGAACTGTAATTTTAACGTTGAAGGGAAGTGTGTGGGGTAAAAACCGCAGAGGAAGACCAAGAGATGGATACAGTAAGCAGATTCAGACAGATGTAGGTTGCCGTTCTTATGTGGAGATGAAGAGGCTTGCTCAGGATAGGGTAGTGTGGAGAGCTACATCAAACCAGTCTCCGGACTGAAGACCACAACAACAACAACCAAAACTACGAATCGCAAACAAATAGTGGTTCTATATGGTATTAGTTCACAGTCTCTCATTGTGTACTATGTATTGTGGTTGTATGTTGATAACGACAAATGGGTGGACGATATGGGCGTTTAAAGTAATCGACTTATCTTTCAACCCCCATATCTTCCAACCATTTATCGTTATAAACCCTCAATCACCATAGAGCACAAAGGAACACTTGGCAATTTAAGTATGCACCAACATCATTCGTCGCATTGTGTATGGCATGGTGGTAGAAATTCGATATAGGTACAATTCCGATCAACATAACTTGTTAATCTCGTAATATTGGTAGCACTTGCCAATGCGGGCGTTGTATTGTAGCAGGTTTCTACAGCTCCACCTGTCGTTTCCATGAATGCACCACTTTGTGGCCGCGGTGGAGAAGCCGAGCGGTGTAAGGCGCCTCACTGCGGAGGTTCGAGTCCTCCATGGGGCTTTTTAATTATTTATTTAATAATTTTTTTTTGGGTGTAGGGTGTTGTCCTTAGGTTAGTTTGTCTAGGTTTAAGTAGTTTGTAAGCTACGTACTGATGACAAAGCAGTTTGGTCCGATAGATTTACCAACATTTGAACATTTTGAATCACTTTGTTACACGGAGATATAAATTTTTTCCTGTTAAGAGGCACGTGAAACTATTTAGTCTAACGCTCTCTTATAAATTTTCTAGTTAAGGGTGACTGGATTCGCTGACAAAAATGCAATCTTTGATAACACGAAGTATGCATTGGTGACCGAGGGAGAAGGTGCTTCTTATGTGGAAGATGCCAGTGATCAAAATTTTACCAGGAAGTTATCACAATTACACCTAGTGTGGTACATTTTCCATCGATTTTTCTCAATTCCGTAACCTATTTTTGTGTTTATACCAACATTTGTAACTGTCTAATACTTGTGTTACATATTTCTTAAACATTCAAGAACAAGTTCCATAGCTAAAATTATTTCTTTTCTCAATATATTTCCAGTTACAATAACATTTATCCGAACAGGGTGAAGATATACAGTACTTGTTTTTTTCGTTTACCTTTTTTTCGGATTATTGGATATTCCTTAAGCTGTACTTCTTTTCGTAAGAGCTGTCAAATGCCTGTAGAAAACAAAATATCTTGCAATGAAACAACTTAATTAACTTCTGTATCATCATAGATGTAAACATTCCCCATACACATGGTACGAAAGCCACTTCTCATTTAGCGTTATCATGCGCCATGCAGAACAGTCATTTAACCTAAGCGGTAGCAAGTACGGCGGAAGGGCCTGTGTAGGAACATGCGAAGCCGCCTGTGCCTTTAGCTGTGCCGGATTTCCCAGAAGTGTCTACTCATTCCGTCTTCTAACAAGTATCACAAACTCGGTGCGGAGTCCCCCGGTGGGTCGTAGTGTGACGGGCTGGAGGGCAGTGTTGCCAACCCTGAAGCTCAATTTTCCCCTAAATCGTTTGTGAATTCCCCCTAAAAAACCCTAAAAGTTTTTGTTAAAGCGCGTTTTGCAGCTCTTAAATATTTTAAGAAAGACGTTTTTATATATATTGCACCAAAGTTGCTTTTTTATTGAAATGCTGACTAGTTTCGGGCTTTGCCCGTTTTATTAAGCCACATTATTTTATGTTTGGATACTGTGTAGGTCAGGCTATTTATATTTGAAATAAACAGCGTGACCTACACAGTGTCCAAACATAAAATAATGTGGCTTAAGAAAACGGGCAAAGCCCGAAACTACTCAGAATTTCAATAAAAAAGCAACTTTGGTGCAATATATATATATAAATGTCTTTCCTAGACTATTCATTTTCGTTGGTAAAACATTCCAATAAAGCTCTGTATGACGAATTAATGCATTCGTTTTAAATGTCACTTAACGAAAACCTAATTACTAAAATTCTACTCTTTGGTACTCACTTAAAGAAAAAGCAGTAGTTTCCGTATGACATTCTAAGATGTAAGCCGTAGTATATAGGCTGCAGAGAGAAGTTAGTATGTATAAACGTCCCTGTTCAGCCATGATAATAAAATCTAACAAACTAGGAATAAACGTATCTTTCAACAAGGGATCGGACTCGCCTTTGTGTATCTCTGGGAATATTTTTTCTCTCTTGCGGCCATAGTCACTTGAATACACACACACATACACTTCCAGCGTATTCAACTTCAGTTCACAATCGCCAGTACAACAGTTAGTATGGTACAGTTACGGATGCAAACGATACATCGATGTTTTGAAAACATCAATTTTCGTCCATAAACATCGATGTTTTGAACAGCGAAATATCGCCGATGCATCGACGACAGAAGTCCAAAACTATCGACATCGTTCAACAATTGATTGTCAACTCCATTATTCCTTTATCAGTTGCTCAGTCAGCGTCAGCTCAAGTGTGGTGCTCCTGCTGTCGTCGCTCGTCGCTCGTCGCTGTTTTCATACTTTTGAAATAGTAGGTAAGTGAAATATGAAACAATCTGATGATTAATCTGATGTTTGTCCAGCACGGGCTGCTGGCATTGCTGAAATTTCGCCCTCCAACACCAGTGCAATCGAATCTCTGACAGTGTTACCCAGTCAGTCTGATATCGTACTGTCAAAACGTCAGTTAAAGCATCAAACAAATGTAGACGAAAAATCCGAGATAAAAGCCAACAAGCCAAGTATAACATAGCTTTTCGTTTCAGCAAGGTACTTGATTTGATAAACGTCATTTATGAATATTCATTTTAAAAATACATTATTAAGTAATAACTGAAAGATGCATAATGTTTAATTTTCTCCACGTCGACAGCTAAGAAAAATGCAATACGTCAACAAAACACAAGTTATTTCGCATTAATGAACAAATCGATGTAAATCCTAAGTAAAATCAGTGCAATAGGTAGCGAAACCTTATTCCCAACTTCTTTTTCATTCTAATCTGCCATTTCGCTGTGTATTCGTAGCCTAGTGAAAGAACATAAATAAGACAGATACTCTCTGGCAACACAGCTTCATTTCAGTGTGTTTTTGCTAATATTACGACGTATGGAAACATCGGAAAAACATCAATGTGTCGTTTTTCAGAGCGATGCTTTTTTAACATCGATATTTTTCCGCAGGAACATAGATGTCTGAACATCGATGTTTTTATCAACAATTTTGCATCCCTAGGTACAGTAGACGTTACTAAAGCGCCTTTAAAGGAGGGCAGTGCCAACGAAAACACAACAATGAATTATTTCATTGTAAGGTATACCCGGGACGCTGAAACTTTGCACTTGACGTTTACAAATTACAAGTGAAGAGCAAGAAGCGCGAGGCGCTAGTTGCTAGGAACTATCCAATCACAGCGCGATAAACAGTTCCGTTGGTCATGTGCCGTGACGTCCAAGTTACCGCGTTGCCGGCTTTGTTCAGTGCTACCGTAAACAACGTTATGAATCGTGTTTATCGCGTGTTTACGTTGTGTGTGCTTTTTTTCGCTGCGATTTGTTTTACTGTGAGTTGTTTAATTTGACCTTCCGAGTACTTGAATAATGTCACCGAAAAGATGTTTGTCTAGTGACGTTCTCTGAATATCTTCTCAGTTTCGAATGAATAAATACTTCGAAGTCGGCCGCGGTGGCCGAGGGGACTGAGGCGCTTCAGTCAAGGTCTGCACGGCCACTACGGTCGGGGGTTCGAATCCCCTCGGGCATGGATATTCGTGCCGTCCTTAGGATAAGCTAGTTGATAAGTAGTTTGTAAGTTTACGGACTGATAACCCCGTAGTTAAGTCCCATAAGCTTAAACATTTGAACATTGTTTGAAAACTTCGAATCATATGCTCCGAGTAGGAAGTTCATTCTTCAAACAATCGGATAGAAATTATGGTGCAGTGGCTACAAGAAAGAAATATTGCTGCAGATATGTCAATGTCAAAATTTTTTATATTCGCTCGTGAAACAAAATACGCCTATTAACTGTTCAACTGTTTGTATGATGAAACGTGTCCATAAAAAATATTATTGTAAGAAAATGTCTAATATTGTGCCTCCTGCTTTGTGTCGAGTAACTTGCTTGCAAGAAAATGTATAATATCACTTCTACTGTGTGTATCGATATGTGTTCCTAACTCTGTGAAATTTCATCTTTGGCAAAGATCATGTATTGCATAGCATTGTAGCTCGCGCTGAGAGAGAGTAGCACTTGTGGTTCAGCTCGCTTAGAGAGCAGTTGAGTTGTGTGTATGGCTCCGATATAGAGCAGAGGCTGCTGTGCCAGCAAGTCGATTTCATTGTATTTGGAATATATATTGTATTGTATTGTAACACCGCTGGAATGAAGGTAATTGAATTTGATGTCATTAGGAAGAAGTTGTATTATGTAGGTAATGTAATGCTGATTATTAATAATAAGTAACAAAGTTGACCTTTCTTTCCTGTTTCATTTACGTAGTTAGAAGATTAACCTACTTCCTTCATTTGATAATTAGTTATTAGTGGATTTAAAGTGCAGTATTGATTTTGATAATATTGTTGAACAGATTTCGTTATTGGTGTCATAGTAAATGATAGTTAATTGACTATGTTACTAAATTTCAATAATCAGAAACTGACGTGCATAAAATTCTCACAGTCAAACATTAAGAAAGTGGTTTGTGTGTTTTTTTTTTCTTTTCTTTTGTTTTTTTTTAATATCTTTCTCGCAGTCAAAATTTTGAGTATAGTCAGTGTCTGTTTCAAATGGTGATTTTCCACAGTTGTTTTGTTAAAAGATCCGTTGCGCCCTTAATCAGTTTAATGCACTGTTTCTTATTTAATAGTATATACATCAATATCAGGGCCATAATTAAACCAAATTGCTGTGTTAATGAACAATTTGTTGTCTGATTTAACGATAGGTTCAACATCCACAACACACACACACAGCTTTTATCTGGCGCCCTTTCTGCCAGGATAGTTCACAAACAGGATCGTGACATAGCCTTATTGAAGTTAGTTTGTCTTTTCCACTAACCAACTTACCTTTTGGCTCTTAATTTAAGTTTTGTAGCACCATCCTCTGTTATAGCAACAGTAGCATAGTAATTGTTTCTGTAGTTTGTTACTTACCATTCTTGATAGTGTGTAGCATTGTTTATAGTAGATTAATTGAATATACAAATAATTGCAATACTACTGAAAAAGTCTCACTTACCTTGTCTGATATTTGTTGTGTCGAAAGTTCTAGTACCGCGGAACTCGTGTGATAATTAACGGTTCGCGTAATCTCGATTGTGACTGTATGTTGCACTAGCCCTATTCAGCCTATTGTTCTCTCATAATTACCGTGTGTAATTTTCAAAAATTTGCAGTAGGTGAAAATAAATATTACTGGTCACTTTACTGCAAAATTCTGTTAACAATGTCGAAAAATAGGAGAGCCCGCGCTGATGCTAAAACTGCTTTCAAAAATGAGACCTTGAATGATACAAGGAGAGAAGAAGAATTTTTACAAGAGTCTTCTCACTGCACTGATACAAATACGACAGTAAATACCGTGTTCGAAAACGCGGAACAGATTCGTTCAGGAATAGACAATATGGATAATGATAAAGTACAGGATTCGACAATACAGAATTCCGATTCTTGTAACGTGGTTGGGGAAAATAATGCATCGGTTCCGCCTAGCTCTGCTACAAAAAATACATGTGCGACAGTTATGGAAAACGTATTACCAAATGACTTCATGCAGATGTTACTCTTACAGCTCTCTAAGTTAAATGAGAATAGTCAATTACAATCTCAGGAATCTCAGAAATTAAGTGAAAAACTTGAGAAACAATCTCAGGAATTAAATGAAAAACTTGAGAAAATAGAACAGACGTGCGATTCGAGGTTTGTGAGTATTCAAAGTAGTTTTAATAAAATAAATGAGGACAACAATCGGTTCAGGGAACAACTGCTCAATACTTTCAAACGTGAATCTCAGCAAATAAGACAAGATATTCGCGACGAGATTAATCCGGTTATGGAAAGCCTTGCGTCACGAGTCGAAAACGTGGAAAGCCTTGCGTCACGAGTCGAAAATATAGAAACCACTGAACTCGCTCAATTGAAGCAGCAGAGTAATCTATTTGATGAAAAGTTGCAGAACTTCCAGTCAGTCACGACTGAACAGATCAATAAAATTAATAAACAGTTTGAGGATATTACTGTTAAGATTACCCAAATCAGTGATAACACTGACAAAAGTTCTGATGTAACGCATCCTACCCCATTTAATGAAACTAATGAATATCTCGCCCTTGACCGTTTCAAACAAGGTCAAATGACCATTAATCAGCATTACAAGGCTGAGGTCAGGAAATTAGATGATCGCGTGGCGCGAATAGAGAGGAAATTTGCCCACACTTGTGGAAATCCATACGAAGATGTAGAAGAAAATTTGAACGAAAATAACAATGATTCGACTCAAGTAGGTCGCTTGGTACGTGAACGAAGTGTACCTCATAGTAACAACAATGAAGGCGCGATGCGTAGTTTACGCCCACTTACGCCGCACGGGCGAAGGGAAGCGTTTGACTACAAGCATTTCCTGACTGTACGTAAATTCAAAATATTCAAAAACTCTCCGAACGACTTGCACCCGAAAGAGTGGTTGTAACAATTCGAATATTGTCTTCCTCCGAATTGGCCACATGAGCACAGACTAGAATTTATATGTGGTTATCTGGAAGGCGAGCCAGCCACCAGAATGAGAGCTATTGCACACGAGTGCCATAGCGAGAATCAGTTCCGACGCTCATTTCTATCCGCATACTGATCGGAAGCGGCACAAGATCGCGTTAAAAACAGTATTTCGACGTTCAAAATTTTCGAACGATCAAATTTCTCGAGCCCGGTGGAATATTTCCAACATTTAGTATATAAAAATCAATTTTTATCGGCATCTTACTACCCTGCTGAATTAATTAGAATTTGTTTGAACAAATTGCCTCTACACTTGCGTCAAATGCTTGAAGCTTTGGCAGTAGTTTGGGCATTCGAAAAATTCCGTTATTTCTTGTTTGGCAGACACACTAAAGTTTACACGGATCACCGTGCAATTCAATTCCTGATGTCGGCAAAACTTAACCAATATAGACTTAGACGATGGGCTTTGTTCCTTCAAGAATTCGATTTCTCTGTAATTTACATTCCTGGTAAACAAAACATCGTTGCAGACTCGCTATCTCTTTCGCCTGTTGGGTTCATCAAGGCGACGGAAGAGGCATACTTAGAAAATAACTTTACTATCCTCTATATGCAGCAAGTTGCTTTCGAAAATTACATATCTGCCACATTTTCTAACATTGCTAAAGAACAAGATAAAGATCCAATCTGGCGCGATATTAAAATAAAATGGCACGATAAATATAATGTTTCCATCAAACAATTTTACATTATCCATAATAACATTCTCTTCAAACGTAAAGCCCCTGACAGTCAATTTTGGTTAGTCTGTGTTCCGGAGGAATCCGTGAACAAATTGATTTGGTATATTCATCTCAGTTACGAACACTATGGTGCCAAGAAGTGCTTCGCGAAATTACATGGAGAAACGTATACGCAATGTGTTATCTCGATGCAAATTGTGTCAGAAAGCAAAGCCGCCGACCATATCGCATTCTGCTCCACTTTTTCCGATTATACCTTCAAAATTAATGCAGTTAGCAGCCGTTGATCTGTTTGGACATCTTCCGAGAACTAACAATGGTTTCTCTTTTCTCTTCGTTGCTATTGAGCTCACATCAAAATTTGTATCTTTTACTCCGATCCGCCGTGCCACAGCGAACACAGTAACTAACGCCTTTGTCAAAAACTTCCTAAAAGATGTTGGCCATCTGCGACACAGTTTCGTCTGCTGTGTGTATAGAGGCTAGTGTTGCAACGTCGCTATAGCTGTATAGCCAACTAAACTCGCCGAAACGTCAAGTGCAATGTTTCAGCGGCTCGGGTATAGGACTAAACAAATTTTGATAGGTATGCGTTATTCATGTCTGAGAAGCCCCTAAACATTCCCCTCAAAGAACACTTTCCCCTAAATTTGCCCCTGAAGTACAAATCCCTCCAAATTCCCCCCAAGACAGCAGAGTCCCCCTAAATTTAGGGGCAAAACCCCCAAGTTGGCAACACTGCTGGAGAGGCCAGCGGTGGGCGCCACTTTGCGCTGACTCCTCAGAGCCTCCTGGCGACGGGCGCCGGACTTAGCAGAGCAAAACAAGTCCGGTGTCTGGCGACAGCGCTATTACGAGGGGCGCCACTTCACGCCCATTCGCGACGCCCGCCGCCCTCCCGTGACTCGTAAATTAACATAAATTATGGCCGGCCCCACAAAGCGCATCTTCACAGTTATCTCGGCTGCGGCCTCTGCGAGGTAATCGAGAAGCGAATGCAGGCAACAAGAGTCGCGTTACTGTCTGCCATCTGCCGCTTCGTCTAGATCAGACGAAAACAAATTCAGGCGGTGTGACGTGTGGGCAGGAAGAGAAAACCTGTCTATCCGTGTGACGTCACGCGAGAGCTGTGTTCGCCATGTTGCCTAGATAAACGGGGCTGTGAGTACGGAGCTGGAGGGCTCAGTCAGCAATAGCGCTCTCGACGACAATAACGTGGCGAGTACGAGCAATACGGAGCTGTGTGGGAAATTCTGTTCCGTTTTGTGCAATGTGGTGAAGGTGCGAAGTGTTTGGTGTGCCCCACAGAGAAGCACGAAGTATAAAATAAGTTAAATTACTGTTGTTGTTGTTGTTGTGGCCTTCACTCCAGAGACTGGTTTCATGCAGCTCTCCACAATACCCCATCCTGAGCAAGCCTCTTCATCTCCACATAACAATGGCAACCTACATCTGTCTCAATCTGCTTACTGTATCCATCTCTTGGTCTTCCTCTGCGGTTTTTATCCCACACACTTCCCCCCAACGTTAAATTCACAGTTCCTTGATGTCTAAGAATGTGTCCTACCAATCTATCCCTTCTTTTAGTCAAGGTATGCTAGCAATTTCTTTTCTCCCCAATTCTGTTCAGTACCTCCTCATTAGTTACGCGATCCACCCACCTAATCTTCAGCATTCTTCTGTAGGACCACATTTCAAAAGTCTCAATCCTCTTCCTGTCTGCACTGTTTATCGTCCATGTCTCACTTCCATACAAGGCAACACTCCATACAAATGCCTTCAGAAAAGACTTCCTTAGGCTTAAATCAATATCCGATGTTAACAAATTTTTCTTTTTCAAGAACGCTTTTCTACCCATTGCCATTCTGCATTTTATATCCTTTGTACTGCGACCATCATTTGTTAGTTTACTGCCCAAGTATCAAAACTCATCTACCTCCTTTTTGCTTCGTTACCTAATCTAATTCCTTCAGCATCACCAAATTTTCTTACAATGCACTCCATTACACTAGTTTTTCTCTTGTTAATGTTCATCTTATGTGGTGACGAATTACAGTGTTGATAATATTATCAATATTTTCTCGCAATAGCGAATTTTTTTAGCGTCATTGTATAAGGTATAGGTGTTCTACCAAATGGTGACATATGAAAATTTGTGCTGGGCCGGGACTCGAACCCGGGTTTCCTAGTGCGGGAATACAGAATATGCTGCGAGTGCTGAGGGATGAATGCAGTTGACTCATATGTGCAGTCAGTGTGGCATATAGAAGTTTGGGTCGGCCCTGAAGTCGTGTTCGGGTAGCCTAGTGGTTAAGCCGAAAAGCGGAAAACCTGGCTTCGAGTCCCGGCCCGGCACAAATTTTCATAAGTCACCATTTGGTTGAACACTAAATAAGTAATTTACAGGGTCATTATTTCCTTTGCCACGCAGTTGAGTATGAAAAATATGAAGAAGAAGAACGAGACGCCTTAATATCTCAATTAAATAAATGTGCTGATGTAGAGCCAAGAAATTTAGACCATGCAAAAGAAGTGATTTAGATGGCCAGTGAAGAAATTTGTCCGCATTTCGTAGAAGACTTTGAAAAAGTGAGTTTGTCTCCGAAATCTGTTATGCGACATATTCAGATGCAGATGTGCAAGAAGAACTGGGTGTTACGGCTCGTAAGTTTATACATTATTCTTTAGCTGTCCAGGAAAGTACTGACATATCGGATACTGCACAGTTAGCTATTTTCATTCCGGTAGTCTATGATTAGCTGAATATAACAGAGGAACTTTTAGATTTGATCACCATCAATGGCACCAACACTGGGTTGGGTATTTTCAAACGCGTTGAAAAAGCTGTTGAAAATATTGGCCTGAGTTGGAATAAGCTTGTTTCTGTCGCTACATATGGGGCTCCGTCTACGGTAATAGTTAATGTGAGATTAATAGCATAGGTGAAAGAACGTATAAAACATGTTTCCGATGACACACAAGAGCTCACTGCCATCCACTGCATACTTCATTCATCAAAACAATCTATGCGCAAAGTATACGAAAATTAGAAATGTTTGAATACTGTGGTGCAAGTCAGAAATTCTATCCGATCACGAGGCCTGAGATGTAGACAGTTTAAAAGTTTTCTTGAAGAATGGGGGACAAAGAAAGGTGATCTTCCTTATTGTTGTAATGTGCGAGGGTCGAGTAGCGGCATTATTCATCACTAGTCTAACTCATCCTGTTCATCTGTTGCAACAAGGAACCAGGATTTGTAACATGTCTTTGCTGATTTAACAGGCCACTTTAACGATTTAAATACATTACTCCAAAGAAAAGGCCTCATCATAAATAGATATGTACTACAGAATTAAAGCCTTAAAATGGCACTGAATCTGTGGATGAATCAACTGCAGGATGGAAACACTGCGAATTTTTCCGAAACTATCCAAAGTGCGTGCGCCTGATCTTACTTTATCTGAAGAATACGTAGAAATTCTGAAAGCTCTTCGTAACCAGTTGGAGTTCAGGTTTGAAAATGTGGAAATACTGTCTACTATGTTTCAGCTCTTGGCAAAACCGTTTTCGAATGGATATTAACAATGTTCCTATAAGGTTTCAAATGGAACTGTTAAATTTACAGTTTGACGATTTATTGAAGGAAAAATATAAAGGCAATGAAGGCTTGTCAGATTTTTATAAGAATATTCCTCAAAACAGATTTCCGGAGTTGTATGCCCTTATTGCAAGGATATGTTCGACGTATGCCTTGATCTAAATTCTAGATAAAGTTGTATTATATTCCATTCCCTTCATAACAGTCCTATCCTCATTTTAAATTACAGCTACAATATCAAGTTCTTATGGAATAGAGACAATATACAGTTTTCTGTAATCTAAGACTATTATTTGATTAAAATAATGTTTCAATATTAGGATATCGTAGACCTGACTGCATTCTTCACGCGGGTTGCTGTTATTAACGGTACGAAAAATAAAGTTCAAATGTTTGTAAACCTATTGGACCAAACTGCTATGGTCATCAGTAGCTAGACTTACAAACTATGATAACTAACTTAAACGAACCTAAGAACCACACAGACACACAGACACACACACACACACAAACACACACACACACACAAAAGCCCCAGTTAAAACGATATCACTTGTGACAATGTCAAGATAGTTTTCCTCCTACCGGCTAAACTCACATGTACGACTGTCATGACATTAACATGGAACATGCTGTATTGCAAAAAAAAAAAAAAAAAAAAAAAAAAAAAAGAGCAGTCGATGAGCTCACAACCCACCTAAAATTTAACACCACATTCAACACTGAACTTATGTTTCCATGTAACAAATTTGTTTTCGCACAGAAAGCACAATGGGAGTGTATGTTCAACATGTTCAAAGTACTGTTTCGTCGAAAACTGACATTTTGAAGCCTTGGTTGTGTATATAAAACACAGGACGATTCTTACAATGAAGGAAACAGCAACCAACCAGATGTAATTATGCTGCACCGTTACCGGTTACAAACCTGACGGTTCATCATCAGACGGCTGTTTTCGTCTACATACATTTCTTATCTACATTTTGGCCATGCTCGTAATTTTGCCTTGTGTCGAAAAGTTCTTGGTTAGGTGGTGCCAACGAAAAATAAGCTCCTTTACGTCAGTGTTTTTTTTCTGTATTTGTTAAAGCTGGGCATATCTGTGTGTGTGTGTTTGTGTGTGTGTGTGTGTGTGTGTGTGTGTGTGTGTGTGTGTGTGTCTGGTTTATAAACATTTGAACACTTGAACTAGGAGTAGCATTGCATGAGTCCTCCACACACACACACACACACACACACACACACACACAGACACACACAGATGCGCTATTTTGTATATAAATAGAATAATTAAACGTGGTAGTTCGTTGTTTCCTTGACTGTAAGAATCGTCCTGTATGTTCAAAAAGTTTGGGGAAATCATCGGAACCAGATTATATCGATAAGCATTTCAGCTACCTGTTGTGGCATGATCCTGTTAGGTATCTACACTACTGGCCATTAAAATTGCTACACCAAAAAGAAATGTAGATGATAAACGGGTATTCATTGGACAAATTAATTATACTAGAACTGACATGTGATTACATTTTCACGCAATTTGGGTGCATAGATCCTGAGAAATCAGTACGCAGTATCTCTGGCCGTAATAACGGCCTTGATAGGCCTGGGCATTGAGTCAAACAGAACTTGGATAGCGTGTACAGGTATATATGCCCATGCAGCTTCAACACGATACCACAGTTCACCAAGAGTAGTGACTGGCGTATTGTGATGAGCCAGTTGCTCGGCCACGATTTACCAGACATTTTCAGTTGGTGAGAGATCTGGATAATGCAGCAGTCGAACATTTTATGTATCCAGAAAGGCCCGTACAGGACCTGCAACATATAGTCGTGCATTACCCTGCGGAAGTGTAGGGTTTCGCAGGGATTGAATGAAGGGTAGGGCCACAGATCGTAACACATCTGAAATGTAAAGGGCAATTTTCAAAGAGGTGACCGAGACGTGTAACCAATGGCAGCCAATACCATCACGCCGGGTGATACGCCAGTATGGCGATGACGAATACAAGCTTACAATGTGCGTTTACCGCAATAACACGGATGCGACCATCATGATGCTGTAAACAGAACCTGGATTCATCCGAAAAAAAGTGACGTTTTGTCATTCGTCCACCCAGTTTCGTCGTTGCGTACACCATCGCAGGTGTTCCTGTCTGTGATGCATCAAGGGTAACCGCTGCCATGGTCTCCGAGCTGATAGTCCATACTGCTGCAAACTTCGTCGAACTGTTCGTGCAGATGGTTGTTGTCATGCAACGTCCCCATTTCTTGACTCAGGGATCGAGACGTGGATGCTCAATCCGTTACAGCCACGCGGATATGATGCCTGCCATCTCGACTGATGATACGAGGCCTTTGGGATCCAGCAGGGCGTTTTGTATTGCTATTCTAAAGCCACCGATTCCATATTCTGCTAACAGTTATTGGATCGCGACCAACGCTAGCAACAATTTCGCGAAACGATAAACTACAGTCGCGATAGTCTACAATGCGACCTTTATTAAAGTCGTGATGGTACGCATTTCTCCTCCTTACACGAGGCATCACAACAATGTTTCACCAGGCAACGCCGGTCAACTGCTGTTTGTGTATAAGAAATAGGTTGGAAACTTCCCTCATGTCAGTACGTTTTAGATGTCACTACCGGCGCCTACCTTGTGTGAATGCTCTGAGAAGCTAATCATTTGCATATCACAGCATCTTATTCTTGTCGGGTAAATTTCGCGTCTGTAGCACGTCATCTTCGTGGTGTAGCAATTTTAATGGCCAGTAGTGTATTTTAATTCTGTTTCTTACTCAGAACTATATAATATGAAAGCACACCAACAGAGGAGCGCGTTCAATGGTTAGCCCGTACAAATGATTAATCACGGTAAAACCACTATGTTTATCATAAACACTAGAGTAAGAACAACACAATAATAGGGTTGTGAAACCGTAATGTAGAATTATTAGTTACAGAAGGAAAACATAGGGTCGCCTCAGTTTTAACCCTCAGTTAACAATTTCCTTTTTTCTCACATAACCGACAAGCTGCGGAAGTTAATTTAAAATCAATGTGACCAATATTTTCTGAAATCTACTTTAATGCCAAAAGTAGTTAATAAATATTCGGAAAAATGTGCACTACGTTTCCGTCTGAGGAAAAATATTTTTTCGTTTCGAAGCATATTGCATATTCATGACGAGGATATATCGTTTTTCTCTTCAGTATCGGAGGTATAAAGTTACAGTAGGTTTTGCTTTTGAAAGTCATATAGAAGACCTGAAGCTACGGATGTTCTCCATCAGGAATCTGCAGTATGTAGTTCCAATAGTTGAGATTGCATTCAACTTCATAAGGTTTCTCCACGTCACTTATTGTCTAGACACTCGGTAAGCGGAGTATAATTTCTCGTCCTTATACTGGATGAACCTGTTCTTGCTGACTTCATATCTGTTCAGCTGTTTGTAAATCTAAGTGACTTAACTACTGAGGTTATCAATCCCTAGGCTTACAAACTAATTACATATGCTAAGGACAACACATACACCTATGCCCGAGGTAGGACTCGAACATCCGACAGCGAGCAACCGCACGCTCCGCAGCAAGGAGCCTCAGAGCACTCGGCCACTCCATCGCGGCGTCATTTCTGTTAGGATTAAATATGGAGATACCTTTTCTTATTACATCATATCTGAAATGGAAAAATAAAAATAAAATAATATATTTAAAAAATGAAGTGTATCAAAAAAGTTACGTAACAGCTATACTGCGGTCTTACAGACAGACACAATGACGACGGAAATAACCATGGTAGAAAAATAAGCTCTATTCTTAACGACTTCCACACTCATACTGAAAGGTAGGTAGAGGGTAGCAGCTGTAAGACCATTAGTTCAAGAAAGGAAGCTGTAATAAAATGGTACTAGTTCACGTTACCGCTGCGAGTCAGTTAAGGGGAGGATTTGCTTATGAGCAATATAGTCTGTACGAGCAAATTAATTCTAATCTATATTTTCATGGGATACTCTGCAAATCACATGTAAGTGCATGGCAGAACCACCTTTATACGATTTATCTCAATTCTCGCAAAGCGCGCGGGAAGAAAAAACACCTGAATCTCTACGTTCGAGCTCTGATTTCTTGTATTTTATTCTGATGATCGTTTCTACCTTTATAAGTGGGAGTCAACAATATATTTTCTCATTCGGAGGAGAATGTTGGTGATTGGAGTTTCGTAAGTAGCTCACGCCGCAGCGATAAGCGCCGTTGTTGTAATGATTCCCATCCTAGATCCTGTATCATTTCCGTAACGCTGTCTCCCCTGTATCATGACAATGAAAATCGTGCTGCCCTTCTTTGGACTCTTTCGATATCCTCCGTCAAACTCACCTGATAAGGATCCCACACGGCAGCAATACTCCAAAGAAGTACGGACAAGCGTTGTGTATGCAGTTTCTTTTGTAGTTCTGTTGCATCTTTTAAGGGTACTACCAATAAAACGCAGCCTCTGGATCGCCTTTCCCACGATATTATCTACGTATTGTTTCCAGTTTAGGTCTGAAGTAATAGCAATTCCCTTTTGTGGAGTTTACGGCCTTTACTTTTGATTGATTTATCTTGTAAACAACGGATTTCTTATCATACTCATGTGGACGACTTCACACTTCTTATTATTTAGAGTCAATTGCCAATTTTTACACCATAGTGATATCATATTCAGATCGTTCTGCAGTTCGTTTTGATCTTCAGATGATTTTACTAGGCGTCATCTGCAAACAACCTAGGAGAGCTACTTACATTTTCTCACAAATCGTTTATGTAAATAAGGAACAGCAACAGCAGAGCACCAACAATACTACCCTGTGGAACGCCCGATATCACCTCTGTTTTAGTCGATGCTTTACCATCGATTACTACAAACTGTGTCCTCTATGACAGGATCCTCTATCCAGTCGCAAATATGGCGCTTTATACCATAACCACGCAATATATTAAAAGCCGTTTGTGAGGTACGGTGTGGAAAGCCTTCTCGAAATCAAGAAATACGGAATCGAAGTGCGAACCCTCGTATGAGTAAAGGGCTAGTTGAGTTTCGCATGAACGATATTTTATAAATCCGTGTTGACCTTGGGTCAATAGATCATTCTGTTCGAGATAATTCATAATATTTGAATACAGGATATGTTCCAAAAATCCGTTGCTAATTTACATCAGTGAAATAGGCCTGTAGTTTAGTGGGTTACTCCTACTGCCTTTCTTGAATATAGGTGTGACCTGTGCAACTTTCCAATTTTTGGTACAGATCCTTGTTTGAAAGACCGGTTGTATATGGCTGTAAGTAAGAAGCTATCGCTTCAGCATAATCAGATAGAAATTTAATGGGTATACAGTCCGGACCAGAAGACTTGTTCTTGTTAAGTGATTTTGTTTGCTTCACTAATCCGATGTATCTACTTCTACATTACTCATTCTGGCCTCTGTTTTTAAATTTGGAATATTGGATTCGTCTTCTTTGGTGAATGATTTTCTAAAATCTGTGTTTACTAACTCTGCTTTAGTAGCGCTATCATCGGTAGCATCGCCATTCCTATCACGTAGTGAGGGTATTGTTTGCGTTTTGCCCCTAGTATATTCAACATATGACCAAAATCTCTTTGGATTTCCAGTCAAATTTCTTTGTGATAAGTATTGTAGGCATCTCGCATTGAAGTCCTCGCTAAATTTCGATCTTCTGTGTAATACATCCAATTCTGGGGATTTTGTGTTCGTTTAAATTTCGCATGCCTTTTCCGTTGCTTTTGAATCTGTGTTCTGACCTGTCCTGTGTACCAAGGGGGGGGGATCACATCCTTCTTTTATTAATTTATTTGGAAGATTTGGGACTAATTACTGGAAACTGGAGAGGAGTGCTGCGCCCCGAATAACTTAAACGCGTGAATAATGAGCTTTTTTTCGTGTCGACTCCATCGCGAGTTGGACAGGTCGATTGAGCTGTAAGTCAGTAATTAGATACCTAAGTTGTCGGCGGCCGCTCTGGTATCGTCGCATTCGCTGCTGCTAGTCCTCTCCTTACGCCTTGGAAGGCTGTCGTAGCAGCTGGTTCTGGAGTACGAGAGAGCGCTTGACCCGAAGGCGGTTCCTTGCTCGGTGCTGGGTAAACATTAGTTCTGATGGCGTCTGACTCCAGCTAGCGAACAGTCGCGGCTTTGGCGACGACTGTGCCCCAGTCTGTGCGATGCGACGGGCTGGACTAACTCAATATCAGATTCTGCTGGCTTGTGCATCATCGAATCTTATATCGCTCTTGAGTTACGCGAGGCATAGTCTGATAGTGTTTAATACATATAAGTTTACGTCTACAATGTGCTTGGAAGACGTGTTTTTGGGTTATGTGATCTATAAGTAACAATGAAGTTTTCATTCAGTTACTACTAATGTTTGCTGCATTTTGCGCAGTCTTCTCTCACTCTGTAATTCAGTATTCTGAGGTGTGTATTCTGATCTGTGTACTATGCTTTCAACACTACTACATTTGTACACACTGACAAAAGATTTTAACTTTTTACAGACTCTTCTACTTATTTCTCTACACCATATGCGACATATAGGATTTCACTCACTTTTGAGTGGTGATTGATTTTCAGCAGGACGTATGTTTCGTTCATTTATGTGATACAAAAGAATACACAGGTTGTTATCAAAATGAAAAGTAACAATCTTCCTCACATGTCATTCAAAAAATATTATAGTAATATATGGACTGAGAAATGTATGTAGTAGGATAAAGTATGTTACTGTTATAACTGCAACACGAGATAAGGCTACATTGTTGAATGCAGTGCAAGCAAAGAAAACTTTTGAAATCCGTAACTTACTAAGCGCAAATTGAGATCTGTTCCATACACATAATTAAATAAAATTGAGCGGTTTTTAAGCATATAATTAAAAAACTATTTAGTATTGCAAAACCAATGATGAAAGACAAAATATTAAAATACTTGCCCGTCCAGTTTCAAAGTGAGATCTGATTCACACAAATAAACATCGTAAAATAAAGCGAACTCGCCTTCAGTTACAAAAACTATGTTTTAATTGCACACAATGCATTTCGAGCCCTGATGTCTCATCATTAAGTGCCTGGTATTTAAAGACCTGGGCCTTAACTGCGGGGTCATCAGTCCCTAAACTTAAAAACTACTTAGGAACTTATACTAAAGACAGCACAAACATCCATGCCCGAGGAAGGATTCGATCCTCCGACGCAAGAAGGCCGCGCGATCCGTAACGTGGCGCTCCAGACCGATCGGATACTCCCGCGCGGCACACAAACAAGATGAAGTAATTTGTCTCGTATGACAACAGCACAAGCTATTGTTCCAGTACGTAATTAAAAAACTTTTTTGTTACCTGATCACGTGAAATTGTATGACCCTCCAGCTTATCATTTTTATATTGTTTCGAAGTTTGCCACTATGGAAACGGAGAAGATGCAAATCCTGATAGTGAAACAATTTGCAAAACAACTGCAACAAAAGTATTAATTACATATGTGGTAATAACGAAACATTGCATAGAAATATTTGCATCTGCCCTGTCGAAAACGCACAAGTTCCCCTTCTGTTCCATGTTCATCCGGAAACAAATATTCTGTTTGAAAAAAGGTACTGTGACCATTGTAGTGAAACTCATTTTTATTCCACCAAAGCTTTGAAAAGGGCCCAATTACAATTACAATTGTAATGATTTCCATAACATTTTAAAATTGAATGATTATGCTCAAAAATGAAACCAAAATATCTTTCTTCTTAGCTAGGCGCTAACTCTGATGAGCACTCACCTGTCAGCATTCAAACAGCGAATTCAGGCCACGTTCGGAACAAAAATTCGAACATAAAAATATTAGCCGCGAACTTACAGAGTATTAGAAACAATGTTCCCGAATTTGCAGCGCTGCATGGAAGTTATTGCGCTCAGATAGTTTTAGGCACCGAAAGCTGGCTAAATGATGATGTGGCAAGTTCAGAAATATTTAGCGAAGCGTGGAATGTATATCGGAAAGATAGATCTGATACAACTGGAGGAGGAGTGTTCATCGCTGTGGACAAAGATATTGTTTCTACTGAGATCGAGGTTGAAAGTAACTGTGAAGTTATCTGGGAACGCATAACAGGTCTAAAAGAAGTAAAGTTAATAGTTGGGTGTTTTTACCGGCCCCCCCAGTGTAGCGGTAGCAGTTTTAGAATCATTCAAGGAAAGTCTACACCAGGTAGTGCATAGGTATCCGGGCCATGTAATATTAGTCGGAGGTGACTTCAATCTTAAGAGTATAGATTGGGACCTCGCTAGTTACATTTCAGGCGGTACAGACAAGCAGTCTTGCGAGCTACTTTTGGACACATTCTCCGAAAACTGACTTGAGCAGTTAAACCGGCAACCCACGCGCAATGGAAATATTCTAGACCTTATAGCCACAAACAGGCCTGACCTTATTAACGATGTCTGTGTAGAGACAGGAATTAGTGATCATGATATCGTCATAGCGTCGATGGTGACCAAAGTTCGTAAACCAGACAAGAAGGCTAGGAGCGTGTTTTTGTTGGGAAAAGCCGACAAGCAAATGTTACGATCGCACTTAGAAAATGAATGGGCATCGTTTAATTCTGGGACTATGGATGTAGAGGAATTGTGGACTAAATTTAAGTGCATTGTTAATGAAGGGTTAGAGAAATATGTGCCAGTAAAGACGATTAAGGATGGAAAAGATCCACCGTGGTATAATAATAATGTTAGAAAGCTGCTGAAAAAAGCAAAGGCTGTTGCACTCTCGATTCAAAAAAGAACACGCAAATGATGACAGGCAAAAGTTAGTAGAGATTCGTGCGTCTATAAAAAGATCGATGCGTGAAGCATACAATAATTATCACAGCCATACCTTAGCAAAAGATCTTTCCGAGAACCCGAAAAAATTCTGGTCCTATGTAAAATCGATAAGCGGGTCAAAGCCCACTGTCCAGTCAGTAGTTGATCATTCCGGGGCAGTAATAGAAGAAAGCAAACGGAAAGGTGAAGTTCTAAATTTAACCTTTAAGAAATCTTTCACGCAGAAGGACCGCACAAATATACCATCATTTGATCAACGTACTAATTCCGAAATGGGGGACATAGCAATAGGTATTTCCGGTGTAGAGAAGCAGCTGAGAGAGCTAAATACGAAAAAGTCTGCTGGTCCGGATGGAATACCAGTTCGGTTTTACAAAGACTATTCTGCGGCGTTGGCCCCCTACTTAGCTTGCATTTATAGCGAATCTTTAATTCAGCGCAAAGTTCCTAGTGATTGAAAAAGAGCGCAGGTGACTCCCGTGTATAAGAAAGGAAAGAGAACTGACCCATACAATTACAGGCCAATATCGTTGACATCGGTTTCATGTAGAATTTTGGAGCATATTCTCAGTTCGAATATAGTAAATTTCCTTGAAACGGAAAAGCTTCTTTCCATGAATCAGCACGGGTTTAGGGAACATCGTTCATGTGAAACTCAGCTTGCCCTTTTCTCACATGACATCTTGCGAGCCATGGACGAAGGGCAACAGGCGGATTGTGTTTTTCTCGACTTCAAAAAGGCGTTCGACACGGTGCCACACTGCAGACTGCTAACGAAGATACGAGCTTATGGAATAGGTTCACAGATTTGTGACTGGCTGGAAGACTTCCTAAGTAATAGAACGCAGTACGTTGTTCTCGACGGCGAGTGTTCATCAGAGACGAGTGTATCGTCAGGCGTGCCCCAGGGGAGTGTGATAGGACCGCTATTATTTTCTATCTATATAAATGATCTGATGGCAGAGTAAGTTGTAATTTGCGGCTGTTTGCTGATGATGCTGTGGTGTATGGGAGGGTGTCGTCTGTAACTGACTGTAATAGCATACAGGTTGACTTAGACAAAATTTCTAGTTGGTGCGAAGAATGGCAGCTAGCTCTCAATGTAGAAAAATGTAAGGTGATGCGCATGAGTAGAAAAAACAATCCTATAATGTTCGAATACAGCATCAGTAGTGAGCTTCTTGATGCGGTCGCGTCGTTCAAATATCTAGGCGTAACATTGCAGAGCGATATGAAATGGAACGAGCATGTAAGGACAGTTGTGAGTAAGGCAGATAGCCGACTTCGGTTTATTGGGAGAATTTTGGGAAGATGTACTTCACCTGTAAAGGAGACCGCGTATAAAACGCTTGTACGACCACGTCTTGAGTATTGCTCAAGTATTTGGGACCCGCAGCAGATCGGTTTGAAGGAAGACATAGAGGCGGTTCAGAGGCGAGCAGCTAGATTTGTTACCGGTAGGTTCGACCAATGCGCGAGTGTCACGGAAATGCTCCGGCAACTCAATTGGGGATCGCTGGAAGAAAGACGACGTTCTTTTCGTGAATTTCTGTTAAGTAAATTTAGAGGGCCGGAATTTGAAGCTGAGTGTAGTACGATCTTGCTGCCGCTTACTTACATTTCGCGTAAAGATCACAAAGACAAGGTAAGAGAAATTAGGGCTCGTACGGAGGCATATAGGCATTCTTTTTTTCCTCGTTCAATTTGGGAGTGGAATAGGAAAGGAAATGCCTAGTAGTGGTACAGTGTACCCTCCGCCACGCACCTTACGGTGAATTGCGGAGTATGTATGTAGATGTAGATGTATTTCAGCCCAGCTAAGGTTTACACATAGCTTGCCACCAACCATGACCGCACTCTAAGCGAGACAGTCAACGACACCAACACCTGACATGTGGCAGGAAGCCGTTTTCGTCATTTCGAGCAATGTGATGTGGAGCTGAGAGCTGAGTTTTTTTAGAATTTATAGCTGAAATCAAGATAGATTTTAACAATAAAACTTCTTATCGTATTTCCATTACACATTTGAAGTATACCAAACGTTATGTCTCCGCAATTCGTAATATTAATCCCATGGTTACAGTATTTACATGTGTCTAGGTAAAATTATTGACAGGTTTTTTACAAGCAATAGTAATGAAGTTATTAAGTATATACTTTTGTGTCACAGTGATGTTTTAGTTTGCAGCTCACACAGGAGATGATGAAATATCAGCTTGACAAGCAGCGTTTCCTTAAGAAAACGCAACATATGTGGCTTTATAAGAACCTGGAAGCTTTTATGTCTCAAGACTTTTGTCACATATAGATGATGACAGTAAGTAAAGAAACACACTGTTTTACCAACATAAAGACTAACAAAAGAAACAACAACCGATATTCAAATAATACCTGTAGACCTCTTTCAGATTGACTAAGGAACTGAGTTATTTCCGCCGTCGTGCATAGTGTCACATTGGATGAAGACCTTCTCCACGTGTAGCTGTTCAAACACATCGAACTGGTCCCTATCTGTAGTGTTGTATATTGTCTATAATGTTGGCGCTGTGGGGCGTTACTTCTGATTAGTGAATGAGTTGTTTACTGTAAAGCATTTATCTGAAGTGCTACAGCAACTAGTAGCTGGAATTTGGCATTGTTTCCGAAGCAAGTACAGCTCCCTACCTAACTTTTGAGCATGACTTTTCTGATTCAAGATGAAGATTTGCAAGTCAAATGAGAAAGACAGTCCCACTGCTCATCTGATCTTTAACTGAAAAGACGCCGATCATCATCCAAACTCGAATAATCCTCTTTCTGTTTTTAAAGATAGATACAAAATCTTATTTACATATAATAATTTTACGGATAGTATAACAGTCTGGAAAAACCTTTGCATCAGATTCCTCGGAGGTATACATGTTTTTATGATGCATTTACATGTGTGAAACTCAGGCGTGTCTATGATACTTACCAGTTTTACTAACAAGTTATATTATTGGCTATTGTTCATTACAGACAAAATATAAAGGTAATGTATCTATCTCATCACCATGAAAACTTCCAAAGGTGTAGATCCGTTCTCATGTAAACCATCGATTAGAGTACCAACGAAGTAATCACTTTCGGGATATTTTACAGTCGTTCTGAGAAATCGGACATTAACTCTCTCATGTACGAATTGACAACTTAAGACCTATCTTGTGCAGAAATAATTGTAATTTATTAAAAAAAAATAGTTTCATAGACCAATAGGGAGGTGTCCCAATGAGGACAGTGAATAAGAAAAAAGGTACATTTTACATGGATCATCTATTAATAATAACAAAGAGTGCATGCAGAGTGTGCACTATTTTGTATTTTTCGTACAATGACATTGTTTCAGGCACTCAGGGCACACAGCAAGTTTACACTTTTCTCAAAAGTTTTCCGTCGGCAGTCCCGATCATGACACCTCTCGGCATTGGGATCACCTCACTTGGCAGGTCAGTGTTATACCCGATCGAAGCGTAATTCGTTGGATACCGAATGAAAGGCTTTGTTTTTCGATCTACAGACAAGAATCAGCTTTCGTCTGAAGGCCTGCATCTACTCTTTCGTGTAATCTCTACTTTCTTTCTGAGCCTAACTACTACCATTGCCGTCAAGGAGACATTCTGGCATTCATTACTGGTCTTCATGTGAGAAACCTTTGCTTTTACGGTCACCTCAGATGTAAAAGATGACAGAAGTGAGACAAAATTTAAGTGTTCTCATTTGAGGACGCGACGCATGAGAGGGTTAAAACTACTCAGAGCACTTGTCAACAATGGAACACCATCTGCTCAGTTCCTCTCCGGTGAACACGAGGTGCTCAAATATCTGAAGAACACAACAGGGCAGAAACAATGGTAGCTACTTAGATGCATGTGATCCTTCAACTGCTGAACCATTTCAGTGCATAAAATTAGTAAATGTGGAAAGGTTTAATTTAATCGGTCAAAAAGTTGCATGCAAACGTTTATCGGGAATCTTTGCCCTAGGCTTCGATAAAAGTTATCTTCTTCAAAATGTGATAATTGACCTTGAATCATATGCTGGTCACTTAAGATTACAAACGACAAAGCAGATCTTCTCGTAGCGGACAATACACAAAAACCACGCCATAGTATTAGGCTTGACGTAAAGCCATTAATAATAACGAACTGATTCCAATGCCTTTAGATTTACTGTTTTTTATGTCCATTGTAAAACCAAAATTTTCATTTTTTATCCTTCTGGGCCTCAGCTAATCGAAACAGATCGCAGAAAGAATCCGTTTATTCTCCGTTTTATCTCAAATGTTCAAATGTTTGTAAATTTATGGCACTCAACAGCTTGGTTATCAGTCCGTAGCTTACAAACTAGTTAACCTAAGGTAAACTAAACTAAGGACAACACAAACACCCATTTCCGAGGGGAGAATCGAACCGCCGACGGCGGACGGCCGAGCGCACCGCAACACGGCGCTCCAGTGCGCGCGGCTAATCCGCCGCGGCAGTCTGTCTCTCTCTCTCTAGCTCTGAGCCCAACTGTTGACGCACCGTTTTTTCAACACATTAAAAGGTGTGTGAGGTGTTAAAGTCTATGGTCCTTGCTTGTAAAAATATTGTCATTTGAGTCACTGCACTAAAAATATACACCAATTCACGCCACATTTATATACTTCGACACTTGTGAATTCACATATCAAAATCTGCAGGTTACTTCCAATGATTTCAGCAAGCATTGTCACAGTACAAACAAGTACACAGTACAAGTACAAGTACACAGTACGGTAAAGGAGGCCGCGTATAAAACGCTTGTACGACCACGTCTTGAGTATTGCTCAAGTATTTGGGACCCGCAGCAGATCGGTTTGAAGGAAGAGATAGAGGCGGTTCAGAGGCGAGCAGCTTGATTTGTTACCGGTAGGTTCGACCAATGCGCGAGTGTCACGGAAATGCTCCGGCAACTCAATTGGGGATCGCTGGAAGAAAGACGACGTTCTTTTCGTGAATTTCTGTTAAGTAAATTTAGAGGGCCGGAATTTGAAGCTGAGTGTAGTACGATCTTGCTGCCGCTTACTTACATTTCGCGTAAAGATCACAAAGACAAGGTAAGAGAATTTAGGGCTCGTACGGAGGCATATAGGCATTCTTTTTTTCCTCGTTCAATTTGGGAGTGGAATAGGAAAGGAAATGCCTAGTAGTGGTACAGTGTACCCTCCGCCACGCACCTTACGGTGAATTGCGGAGTATGTATGTAGATGTAGATGTATTTCAGCCCAGCTAAGGTTTACACATAGCTTGCCACCAACCATGACCGCACTCTAAGCGAGACAGTCAACGACACCAACACCTGACATGGGGCAGGAAGCCGTTTTCGTCATTTCGAGCAATGTGATGTGGAGCTGAGCTGAGTTTTTTTAGAATTTATAGCTGAAATCAAGATAGATTTTAACAATAAAACTTCTTATCGTATTTCCATTACACATTTGAAGTATACCAAGCGTTATGTCTCCGCAATTCGTAATATTAATCCCATGGTTACAGTATTTACATGTGTCTAGGTAAAATTATTGACAGGTTTTTTACAAGCAATAGTAATGAAGTTATTAAGTATATACTTTTGTGTCACAGTGATGTTTTAGTTTGCAGCTCACACAGGAGATGATGAAATATCAGCTTGACAAGCAGCGTTTCCTTAAGAAAACGCAACATATGTGGCTTTATAAGAACCTGGAAGCTTTTATGTCTCAAGACTTTTGTCACATATAGATGATGACAGTAAGTAAAGAAACACACTGTTTTACCAACATAAAGACTAACAAAAGAAACAACAACCGATATTTAAATAATACCTGTAGACCTCTTTCAGATTGACTAAGGAACTGAGTTATTTCCGCCGTCGTACATAGTGTCACATTGGATGAAGTCCTTCTCCACGTGTAGCTGTTCAAACATATCGAACTGGTACCTATCTGTAGTGTTGTATATTGTCTATAATGTTGGCGCTGTGGGGCGTTACTTCTGATTAGTGCATGAGTTGTTTACTGTAAAGTATTTATCTGAAGTGCTACAGCAACTAGTAGCTGGAATTTGGCATTGTTTCCGAAGCAAGGACAGCTCCCTACCTAACTTTTGAGCATGACTTTTCTGATTCAAGATGAAGATTTGCAAGTCAAATGAGAAAGACAGCCCCACTGCTCATCGGATCTTTAACTGAAAAGACGCCGATCATCATCCAAACTCGAATAATCCTCTTTCTGTTTTTAAAGATAGATACAAAATCTTATTTACATATAATAATTTTACGGATAGTATAACAGTCTGGAAAAACCTTTGCATCAGATTCCTCGGAGGTGTACATGTTTTTATGACGCATTTACATAATGTGTGAAACTCAGGCGTGTCTGTGATACTTACCAGTTTTACGAACAAGTTATATTATTGGCTTTTGTTCATTACAGACGAAATATAAAGGTAATGTATCTATCTCATCACCATGAAAACTTCCAAAGGTGTAGATCCGTTCTCATGTAAACCATCGATTAGAGTACCAACGTAGTAATCACTTTCGGGATATTTTACAGTCGTTCTGAGAAATCGGACATTAACCCTCTCTTGTAGGAATTACCAACCCGACAATCAACAAAATTTCTGATAGATGATTTGATAACTTAAGACCTATCTTGTGCAGAAATAATTGTAATTTATTTTAAAAAAATAGTTTCATAGACCAATAGGGAGGTGTCCCAATGAGGACAGTGAGTAAGAAAACAGGTACATTTTACATGGATCATCTATTAATAATAACAAATAGTGCATGCAGAGTGTGCACTATTTTGTATTTTTCGTACAATGACATTGTTTCAGGCACTCAGGGCACACAGCAAGTTTACACTTTTCTCAAATGTTTTCCGTCGGCAGTCCCGATCATGAGACCTCTCGGCATTGGGATCACCTCACTTGGCAGGTCAGTGTTATACCCGATCGAAGCGTAATCCGTTGGATACCGAATGAAAGGCTTTGTTTTTCGATCTACAGACAAGAATCAGCTTTCGTCTGAAGGCCTGCATCTACTCTTTCTTGTAATCTCTACTTTCTTTCTGAGCCTAACTACTATCATTGCCGTCAAGGAGACATTCTGGCATTCATTACTGGTCTTCATGTGAGAAACCTGTGCTTTTACGGTCATCTCAGATGTAAAAGATGACAGAAATGAGACAAAATTTAAGTGTTCTCATTTGAGGACGCGACGCATGAGAGGGTTAAAACTACTCAGAGCACTTGTCAACAATGGAACACCATCTGCTCAGTTCCTCTCCGGTGAACACGAGGTGCTCAAATATCTGAAGAACACAACAGGGCAGAAACAATGGTAGCTCCTCAGATGCATGTGATCCTTCAACTGCTGGACCATTTCAGTGCATAAATTTAGTAAATAAGTTTTAAGTTAATCGGTCAAAAAGTTGCATGCAAACGTTTATCGGAAATGTTTGCCCTAGGCTTCAATAAAAGTTATGTTATCTTCTTCAAAAGGTGGTAAGTTACCTCCTTGAATCACATGCTGGTCACGTAAGATTACAAACGACAAAGCAGATCTTCTCGTAGCGGACAATGCACAAAAACCACGCCACAGTATTAGGCTTGGCGTAAAGCCATTAATAATAACGAACTGATTCCAATCCCTCTAGATTTACTGTTTTCGATCTCCATTGTAAAACCTAAATTTTCATTTTTTATACTTCTGGGCCTCAACTACTCGTAACAGACCGCTGAAAGAATCGGTTTATTCTCCGTCTGTATCTCAAATGTTCAAGTGTTTGTAAATCTATGGGACTCAACAGCTTGGCTATTAGTCCCCAGCTTATAAACTACTTAACCTAAGGTAAACTATACTAAGGACAACACAAATACCCATGCCCGAGGGGGGAATCAAAAAATGTTCAAATGTTTGTAGAACTTATGGGACTTAACTACAGGGTCATCAGTCCCTAAGCTTATAAAATACTTATGAACTAGCTAATATTAAGGACGGCACAAATATCCATGCCCGAGGGGGGATTCGAACCCCGACCGTAGTGGCCGTGCAGACAGTGACTGGAGAGCCTCAGTCCCCTCGGCCACCGCGGCCGGCAGGGGGGAATCGAACCGCCGACGGCGGACGGCCGTGCGCACCGCAACACGGCGCTCCAGTGCGCGCGGCTAATCCGCCGCGGCCGTCTGTCTCTCTCGCTAGCTCTGAGCCCAACCGTTGACGCACCGTTTTTTCAACACATTAAAAGGTGTGTGAGGTGTTAAAGTCTATGGTCCTTGCTTGTAAAAATATTGTCATCTGAGTCTCTGCAATAAAAATATACACCTATTCACGCCACATCCACATACTTCGACACTTGTGAATTCACATATCAAAATCTGCCGGTTACTTCCAATTGATTGAGAATGCTATGATTTCAGCAAGCATTGTCACAGTACAAGCAAAGTAAAAATTCTGAAAATTGTTAATCTGCAATTATATAACATTAAATGATTTTTTTAAAATTTGTTGTCCGTTTGTCTATCCGTCGGTTAACACTGATTTTTCTCAGTAATAGGTAAAAATATTAAATTGAAAACTTTTCAAATACTGTTTACGGAGCATAAGTAAGTAATTTATGCCCCTAAGTCAATACCATCAACAGATACAGCCATATAAGATACACCAATCTCGGAAAGTCACTGGATGTAACTTGTCCTGCTTTAAGCGATTTTTAACCTTTCTACAATGTAAGGAGCAATGTTTTTCGTATTCCAAGTTAAATTGTATGTTCACTTTCCTCGGTCAGCGTAATTCAAGTCACAGGAATGGTATCCGATAGAGAGATTTACACAAGACCATTATTCGACACAAATCTATTACCATTATTAATTTATTATTATCTTTATACGTAATTAAGTTAGTATGGAGCCTTCAGAATAAATGCCCTACTCGTATCTACTCAGTGTTTATCCATGTTACTCATTCTGATCGGATGCTGAAGAGTGACGACTAGTTTTCAAGCAAACAAGTGAGAAACTGATGCACATAAAATCATAGTCATCGATGTCCTGACGTCCCTTGACGGTGGGTAGAATATTACATTATAAAAAATACGTGTGTGTATTGGGTGTAGATGGGAAGTGGTGAGAAAGAATATTAAGTGTAGAAATGACTTTTTTTAACTTACAAATTCCTTGAAACAATTGATAAACAAATCAGTATTGTACACTACGAAACGAAATGACATTGCAGACTTTTGATCAGACGGGTCTTCTTTCCTGCAGGATGCCTGATGTAATTTTCGTGGTTTAATGAATTTACTTCAGGCGGATACCAGTATGGATACTACGAGACTATGGACGGCTAAGCACCACATCTTTGTCAGTCTAAACCTCCAAGATATTAAATGAATTTCGCTGCTAGTCTGAATTGTGTTTTTGTTCTTAAACTATAATATGTTGAGGTAAATTAATATCTTTATAAAAGTGCTCTGCATATGAGTATAACTACTACTACTACTACTATTTTTAAACTATAAATCACAAACAATGTAAGTATATTTTTATAAAAGGTACATGAAAAGAGAGGAGAAAGAGAAATAGAGAGAGGAAACGAAATAAAATGTCACGGTCGTCAGGAAGTAAAGGTTAAAGGTGAAAAACAAAATAGTTTCTTTGAGATTTTGTCAGAACTCAAGGTAGAATAGTGTGCCACTGGATATATTGCACCGACTGTACGGAAGTAATGGTAAGGCACTGGAATAAAGGGCAGGAGCGGGCTTTTCAGTCCAGTCTGGGAAGACAGATGTAGACTCCAGGGACTCCTGTGTCTGTTACTTTGATAGGTAGCAGTGTATTTCCTCCCCCGAGGTAACCCAAATAAGGTGAGCCGCTGTTTCGTACGTAACGAATTCCATGTCGTCAAAACGTTAAACTTTTTTGTTTTTTCCTCCTGCGCACTAGTCAGTACAAGAGACGGACAGTTTTATGTGTAACCTCAAGTGCGGTGCTTTTGTCCAGCAACTCGTAAAACCTGCGCTAAAAACTGCGTCTTTGCGTGCTGTTCAGACAGAAACCTTATGAGCTTCGCGACTCGTTACGAGCTTCTTGCAAGCACTACGGCAATGCTCGCTAAAAAAAAAAAAAAAAAAGCTGTTGAAGGGAGGTGGGCACCGTGTGTACCGAACGGAAACAAGAAACTCAGTCAAGGACAACTTACGTGGAAAGCCTTTCCAGGAGGAACACGATACTTCATTGAGGGACAAACGGAGTGATAATCAAATGGTTTCTGTTTGCCTTCTTAACGAATCACATTCGATCATAACTAGGAAATAAAATTTTCTTTCGTATCAGTGGTTTAGAGGTATCGTTAATGTTAATCAAGGCATTTAAGTACGCGAATGTCACCACACAAAATTAATATATACTACACGTGGATGCGATTGTGGCAGTAAAAATTTATTCAGCTGGAAAAAAAAAAAAAAAAAAAAACATGCTAAATTCTGTCCTGTTTCTTGCTTTAAACACATTAGCCACTGACATTTAACATTAGAAATAAATCATAATTTTTATTGTTGTATTTGGAACAAAACTAATTGTAATTCATTACAGTTATTAGTATTTATTTTTGTCAGTGATGTTTCAATTTTGTGTTCTTCAACAGTAATATCCTTGTTAATAAGAGACATGAATAAACAAAACGTGCTACTTTTATTTCTACAAGTAATATAAGTAATAAACAGAGTAATTTCCTGCTTTAATTTTAGATTATTCTGATGTCAGAGAGATTAATAATAAATATGGTAGTTACAATAAAAACGTTTTACGTATGTAGGTGCAATATAGTTTAATCCCTTCGAACACTTGAACCGCAATCGAATTGACCGAAAGAATTTAATGGCTGAAAACATTATCTCCTTTACACTTTGAATAAAAAAAGCACAGATATGAATGTCATATTTTAAATACACTATACTTCCTGAGTAATGTTTCCTTCGTTGGTATGCGAAGAACCTTATCCTTGGGATCTCACACTGTTGAAGAGGAACTGTTTGTGTAAGTAGCATGTGACGCACTTAACAGATGAAACTAGTTGGCTAAAATGAAATTAATAAATAAATAAAAATCTTATATTTTAAGCTCTGTTCGCTCAATTGTAATGTCATTGTTACCTGTTCTGTGCTATCTGCTATCATCATTGTAACTGTCAATAGGCAGCACCAACTCAAGTATTATTTTTTGATTCAGTTTTTTCAGTATAATGGGCTACGTTTTTCTTATGCTTACTACAATTTCTTCGCGTTTTCTGTGTATTTATTATTTTCAATTGGAATTAAAATACGTGTTTTCTTTAAATTTCAACTTATACCCGATCTATATAATTTGATTTACAAATACTATTTTGAGCATACTTAAATGTCGATAAAATGGTGCAAATGTTTATCAAAACATTCATTCAAGCTTGGTATATTTTCTGGATATGTTGCTTTTTAAGTTAGTCTGTTAGATTTGACATTACTTTAATATTCTTAATGTTCTGTTTTGGCAGAAATGCATTCAGTCAATAGATCAAGGAGAAAGGTGGAATATAATGCACGATGATTTCCTCAGCGAAATGTATTATCAGCATTTATCACCTTTCCCCTTCGACAACTTTATAAATTTTTCTGTATGTTCCTATAGAACTTTTTACTTGGTTAAAAACATTAAACACTTGGAAGACTCCAAATGAAACAAAAATTTAATTAGGAAATCAAGATTATGTGAACAATTATTATTGGAAGAATATTGAAAAAAATATATTTTGGAGGTAGGCTATATAACCACTTAAGAAACCCAGATAAAAGTTCCTCGTCCGAAAGTAAAGTATTTAATACAAAAGTAGTAGTGGTGTGAATAAAGAAAATTGTGCTTTTTACTGTATTTCCTCCTTAATGAAATATGTGAATTTAATATAATCGTCAATTCTGTAGACAGTATCACAGTACTAAGGAATAAGAAGCATCCACATGATTTGGTTAATCAATAAATGTCCTCGTTACCTAGGAACATACAATGTCAATTATTTGTTGACAATCATAAAAATAACCGTTAATAAAGATCATTTTAATAAGAACTTAAACTATTTATTAGTAAGCACGTCCGTCTACTCCACCGAATAATTTCTTTGCAGAATCAACTGACGTGTGTTTTGTTAACAACTCATAAGGTGTATCCTAGGCAATATATTTCCTTCCCTCTGTAATGCAATAGACTTAAGTAAGCATTATGAACAATTTTGCTTGTCAGTGCTTGACTAAAATCAGATTAAGCATTTTATCCAAATCAGCAACTGTTCAGGTTGTTAATTCATAAAATGCAGCAACCAGTTGCTTGTAATAATTTATTTACGACGACTGGTTCCGGGCGCTTGAGTGCTCTTCTTCTGGTCTCTGTACAGGCAAACAAGTACATTGGTGTTACAGTAAAACATACATAACTTACAAAAGTCGGTTATAGAAATTTGAAAGTGTGAGTATAAAAATATTGGACATGAGTGTAAAAATTTATAAAGGTAACACACTATAGTGATAGAGTTTTGAAACAAATAGATTGTAATGAATGACATGTTCATACAAAGAGATAAATTTTACACTTACATTTTAGTATTGTAGCTTAAGTATGTACATGCTACATGCTAGCAGGAGACTGAACGCTCAGTGCAGAGATTATGCAAGGAATAACAATAATCAACTGCTAACAAAGTATCTATGGATGAGCCTTATAGTGAAAGGGTAAAAATAAATAAGGAAAATAATGCCATGGGATAAAACGCTTTTATGTAGTTGACAATAAAAGCTTAAAAATATGAACATGTGACTGATAAATTAGTTGCTAAACAGATTGCTACTCAGTAATACAAGAAGTACAATGATAAGTGACGCCAAAGGCGGAATATTTCGGAACTAGCTGCGGACACAGCAGCAGGACACTTAGAATGCCGATGTCAGGTCAACTGTCAATATATATATTTTCCTCATATATCAAGGGACACCAGCAGACATTCCTTAAATTCAGGATCTCTTGAACAGTTTACGTAATAACATCAGTTTTACCCATGAATTACAAGATGACAGTGGTAATATTAATTACTTGGATTTGTCTATCAAGATCGTAGACAATAAAGTGTCCTTTGATATATTTAGGAAACCTACCACCATTGATAGTATTGTTTACTGTTGTTATTGTCACCCAGTAAGCCTGAAAAATAGTTACTTTACATCTATGATTAATAGACTTGTGCAAATTCCACCTCCTAATGAAGCGGTTCAGAGATAGTTGCAAAACTTAGAGTCTATGGCAACTACCAATGTTTATGATCCTCGTTTAACAAAGAAACTATTTCAACAGAGAACAGACTAGTCAAAACCTTCTACTTTGCTATGCAATGTAGAGAAACCTAATTACACTACTGGCCGTTAAAATTGCTACACCAAGAAGAAATGCTGATGACAAACGGGTATTCATTGGATAAATATATTATACTAGAAATGGGATGTGATTACATTTTCACGCAATTTGGGTGCATAGATCCTGAGAAATCAGTACCCAGAACAACCACCTCTGACGTAATAACGTCCTTGATACGCCTGGGCATTGAGTCAAACAGAGCTTGGATGATGTGTACAGGTACAGATGCCCATGCAGCTTCAACACGATACCACAGTTCATCAAGAGTAGTGGCTGGCGTATTGTGACGAGCCAGTTGCTCGGCCACCATTGACCAGACATTTTCAGTTGGTGAGATATCTTGAGAATGTGCTGGCCAGGCCAGGAGTCAAACATCTTTCGTATCCAGAAAAGCCCGTACAGGACCTGCAACATGCGATCGTGCATTATCCTGCTGAAATGTAGGGTTTCGCAGGGATCGAATGAAGGATAGAGCCACGGGTCGTAACACATCTGAAATGTAGCGACCATTGTTCAAACTGCCGTCGATGTGAACGTGCAACCTATACCACCCCATACCATCACGCCAAGTGATACGCCTGTATGGCGATGACAAATACACGCTTCCAATGTTCGTTCACCGCGATGTCTCCAAATACGGATGCGACCGTCATGATGTTGTAAACAGAACCTGGATTCATACCTGTGATGCAGCGTCAAGGGTAACCGCAGCCATGGTCTCCGAGCTGATAGTCCATGCTGTTGCAAACGTCATCGAACTGTTCGTGCAGATGTTTGTTGTCTTGCAAACGTCCCCATCTGTTGACTCAGGATTAAAGACGTGGCTGCACGATCCGTTACAGCCAAGTGCATAAGATGCCTGTCATCTCGACTGCTAGTGATAGGAGGCCGTTGGGATCCAGCCCGGAGTTCCGTATTGCCCTACTGAACCCACCGATTCCATATTCTGCTATCAGTCATTGGATTGCGACCAAGGCGAAAAGCTATAACCCGACCTTTATCAACGTCGGAAACGTGATGATACGCATTTCTCCTCCTTACACGAGGCATCAAGACAACGTTTCACCAGGCAACGCCGGTCAAATGCTGTTTGTGTATGAGAAATCGTTTGGAAACTTTCCTCACGTAAGCACGTTGTAGGTGTCGCCACCTGAAAAGCTAATCATTTGCATATCACAGCATCTTCTTCCTGTCGGTTAAATTTCGCGTCTGTAGCACGTCATCTTCGTGGTGTAGCAATTTTAATGGAGAGGAGTGTATATTAGGATACCTTTCCTTGGCAACATATCTTACCAACTTGGATATCGGCTTAAGAAATATGGCATCACAGCAGCTTTATGCACTGAAAATAATATTAGGCAACTACTCATGCACATTGAGCAACAAACAGGTAGCAGTAATGCACTACATAAATCTGGGGTCTACCAAATAAATTGTGAAAATTATCCAGCTAGGTATATTGGCCAGGCTGGCAGAGCATTTATAACTAGATTTCAGTAACACCTCCATAATAAAGAAGGGGAAAGTCCTTAAAGGTCTACTTTTGCCCAACACCTAACAGATGAAAAACATATAGCTACAAATATTGATAAGTTAGACATTTTGCACTTTGTAAATAAAGGAGCTAAAATGAACTTGCATGGAGAACTATAAATATATAAACAATCTAAATCACAAGACTGCAATCTATTAAATGAACAAACAGTTTGAAGAAACAGGTAATTGTTTCTGTAAAACACTAAGTGCTGATATTACTCTTTCAACATGTTCACCTTTGCTCAATTCTTTACTTACTCTGTTTTATATATAACTAAAAGATTAATATCCGATATTTCACCACGTTTTCTCCAGTAAGCTAATTACTCAAACTTTCTTCACTTATCTGATGTAGTTACGTCCTAACCCCTTCCCCGCCCTACAGTTTTGAGTCTTAACTCATCCTAGCACCTTTCATAGTAAACCTATTCCATAGGGTTTCAAGATTGATAAAGAGGTAACAATACAATTAAATCAATAGTTAATATCACTGAACCACAAACAAGCTATGATGTACGCACACAGTTCCTCACTGAGTGATTAACTCTTTTTCTTTTTATAAGTTACTGCGGTATTCATTATGTTGCTTGACTTCAGCATCCTTCACATACTACACATATTTTACACCCACAACGTTTCTGACAAACCCACCCTAATACTGCAAATATTGTATAAATAGTTCTACACAGATACTACTCTACTCCTTTATGTTTCTGCCTATCTTAATATTGAAAGTGGTAGCCACCACATATTATAGTGGCTTACCATTAACAACGGTCACAGAGCTATACACTTGTAGTGCATTACATATGGATTTGTCTTTGCACAATTTCTCCTACACACCTTGCCAGCCCCTCCCATTCCATAATATTACCACCGAACAAGGTGGCGCAGTGGTAACACACTGGACTCCTATTCGGAAGGATGGTGGCTCAAATCTACCTCCGGCTATCCAGATTTAAGTTTTCCGTGATTTCCCTAAATCACTCCAGGCAAATGCCGGGATGATTCCATTCAAAGGGCACGGCCGATTTCCTTCCACATTCTTACCCAAAAACCTAAGCGTGAGCTCCGTCTCTAATGACCACGCTGTCGACGGGACGTTAAATCCAAAGCTCCGTCCCCCTCCCATAATATTACCAGCTGTCACCCTTCTTCCATAAAAACCGTCCAAAACTAATAACCATATAGTTTTCTCACATCTACACTCTTACCTTATATACCTCATCTCCATAGTTACACCATCATATTCGCCTATTACACACACACACACACACACACACACACACACATACACACACACACCACACTACACTCTGCTGTGCTTTGCCCTGCTTCCCTCCCCCCCCCCCCCCGCCCCCACTCACCACCTACCACCTACTACCAATAATCTTCATCCTGTGTGCTGCAACTATTTTAAAATTATTTTAGGTTCTAATTTTCTTACAGACCTTCTCTTGTTTGTGTAACCCTACTCTGCTCTGCTTTACTACCACACCCCCTTTCCCCCTCTTTCATCTAACTCCCACCCCTGACCATACATTTTAATGTCTATGCACAGATACTCATACTTTCCTTGGTTGCTTTCTGTTCGTGCAGCCCCCCACCTGTCCCACTCATTCATAAACTACATTATAACACTCTCACCCCCTACCACCCCATAAGTATTTGGATTTATATTCCAATTGTAACTATTTCCCATCTCCTCCCCCCTAATATTAATTATTGATTATATTATGCTATTATTACTCTAATTGTGTCTAAGAGCACCCTGATCTGCTCTGCAAAATTGTCCTCTGGTATATTTCTAGAAAGTTGACTGTTGAACTATTTACAGTTGTCTGACTAGATGCACCAATTGTAACGCTAGCTTATTATTATTGAAACCATTTACATTTGTTTGCACATTAGTTCAAGCATCTTAACCTGTGTATCCACATACTTAACTTAGTTGTTGTATGAGAATCACTTCTATGTTTAATATTTGTAGCCATAGACAACCGCAATTTCTTTTAGACTAAAGACCATGACAGGACAGATGAAATCATTTCACAGGTTTACCTGTCGCCTATGACTGAGAGCCGACTGAATCAAGAACCATTGGTTCCAGCGATCCTGTGAGGGCGAGATCTTGGAGAGATGTGAGGATCTCCACCTCATCTTCAGAAGCAGAAGAAGTAGGAGGTAGTTTTTTTCTGCTTTCTGTCCTCTCGCAAAGTCTTCAGTGCCATGGGCTGGGAAGACTTAAGTAGCTTCAGAAGTCGCTGTAGATCTGACAACCCTCCAACCAGGTTGTTGAAGGATCTTTCAGCAACTGGCACGGATCCTCAGTTGTATTACCTGGAGCCTAGGAAGGGAGGTTCTTTATAATTTTTCTCTCCTTATGCAAGATAGGACAGTCCGACAAGCAAGTGCGTGATATTTTCCACAGTTTACAGACACAGAAGGTGTGATACATGGAGCGTCTGGATGTGCAGGCCGCCCACAATCCATACAAGTGGGACTGGAAGTGCATCTGGAGGACGTGTGCCCGAACTTCCAGCACTAAAAACATCGAGTAGGGGAGGGACAAATGGTTTTAAGTAGCACCGGTATATCATTACCTTGTCAGGCGGTGTATTGCTTTCGAATGCCAGGATGAAATCGCTGGTGGCAACACTACGATCTTTTGGTTCCCCATACACGCGCCGGACGAAGTGGACACCTCGTCCCTGTAAGTTGACACACAGCTCATCGTGGAACTGGGAGAGGAGATCGTGGTGGTTTATCAGACCCTGGACCATGTTGAGCGTCTTGTGAGGAACGATTGTCGCAGGCAAGTAAGGCGTTTGACTGGGCAGGGGATGCCGTTTGTATCAAAGCAGCCCCGCTTCTCATCTTTGAGAAAGACGCTACCTCGCCAAAGGTATTTCCGAGCTGTCCAACAAGAATTGCGGCTTGGTCGACTGGAAGGATTCTCCGTCTGCACGAGGTACTGGGGCGAGTATGGTTCTTATCGGTTGAGCGCTCTACGTTCCACCCATGGCGTGGCCAGGGCTGGGAACGACTTAAGGGCGTACATCGTGGTATTAAACTCAGTCTTACACGTCCGCCAACACGTCCGCCAACCTATTCTTTGCTCTTTTCATCCTGTTCTGACGACCACCTAGGGAATTAGCGGGTTTGCGACGGGTGCTGAAACGCCGTGTTGCGTTACACGCGACCGTTCGCTGTCGGGGGTTCGAATCCCCCTTCGGTCTTGGATGTTTGTGTCGTGTTTAGTATAAGCTAGTTCATAAGTTTAGGGACTGATGACCCCATAGTTAAGTACCTTAAGGTTTACAAACATTTGAACATTTTGAACTATACGTCCGCCCAGGCAGAGCCCAGCTTGGCTGGGTAAGCCTAATACAACTGAGGTGCGGCAGGTTCCCCAGAAGTTCGTTTCTAGCGACTGTTCAACAGCCATACACCTCTTCGGCACGCAGCACAGTTTGACATTAAGGTTTTCCTATTCCGTCCTCGCGACCCGGGCGATTAAGCCAAGATCCCGAGGATCTACAACGTACAAAGTTGCACCTTCGCGCTATACGATTGTCACTGAGGCACGCACGGAGCTTACTGTTGGCGTGAAACAAACTCGGGACACCGGTTCATCAAGCCTGTACTAAGCAAATGAATGCTGAGCCACTGAGGCGTCTGAAGAAATGATTAGCATTAAAGTCACCTCGGTTCAACGTGTGTCCTATTGCTTAGTGGTGACAGGGTGCACTACGGGCCCAGTGGCGTGGAATGAGTTGGCCAGCGACAGCGCGCTCAGGCTGCGCCGCACGCCGTGACGTCACGGCCGAGCCTAGAGCACTGTATAGTACAAGCAGAACAATCCGACATTTTGAATCCCACGTTGAAGGCGCGCAATTAAAGACTACGGAAATGTTCAAATGTTTGTATAGTTTATGGGACTTAACTGCGGGGTCATCAGTCCCTAAACTTACAAACTACTTATGAACTACTTACGAACTAGGACGGCACAAATATCCATCCCTGAGGGGGGATTCGAACCCCCGACCGTAGTGAACTACGGAACACTTACGCTCTTTAATATGCGCTTAAGGCGATTAAATACAAATTCCTAACGCAGAAAATATTACAGCATAGTATTTATTATTGATTTACATTTGACTATAAGAGGCAAGCGATTGAAATTAGAGATTAGATAGATATTTACATTCCAAATTAAGGCACATGTTGCCGTTCTAAATATTTACCACATACAGTTAAAATACGTTACAATTATTGTATTTTCTGGTTTATATATGGTACGTCCATATACGTTTACGGTAACTAAGAGTTGCATTCGAAGACAGTTACGGAGTAATGTTAAATTGCGATACTGTCTATCCCTTATTACCCCCCTCTAATGTCTCACATATTCTACACATATTTCAGAGAAGATCTTACTTCAACAATGTGTTTAACAACTTGGACGTCTGGTTTCGTTAGATGACGACTAAATAAAGCTCTCTGGTAGCATGAACTTTGAAATAAAGTAAATGTTGCCACATAAGTATTTAATAGCTTCCATGTAAAGGCCTATATTTTCATTACTATTTCTCTATGAGCGTAACTATTTCCAATACAATTTAAAAAAAAGTTCTTAACGTTAAACGCATAGTTGCTCGAATTTGGCTTCCATACTTAGAGTCTGGAATTTACAAGCCACCTTTTACGCCGATCTATGTTTGAAGGAAACCGATGAAACTTATAGCGACCATGTCTGGTATAATTTGAGCAGTTTGGAGCAGCAAACCAACCACTGTGGACACAATAAAATCACAAAATACTCGCTGATTCACTTCGCTGCACCATACAAAGCATACAACACTGTCGCCATATTAGGATTCAAAATGGCGGATTGTTCAGCTCGGTATATCTAGTGCTTTAGCCGAGCCCCAGACCAATACTACCTAGAGACAAGGCCTTACAACAGGGTGTGCAACGTCACACTGACCAGGCCGCGGACGCCAGCTTAGTAGGCAGGGGACGTGCCCCAGTGGCTAGCCACAAAATGTTCAAATGTTTGTTAAGCTTATGGGACTTAACTACGGGGTCATCAGTCCCTAAACTTACAAACTACTAATCAACTAGCTAATACTAAGGACGGCACAAATATCCATGCCCGAGGGGAGATTCGAATCCCCGACCGTAGTGTCCGCGCAGACCGTGACTGAAGCGCCTCAGTCCCCTCGGCCACCGCGGCCGGCGGCTAGCCACAACTGGCGGGCGCGGCCTGGTCAGTGTGACGTAGCACGGCCTGTTGTGTCTCTAGGTAGTGTTGCCCAGAGCCGACTCCGAAGCCAGAGTCCCATGAATAGCCGACCAGCGAGCCGGGCGCCGTGGCTCAGCGCGCCCGGTCAGGGGGTAAAACGCCCTCTGTAATAAAAAAGCTGAGCCAACCATTCAACGAACAACCCCGAACGAACTAAACGAACGTCCGCAAACCACAGATCTACCAGATGACGACAGGGGGGGGGGGGGGGAATCTGCGATGGCGCCCAAGTACACGGAAATGTTACTAACACCCCAATCACTCACCATCGTTTTCACTGACATGACAACCACCTTTTTCGATCCATTTCGACTTTTACTGTCGTATCGAGTTTCACTGTGTTTTTCACGTCTAACATGGTTCGATATGAGTTATAATTTTTGCTCTCTTCTCTTGAAAAGTCCTAACGTTGATATTGAATAAACGGCTAACAAACTTCACGGTTAAATGTTCAAATGTTTGTAGAACTTATGAGACTTAACTATGGGGTCATCAGTCCCTAAGCTTACAAACTACTTATGAACTAGCTAAGACTAAGGACGGCACAAATATCCATGCCCGAGGGGGGATTCGAACCCCCGACCGTAGTAGCCGTGCAGACCGTGACTGGAGCGCCTCAGTCCCCTCGGCCAGTACTTCCTCAGTTACACGATCCACCCACCTAATCTTCCTAAGGTCGGGGGTTCGAATGCCCTCCCGGGCATGGATATTTTTGCCGTCTTTAGTCTTAGTTCATAAGTAGTTTGTAAGTTTAGGGACTGATGACCCCGTAGTTAAGTCCCATAAGTTCTACAAACATCTGAACATTTGAACAGGAGCGCCTCAGTCTCCTCGGCCACCGAGGCCGGCACTTCACGGTTACTTCAGAGTGGTGCGTGACTAGGGTGTCAGTAACGTCTCCCACTATTCATGCCACAGCCGTAAGCCGCGAGGCGACACAGGACTCACCAGACAGCATGCCGTCGCCAGAGATGTGGTGTGGAGCCGTTGGCGCATCCATCGCGCCCCCTCACCGCTAGCAGGTGCCTCTTCCGGCACGCTGACGCCGCGGTGCGACCGGCTGCGCTCGGAATATTACATCCACAAGACGACGCATTAGAATGACAGCTCGACATGCTGTACCGTAATATACAGAAATGAACTTTTGTTTATTAAGTTCAATGAAATTATTCGCAATTGCGATTTTTTAACAGCTACACTGTATTAGCCGTAAAATGGTGGTATATGAAAATTTGTGCTGGGCCGGCACTCGAACCCGGGTTTCCCGCTTTTCGCGAGCGGTCGCCTTAACCACTGGGCTACCCGAAAACGACTCCAGCATCGATCCAAACTTCCATATTCAACACTAACTACGTATTTGGGACTCAATTATATCCATCCCTTAGCAGTCGCATCCTGTACTGTATTCCCGCCGGCACCAATTTTCATGTCTCACCATTTGGTAAAACATCTACCCCTAATACAGTGTAGCTGTTAAAAATAGCAATTGCGAATAACTTTGTCAAAATTATTAGACCACTGTAATTTGCCACCATCATTGGAATATTAAGTTTAAACTTAGTGACCAGGTCACATTAAAACTTGGGTCTCGTGTTATTTGATTTGTATGATGACACGCCAAAAATAATGTTCGCGAATAAGTGTGTTTTAATAGTTCTTATTTGGGGCTGTGTGGAATGAAATGAAAGATCCGAAGATGGCAGCTAAACTGTCGAAACCGATAACCTGTATAAAATTTAATAGCGATCTCGGCTGTTGTCCTTAATATATTAATTGAAAGGATCGCTCCTCAAATATGACAAACTTTTATGATTGTCTGCTTATATTTCATGCGCTGCCTTATCGTTCATCCGATTACCACGAAACCTTGTCATCACATTACTTGCACTTTCGCAAATGCTATAGACATGAATAATATTACTGTACCACTCGCAGTTAAGGATATAAGACAATGAAAACCGAGATGCGAGAAATACTGCCGCATTATGAATGACGTTTAAATTTATTACTTCTTTGCTACTAAATGTCTTCGCAACATAGTTCACAGGCAGTACAGATTGATGCCATTGAATTTACCAACAATATTATTTCATTTTACGACTTACCTTTTAGGAGAGAAGACGTCATAAAGACTAAAGCGCGTAGGGAAACTGCCGTATCATGTTTGTTCGTATTTTATTCGCTGCCGAACCGTTCATCCGATTTTGATTAAACTTCGCACATTTTATCTTCAAACCAAGAGGAAAGTTACTATCTAGAAAAAAATTATAAAATTTGGTATGGTGCATGGCAGAGGGTATTTTACCTACGAGCTTTGACAAAATCTACAGTTTTATTTATTCCGATCTTGTGGAAATTCTGCACACGTAATCTTCAAAACAAGAGAAATATCACCACCTATCTAAGAATTAATGAGGTCCTTGGCAGAGCGTACCTTGCAATGAACCTATATAACACTTCACTGATCGCCATGAAAGTTAAGAGGATCCCATAATTTTCACAGGTGAAGGAGGCAATGGACTGACGAGGTGGATGATAAGTTCGACAGGGAGATGAAGAAGAGATTGAGAGAGAAAGGGGAAGATGAAATGAACAGAAAGAGAAGGAAAGACTAGATGGACAGATAGAGAAAAGAGTGAAATAAATAAGGAGCAGAATCGGAACAAGGTGATTGTCTCTTCAATTATGTAATCAAAGATTAGAAACGCAAAATTTATTACAGTCATATGTGTAAGCGTCTAATATACCTATTAATTACATAACATTGTAAAATGCTTGACAAATAGTAATTGGCAAAGCTACAATGTTGACCTACTTTCAACACCTGGAAATTAATAGCATGCAAAGAAGAGTTTCTTGTAGGATTCAGTAATTTATTTCCAATGGAATTCATGTATAGTAAAGTTTGGCTCTAGTGATCACAAAGATAGGAAATCCGAGTTAAGTATTTTTAATGAGTAAAAGAAAACATATTTACAGCCCTACCAGAATAATTATACTTACAGACACAAGTCTTAGGTTGGCAATAAGAAAAAGAAACGTAGTTTATTGATCTCTCTCCTCTTTAATTAGTCAAAGCTACTTGGTACTTTAGAAGAAGGTAATACGAGAGTTAGTCAATAAATAAGTCGTAAACTAAGGTAGACACGCAAGTGCTGCAGTTACAAGCCTTAAAATTGCTTTACTTTTCAGCTGACTCCTCCTGTAAATTTAAACACTCGTCCCATAGTTCGAGAAGACTTTAAAAGCCTGGAACTTGGAATGTTTGTGGCAGCATATTCATCCTACAAGTGACGCTCTTGAGCTGTAACTTTATTTGTTTCCTTAAACTGCTGCAACCCACAAGACGGATGTGTCGCAGTGGCGCGCAGTACTGGCATGTCTGCCTCACTTTGCGACTTATTTAGTGACTCACTCTCGTATGCGTAAAATTACCGCATGCCTAAGAAGAAAACTAAATCATGTATGACACTCGAATTCTATTAAACTATTACTAATCTATCTACATCTTACATATATACTCCACTAATCACATTTAAAGTCCATAGCAGAGGGTTCATCGAACCACTTTTATGATATTTCTCTACCGTTCCTTCTCTAATATCGCGTTAGAACACCTAAGTCTTTCCGTTTTCGTTCTGATTTCTCTTATTATATTACGTTGATCATGTCTCACTGTGTAGGTGGGCGATAATAAAATGTGTTCGCATTCGGAAGAGAAAGTTGATGAAAGAAAATTCGCACATAAATCTCACCCCAAAGAATAACGCCCTTTCTTGTAATGATTTCCACTGCAAGTCGTGCATTACTTCCGTGACACTCTCTCCCTTATATCGCGATAATAAAAAACGAGCTGCCCTTCTCTGAACGTTCTATAAAACCACCGTCAGTCCCACCTGGTGTGGATCCCAAAATGCGCAGCAATAGTCCAAAATACGATGAACAAGTGTAGTGAAGGCAGTTTCTTTAGTAGAACTGTTGCATCTTATAAGTGTTCTGGCAAAGAAAGGTAGTCTTTGGTTCGCCTTCCCTACAAAATTGTCTGTGTGTTCCTTCCAATTTCAGTTGTTCGTAAACGTTATTGCAAGGTATATGGTTAAATTTACAAAGTTTATATATGACTCATATTGCGCAAATGAAATTTAACAGATTTATTTTAGTGCTCGTATGGATGACTTCAAACTTATCAATATTTAGTATCAATTGCCAATTTCTGCAGTCGGTTTTAATTATCTGGTGACATTACTAACCCATAAATGACAGCAAATATAGGGTGTCTATTTTAAAAAAAATAAGTTTGTGTTAAAAAACACATTTGCTTTCGTTTTAGAATGTTTCCAAATATGTACATTCATGGGACCCAGCCGTACATTGTTACCGGTGAAAGTCGTTTTCCAATAGCTGTTATTCTTCCAGAGATATTTTGGGTGGACAAGATAGCTGGGACACCCTGTATAAAAGCGAAAGGCAACTCACTCACTCACTAAACACTAAATCTTGAAAAGTACTTCACCTATGAAGCTGAAATTTTGTAGGAATGTAGTTTATGGGTAGAAGACGTCAGGTAAGAAAGGAGTTTGCGATAGGGCCGACAGTGCAGGAGATATGATGACATAAACTATGAAAACTTCCCAGTCTTGCGGCACGTGATAGTGTGACGTAGGCAGCCCACTGTTTGAGAAGGAGAGCACTTAGCGACTTGAACAAACGTTAAACATAATTTAAAACCTTTAGCAACCTTTTTCTCGCTGACAAACCCAGTAACATGATGAAAGGGAAAAAGTTTGTCGCTTACTATTTTTTCGGCGATCATGCAGTAAAATATGGACATTTACCATGACCTTAATTACTCATACGCTATGAACTGTATTCACGAGAAATGTTAACAGACACTATAAACACATACCACCGAACGTACGCTCGAAATTTTATCATAGTACGACACACGGTTCATGAGATATGGAGTCATAAACAATTAGCTTCATGAAAAACCGCCTCCTCACGCATTACGTCTTTCCTGCTAACTCTATTCACGACGTATTTTGCAGACATTTTACATATACACAACTGGATGTACCTTCAAAATAACATCATATTACGACAAATAGTTCAGGTGCTATGACGTCAAAGACGAAGACAAAGTGCATGAAATTTCGCTCTAATCAGCTTGAGATTGTAATTTACTACGTTTTTACTACCAACTCCATTACAACACTTTTCACAGGCAGTTTCCTAATATTCCACTCTACGTACCTGGAAAATAATGCTTCTGTAGGACACATAATTCAGGAGATATTACGTCATAAGCGTGACATCCGTAAATAGTTATGCATTATGTTTGACATTTGGTTAAGTCTTTATTACTCTGTTCGCGGCACATCCGCAAACAATATCCAAATATACCGCTGAAAGGTGCTACAATATTGTATCACTGAATGACACATTGATCAGAAGATACGACGTCCTAATTTAATAACTGCGAAAGAAGCTCTCTCTGTCGCGCTTTCACGACAAAACGTCTTACCCGATGCTAATGAAAGTGGGTACTGACACAGCTTGAGCGCTGAAGAAGAACATAGGCTACTTTATAAAGTGCGTAATTCAATATATTTGTTGATTTTAAGTTTTATAACTCGAAATATAGGACATCCGAGCATCAAGGTTTCTCTTACAGCTTCTGATATGCTTGAAGATTTCTTGCAAAAGCTATTTATTCTTGGATGTTTGACATTTATCACATTTAAAAATACTTTTAATGGTTGATATGTTGTACGTAATAGGATTCAACATAATGAATACAATGCTTCCACAAGACGTCAACGTCGTCAGACCTCCGAACCGATTTCAATGACATTTGAATCCTGCATAATTTATACGTTGTACAACGTATAGCGTCTTGAGTTACCGTTTTACTAACGAAGTAATAAACAGAGTTCCTTTCGTATTTAATAATGTCTTTATTTTCATCTCGATAAGGGAGGACAGTATTTACCGTCATTCTATGCGCGGTTTATGTTTAAACTGGAAAATTGGAAACTTTTCTCTCAACCTGATGATCCTAGTCATAATTAAAGAAAAAAGTTGCTAAATCATTTTCCTTAGATTGTCTTTGACACGTATGCAAGGACATCATCAATGCGAGCGAAGCGGCGGGTCAAAGCTAGTCGTATATAAAGACAGGGAACACTTCCCTGGGGAGCGCAAGATACAACTTATGTTTTGATTGATGACTTTCCGTCATTTGCAACGTACTGTGTCCATTCTGACAGGAAATGGCGAAAATCTGAAACATCATTGAACGTTTCACCTACATTGAGCAATTCTTCAAAATATTCCCTCTATCTGCCCAAGGCATCCACAGGATTGACTAGCAGCTTTCCTGACCTGTACAAAACACTTGTTAATTCCTTCTTCCCTCCCTTTCGAAGATTGCTAATTATGCTCCAAAATGGCTTTCCCGCGGCTTGGCCCAGAGATTCTAGCTTGTTTCAAAAGTCTTCCCATGATTTCTGCTTGGATTCTGTAATTATCCGTTTGGCTTTGTTTCTTTCTTCAACATAACTTTCTCTGTCTGCCTGATTTCTAGTATGGAGCCATTTTTGATATGCCTTCTTTTTCTTTTTACAGGCTGCCTTGACTGTGTCATTCCACCAGGCTGTCTGCTTCTTCCTACCTTTACACACTACTGTTCAAAGACATTCTCTAGCTGCTTCCAGTAGTGTGTCCCTGTACCTTGACCATTGTCCTTACAGTGACTGTAAGTCATTACATTCAACTAACTGGTACCTTTCCGAGATTATTGTAATGTATTTGTGCCTAATTTCCTTGTCTTGAAGCTTCTCCACTCTTATCCTTCTACACATGGACCTGATTTTCTGCTCTTTTGGCCTTACAAAACCAATTTCACTGCAGATTAAATAATGATCAGTATCATCAAAGAACCCCCTGAAAACACGCGTGTCCTTGACTGTTTTCCTGAATTCCTGGTCTGTTATTATATAGTCAATGATAGATCTGGTTCCCCTTCCTTCCCATGTATAGCGGTGAATGTCCTTATGCTTAAAGAAGGAGTTTATGATAACTAAGCCCATACTGGAACAGAAATCCATGAGCTGTTTTCCGTTCCTGTTGGCCTCCATGTCCTTTCTAAACTTACATAACCTTTTCATAACCTTCTGTTCGATTTCTTATCCTGGCGTTGAAATCACCCATGAGTAAAACACAATCCTTATCCTTCACTCTAACAACTACATCACTAAGTGCATTGTAAAATGTGTCCATCTCATCTTCATCTGTCCCTTCACAGGGTGAATACACTGCCACAATTCTAATTTTCTTACTGGAGATTGTCAAATCTACCACATCAGTCGTTCATTTTACATACCTTATTGCAATCATGCTGGGTTCGATTGCTTTCCTGATGTAAAATCCTACACCCCACTGTGCTCTTCCTACTTTAACTCCTGACAGGTAGACCTTGTATTCTCCGACTTCGTCCTCTTTCTCTCCCCTTACTCTAACATTAACAGTTAAAACATCTAATCCCATCTTACTTGAAGCCTCCGCCAGCTCTACCTTCTTCCCATTGTAATCTCCATTGATATTAATAGGTCCCCATCTCATTCCAGATCGTTTGCCAAGTCGTATCTGAGGAGTCCCTGGTCTGTCAATTAGATGTGGGTCTCCATCACCTCCAAAGGTCCGAGGCATTCTGCTCTGATTGTTGCCAGCATGATATTGAAGTACCTGGGAAGCAGGTTGCTAGCCTTACTTGCTCAGGGCCCCACTGGGTTTTATCCCTAACGGTTGAGGGACTAACCGGTGGATTTGGTAGTCTGCCGTCTGAGCCCAACCTTCTTCCAAAGTAACTGGTATCCCAACTGTCAGGACCACTTACTTGGCCACTCATACGTTGCCCATGGTTCATGAACTAGGACATGACTACAGAAGCCCACACCATGAACCACACTTCCTTACTAATATTAAATAATTTAAATACACTAAAAAGGTTGTTAAATAGTATTACAAAAAGTCTGAAGTACATAAATAGACGAACCAGCTTTCAGGAGACTGAGCGCTCATGCCACAAAATATGTGCGTAAATTACTAGGAAATTGTATAATAAATTGACTCACTAAATTAAATATACGAGAGGTAAATCATGGTTCTTACATTTACAGTGTTACTGTGGAGACTATGATGATCTTTCTATATTTCCATTATCAATATAGTTGAAATCAGTTATTAAATAAATATATAGAAGTGTGACGCTTGATAGCTAGAGAGAATAAACTATCTTCTAAACCAGAGTTCGTTGAAATTGCAGGACGCATTCAAAAATTGTTATTTTAAGGTTGATTTTTCTATATTTCGATTTAGAAGTCTTAAGCATTTGTAAAGTTGAGATATTGAAATTATTTTTAGAATCATGAGATGTGCATAATTATTTCAACATCTAAAATGTCTTAAAAGATGACTTCAAACAATTTTACAGATTATTTTGTCAAGTAGTCTCAACCACAGATATCACGTATAAACAGTAAAATATGACGCATTTCCAGGGACAAGCCCTCATCATCATATAATCTATACAAGAATCTTTAAACATGAGACAATAGAAATATAAAACGCAATAAAAGAAAACGTGGTTACTTCCCTTGTAACCGTGTCTACGAAGAAAGGTCCTCAGCATACTGTGCTCCGTCAGAATTCAAACCAGACCCCAGCACTGGCGGCGCATAACACTACAGAAATGTACGGAGTCAGCAACACGACTGGGGCGCATGTATGCACATGCAAACAAAGACCTCTAAATTCCAAAGATCATCCATTGTGGATATAATTAAATTTTACAGATTATTTTATTTTATTCTGACTTACTGGAGTCCAGAATTCAAAGATATCTTCCAGACACCCTTACGAAACGTTCGGCTAACAGGCCTCATTAGTTTTCAGTACAAAGCTTGGGCCTTTCCCAGATTTTTGCCGATTTGGACAAAACCTGACCGGCTGCTCGGTTTGTCCCGACACGTGACCTGTCTGGCAGCTGCGGTCCGCTGTCGCTCCTTTATCTTTCCACACAACACCATTTTTATACTAATTGCGCGACTCTACGGGCATTACTTCCGTAAAGTCACAGGGTGTCACCACCAATGGCACCAACACAGGTCTGAGAACGACGGTAGATGGTACGAATGAAATCTTCAATTGGGTGTTGCGGCAAGGACGCCATTTCTTGCTGCACAGCTACTCGAAAATCTTGGATAATAGTTGCTCGACGTAACAGAACGTGATGTCTGTGGGGCATGGCAGACATGCTCTTGGGAGACTAAGCAGATTTCAACATGCGTGGAATAACTACTGGTTTTCGTGCTCTGAGATCGACCATTATCGTCCATGAATACGAAGTCCGGGTCCGCAAACCTCCGAAGAACCGCACAAGAATTAGCCAGAACACATGACAGTAATTAAACGTTGCTGATTCATTTACCCCACTTTGTAATGAGGTGTTCGAATCGTCGAAATAAAATGTTCAAATGTTTGTAATTCTAAGGGACTTAACTACGTTGTCATTACTCCCTAGGCTTACAATGTATTTAAACTAACTTATGATAAAGACAACAGAAACACCCATGCCCGAGGGAGGACTCGAACCCCAGACGGCGAACGGCCGCTCTCACGGCAACAAAGTGCACACAGCTGTTCTGCCGCGGGTAATCTTCAACACAATACTTGATCAAAAAACTTGCGGTTCTTCTCTTTCTACAATGTTTGTGTCCTCCAGATACGAAACCGTTGGTGGTCGACCGTGTCCTAGTCTTCCGGATACAGTTTCGCTCTCTATAAACTGCCACAAATTCGGAGAAACAACTAAAGGATTCACCTTAAGTCATCGGGCCACATCGGTTTGAGACCGTCCCGCTCCTTTCTATCAATAGCCCACTACCTCAGAGTCCGTAAGGCGTCCTCTGTACCACGCAGCACCAACGTGCGAATATGTACCCAGCAAACACTATACCATTTGATAGGGACCCTGACGTCATCGCTGATATGGTTGTACATTAACTGGAATGGCGTATTTCGTGCTGAATACTACTGTACGGAGATCTGTTGATAGGAGGGGGAAACAGCGCTTTGTTACTTTAATTTTGGACACCATGTGTAATGAAAAGAAGTGGAAGCAGTAGTAAACGCTTGCACCACCTTTCGTGTCAGAGGAGCAGTATTCACCAAGCAACATGTTCTCTGTTGTTGAACTGCAGGCCCTCTCTCAGGCCGCCGATTCACTGGAGAGAAAACTGCGGTGATTTGCATGGTGGCAGTATTTACAACTAGGCCTCGGTGCCATCAAGTAGGTTTCTGGGACATAGTCCTCAATAGAGGCGATTCTTTTCGCCTTTTTCGCTATTAAACGGAGAGAAAGTTGCGGGGACCGAATGAGCTAGCCTCGCAGGGTAAGTGCGACACAAGGGCCCTCGTTATGTTCCGTACAGAGACTGCCGCTGCAGTAGCGGCTGGCAAAAAGACCACGGCGGTACACACGGGAGCCAACCTTCTTGCGTCTGACGTCACTGCTACACGGCAAACGCGTGTTGCTGCCTAAGAGTTTGTCTTCGTGCTAGAAACCGAGTTACTGAATTAGTCGTACTGCCAGTTCACCAAATTGTAATTGGCAACAGAGTGACGAAGCATAAAACATTATGCTTTGACATTGTATTTCAGCAATTACCGCCTGTGACTTTCAGTTTACCATGCGTATGCGGCATATGTCGGTGTTTTAGTACCTTATGTATCCGATAGTTAGCAGATGGCTAAGAAGAAAACAAATATTAAGAACCAGACAGTCTTGTTAGGTGTGCAGTTTCACTCAGAAGCAGGGAAGCGAGTTAAATTCGTTAGTGACAGGGAGTTTTACTTACTAAACATCGCCATTGTCCTGACGTTTGCTGTTACTGTATGTAAACTGTATGCAGTGTTGGGTTCTAACAGTGACATATGATCAGTGTAGCACTAGCTTCCATCGTTGTAAAACAATTTCTTTTCCTGCGAGATAAAAAATACGAATGTTATGCCTGTAAAGCACACGTGAGCCGAGTTGTTCCTTGCTTTTAATACACCGGCTGATTTCCGATTACTGTGCCTTGTTGCAGATGAAAGGGAAAAAATGAAAAACAAATGAGAGCACACATTTCTAATGCGTGTATGCTCACAATGTTTTTTGAATGGGAATTGTATATACACCCTGCACTCGTACTATAATTTTCTGTCTCCCCCATCACTCTCTCTCTCTCTCTCTCTCTCTCTCTGCTCCTTGTCCCTCTACCCTCCTCCTTCCGCTATGCGTCTCCTCCTCCCCCATCTCCCTGTTCATTTTACGTTATCCCCATTTCCCCGTATTTCTGTACATCTTCTCCCTTTCCGTCGCATCTTGACACTCTCCCTGTTCATCTTCTCCTCCCCCTCACTACGTGAATTTCCTTCACCTCCTAACAGCTATGCTAGAGCCTTATTTGGTGTTATGTTCAAAATCTTATATGCACAAAAGTTCTTGAGTGAATGTATTGGAATACTCACACAACGTTGTACCTTATTTTTGAATATATGTCATATTCGGACTTAATTCAATTTTATAATGGGGAAAAGTTGTTAAAAGTCATAAAAAGGTCACGTATCATATATTCAAAAGTTTTGCACTAACGGTATTTACATTACTCTAACGTTGCCTAATTGTTACATATATGTTACACGTATATCATAGGACGTTCCAACCTCGGTACTAAAAAAAACACGTGCCAAAAATTCTTCGCAATTTGTGAATAATTTTCGGAGATTTGAGATTTTTAACGAAAGAAAATTTACATTTGTAGTTATATAAAATGATTAAAGATATTGTTATCTGAAATCCCAAGGATAATTTTGAGAAAGGATTAAAGTTCAGGGTGAAGAAAATAGACTTTGCGTATTGCTGGTGACATTGTTATTGTGTCAGAGACAGCAGAGGTTCTGGAAGAGCAGCTGAGGGAAATGAACAGTGTCTTGAACATTAACAATAACAAAACTGGGTGATGAAATATATCCTCGGGCTCCTGGCGGTGATGAGACTTGCCTACTGACGATTCAAGGCGTCGGAGAGCGGCATATATACTATCAAAAATTGGCATGGTTATGTTTTCACTCTCTTCCAGTTGACTTCTTTGCTACGAGTTTAAGTGTCGGAAAAGCCACGCTGTATTCTGCGTATAAAGTGACACATCAAAATTTAAGTAATAGATGTCGCTTTCACAATGATTGTTACATATCTTTTTTCAGGTTCGTGATCACTCGTACAAAAAAGTATTTAGAAATTATGTAGTGTCTGTTCGATGAATTTGCAAATGTCATATGACAGCGGGGCACAGATGTTGCAGATACGTTGTTTGCCCACTACACTTCCTCTGTGCCTCAGTTATGTAGGACACCTTCTGAGAAGTGGTTGTGTAGCTTATTTGTGTAACATGCAACGTTGTCGTTAGCCGTTCAAATGTTCAAATGTTTGTTAAGCTTATGGGACTTAACTACGGGGTCATCAGTCCCTAAACTTACAAACTACTTATGAACTACCTTATACTAAAGACGGCACAAATATCCATGCCCGAGGGGGGATTCGAACCCCCGACCATAGTGGCCGTGCAGACCGTGACTGAAGCGCCTCAATCTCCTCGGCCACCGCGGCCGGCCGTTAACCGTTCCAATGGGATATGACAATCGACGTCCGACGGATGGGAATTTCTATTTCGGCAGTGGTGCAGAAATTCGGTTTCACACGTTCGACAGTGTCCAGAGAGCATAGTGAATGGATGAATGAGGGAGCCACAGTCCACAAAAAAAAAAAAAAAAAACAACTACCGGTCGTCCAGCCACCTGTGACTTTGACGACGTCGCCGGCGACTTCTCAGACGGATGATCAACAGAAGGGCAATGCAACAAATCACGGCTCAGTTCACACGGGACGTGCCTGATACGTCCTTCACTGGATAGACTGTAGGACAAAGGGCTGCTCACTGGTATCATAGTTAATGTCAAAAGGCACAATGTCACCGATCACCAGGTGGGCACGGGAACAGTGGCAAAGGCTTTAAACATGGCTGCAATTCAGCAACGGTGGAACACGATCCAAAAGTCAACACAGTTTCAGCCGACCAGTTGCATAAAAATGGTTTACATGCATAAACCTTGACCTAGGTTTCAGCAAAAGTAATTTTGCCTTCTTCAGAAGTATTACTTAATAAAATGTAATACACAGATCATGCGAATAATAGTAAAATAGTAAAATAGTGGACGTGCTCCACAATTTTATGATGTGACATTGTTTTAAAATTTTACTTTTTATTCTATTGACATGGAGTCAGCCACATTTTATTTAACAACTTTTTTAATGTGAGATTTATGTAAGTACATTCTCACCTATGCTGTAATTTTAATTTCTTATTTTAGAAACACTTTTGTATTTTACTATTTTACTATTATTCATATGATTTGTATATTACATTTTATTAGGTAATACTTCTGAAGAAGACAAAATTACTTTTGCCGAAACATAGGTCAATATAAACCATTTTTATGCAACTGGTCGGCGAAACTGTGTTGACTTTTGGAATGGCAAAGGTGATATGGTGGGACAAACGATGAATCACTGCAATGGCACCATACCGATGGGAGGTAACACGTCTGGCGCAGACCACAGGAATAGGCGGGTCCCGCCAGACAAGATCGTGTGGCCCAAGGCATTGGTTCTACTTCGTGGTACGGAATGGGCCCCTAGTTGTGGGTTGCGTGGAAGGGCCTCGTGGTCTACAGAGTCATGCTACGCACTGGGCGGCCGTTCCCTCCGCAGGTTTGAGTCCTCCCTGTGGCATAGGCGTGCGTGTTGTCTTTAGTATAAGTTAGTTTGAATAGTTAGTCAATCTAGGGACTGATAACCACTGCAGTTTGGTCCAGTAGGTTTACAAACATTTGAACATTTTAGTTGTTCTAGAAGGGTCCTTGAATGGATATGTTGAGCTGCTCGGGGTCCATCTATGTCCATATTTGGTGACCCAAAATTCTGACGGTTCTACTGTGTTTCAAGACAATGACGCACGACGGCAGCGATTCCACAGCATTCCGGAATCATTCCAGAAACATGCATTGAAGGTCAAAACCTGAGGTGGACATGTTTCAACCCCCGCCTAGCATATAAGGGATGTCATGGAACGCAGGATTTGGGCCAAGTATCCTGCAGCAACGAGCAGACCGGATCTGTTGTGATGTTACTAGTGGGAATGTTTATACCACTGGCCCTATCGCTGGTTTGCGATTGATTCACTAGTAAAATACAATAAAAGTAAATGTTAATTGCTCCTGCATTAATAACGTCATGTATTGCACTTTAAAACGTATTTCTTCCGTGTTAAGGAGAGGTGCGATGCCTAATCCTAGTAAATGAGAAATAGGAGGATACAATTATACTTAATCAAGAAAGGACGGTGCACAATTTAGGAACGAAATTGCGATACAATATCGATGATTATCCCTAACAAAGGCTGGCACAGCCTCTATTATAATAAATGGTTAATAATGAGGACGTGTTAATTTTAAGGAAACAATTCGATACCCAACTTGCTACAGACCACATTAAAGTTTTAAAAACTGAGATAATTAGGAACGGTACAATTATGTTTAAACCGAGCTATCATCGTAAATCATTGTGCTCACTGTTGAGCGTCGTGGCCTCATGAGCCAGCGTCTCCATTCCGGACGGTTGGCAGCTTCTTTTAGCGCCTACTCAAAAGGTAGACCGGAGATCTTTCTGATTTGATCTGTCCATATGCTCGCTTTTCTTCCCCCTGGAAGGCAGGGCAGATCTCTTCTTACAATATGGCCAAAGAAATGGAAATTTTTTTCCGTGACTCGAGAAGAAAGGCATCTGGAGATATCGAGTTCTTCAATAATGGACACATTATTCATCTTCTTTATAATTTTAAACCTTCTCACTCAGCATCAGTCATATTTATCAATGATCAAGTCAATGTATTAACTCTCCCCCTCTTCTTAACTAATTTAAATCCACATAATCGTGTATGAAAGGAAAACACAGATACATAATTCATAAATTAATGTATCTGGCAGATTAATGTATCTTGGTAAATATACCGCCCCCTTACACCGACTGCCACTCTGCAGTTGTCAGGTGCTTCTAGAACGGCTCCGGGGAGCTGTAGACTCACTTCCACGACATTTCATTAGAGTTCGCAGGGCAGGGCAGGGTTCGCAGGTGACATTCTGTAGATCTATGGCGCTTCACTGATCTGGTCATCAGTCCCTACGCTTGCAAACTACTTAAACTAACTGCTGCTAAGGATAGCAGCTACACCCATGCCCGAGGGAGGACTCGAACTTCCAACGGTTTGCAGCGGCGCGCTTGAGAACGCTCGGCCACTCCACAGCGGTGGGTCTTTGGCCAATGTCAAGTGGCTACCTTCGGATAAAGTAATATATAAATCAAGAAACAAGAAAACTAGGAAATTCGCATTGTTCCTGAGGGTTATAAAGTATCTCTCCTTTATTTTTACACGTTTTTGAAATTGTGTTGGCATTCCTCAGAATGTGCTGAAAGGTATTACGAGGTAACGACCTGTACCTAGACACAAATGATTTTTTTAGTTTGTAAGTTTAGGGACTGAGGACCCCGCAGTTAAGTCCCACAAGCTTAACAAACATTTCAACATTTTTTGGTCATAACTATCAGGGTCTTCGGTCCCTCGACTTACGAACTATTTCCAATGATTTGTAGAACATTGTCAGCAATCAGTCGTAAATATATTGTTTATTCAGATCTAGATTTGGATCACTGTGTGATCATTATCAATGCTTAAAACAAAGAGTTAAAACGTGCAAGACTTTTCGACCTCCATGTTGGTGGTTATGTTCATACTGAAGCAGATGTTCTGAACGTAACCACCAACATGGACGTCGAAAAGTTTTACATGTTTAACTGTTTGTTTGAAGCATTGATAATGATCACACAGTGATCGGAATCTAGATCTGAATAAAATAAATATTTATGACTGATTGCTGACAATTTTCTACAAATAAAAAAAAACAGTCTTTGAGCACAAGTGTCACAATGGAATCAAACCTGATATTTACACTGACTTACATTAAATGATGCTAAGGATAAGAGACACTCGCATGTCTTGTCAGCCATGCTGTTGGTAAATATTTTATTAGAGGTACTTTGAACGCTGAAAGGCATAATCAGTCTCTAATTATGATGATGATGATGAAACCAGCTAACTGGTATATGTTTTAAAAATGAGAATAACAGTCACGTTCTCAAAATGTCATACATTTGATAGGGTGGCCGGTTTCGATCTCTTCTGCGGCCACCATTAGACCGTTTCATCTGTAAAACACCTATGTACCTGTTTCACACTTTAGCATATTGTCTTTTATTTCGATGTTATGAAGGCCTCAGAGGAGATCGAAACCGTAAATAAATAAATAAATGTATAACATTTTGAGAACGTGACTGGTGTTATCACTTTTAAATCTAACGTTTCCCCTGAAATTCCCCATCGCGCTGTTCCGCTGCTCGTCGATTTCCCTTGTGTGAATACTATTCGCCCAGACCGGATAGTATTCTGCAGTTAAGTAAGCCAGTTCAAGTGCTGACGCGTATAGCGTGTCAGCCGAAGAAAGCCGACTAGTGCCGCACAATTTGCGGAGAATATTACTCCTCCCTTTAGTTGTCTGCACTATTTATCAGGTGTAGTTTGTAAGTGAGCGTTCTGTCTAAAAGTGACTCTAAGGTACTTTGGAGGTTCGTTAGATCGAAGCAATATCCAGATTCGTTAGACCTGCACATGTGACAGTGACGTTGACTGGATGTGAATTTCAGGACAGGCGTACTGCTCGTCGGTTAGGGTCGATCAGATCCAAACACCACAGGAGAAGATTGCCGCATTCTGAAGCAAGCACATCTTAATCCAAGGTGTGGACTTTGTGCAACACTCTGTTCATCTCGCACCCTTGTTCAGGGACCATCAGAAGCTGGACTTGGAATGACCGTCCAATGCGTACGCCGTCATTATCGGCCCAACATAAAATTGGACTGGTGGCTTGAGCAGGAACTATGGGCTGATAATGAATTACATGGCACTGAGTGCAACGTCAAATCCCATTTCTGCACTACCGTTGAGGAGCATCGTCAGCTAGTATCACGGTGAGGAGAAAGCCTCGGCACTTTCTGTAATGCTACACATCGCGTCATGGTATGGGAAGTCACTGCATATCACTCGACACACGGATTGATGGAATAGGAATGCCGTCATGGTACGATGTAGTCAATCGTCATCCTTATTTGTTTCCTTTTGCCTGGCAATATTGTGGTGCCATTTTGCAACAGGAAATTCCTAGTGCACAAAAGCCACATTTTTTTTTTCCAAACTTTCTGCGAGATGCTGTGGAAACCCTGTTGCCAGCAAGTTTCTCACAACTGCCACCGCTAGAATATATGCTGTACAGCTCTGACGTGCATCTCAGTGCCACATCCAGAGTGTCAAAAATCAATAGAAACAGTTTTCGACGAGTCTGGATGGAAGTTACGACGGATTGAAGACACCCTTCATAACCAAATCAATTTATGCTGCCGGACAAAGAAGGTGCAAAGTCAGAGTGGCAAATTCGGGCATACTGATACCAAGTAGTGAAGCAACAAATACATTTTAAACGAAAACTCTCGTCGAACGATCGCGTCAAATCACGGTAGACCAATCTTCTTATGAATTGTTAATATTAGCTTCCATAGTGAGGACAAATCTCGTAGATAATGAACAAACTGTACCATAGATGAAAAAGATAAATTGCCGCGACAAGCGACGAACTGACGGTCTGTTTCACTCTGAGATTTTATTCCCTTACTGGTGTTCGTACTTAGTTTTATTACGTAACATTAAATTTTAGCGTCATATCATTTGAGAGTAGTAAGGCTAATAGATGCCATACATGATTTCCGATGTCTAATGCTGTTATAAACATGCCGAAAGACACCATTATATTTTGTTATAGAAAACGAATACACAAACTCTTGTCGAAGCCTCTAATACCTAATGTCAAGAGTTTCTATAATCCTTCTCAGTGAAAATTGTCAGATTAAACACACGAGCAAGAATTTTCTGCCAATTTACAGTATTTCTTTATTAGAGCTGAACGTCTTTTCCAGAAAATATCAAACCGTCATACTTTGTTGTACCAACGACACTTCCTTTCCTCCCAGTTCTGACCACTGTAGCATATTAATAGAATAGAAACGTCATACTTTGTCGTGCGAAACCAGGCGAAACGCTGCATTTCGTCAACCATTTAATCGCCTGATACGTGCTGAATATGCGATCATCATACACCAGCCGGAAAATTGTTTCATCCTGTAGCAGGCTTACACCTTTAAAAGATGATGAGTCCATTATTTTTGTATCACACATTCAAAAAAAGTTTTCGTTATGTCCTTGATTGTAATTGCTTCCCTAGTCCATATATCGTTGTTTTTTTCTGTCTTACAATTTTTATTCGCTTGGGAGAGAAGGGATGAACGTTAATTGAAAGTGCAATTACCTGGAATTGTACCTGGATTTATTGGTATCAATATTGTAACCCTCGCCTCCAGCGGACAGTTTTGCCTGTTTCCACACATTGATGGGAATGTAGCTGGATTCTGCTACTTTTCATTACGTAACACTATTCAGTGTTTTCCGATGTTCCTAATTGCTGCAAACATTATTTATTTTTATGATACCGCAGTGACACGATAGTACACATTTTTACTTCGCCTCGCATAAAAAGTTTCTTCTACGCTTCCCTTTCTAAATTATACGTTTGGTAGATTATGTTAGATTCACATTAGTACAGTTTCCGACAGTACTATCATGCTAATCGCAGGGCATATTACATTTTCATATTCTTTATTGTAAAGTAAATTACGTAAATATTTTCCGTCCCTATGCTCATACATTTCAAACAATTCTCGAAATAATTCAAAATTTTAGTTCTTTTTGTTTACGTTTCATTATATTAGTTCCATAAGAAATGATGGAACTGATGAGCTTATGGAGAGTTACTGTATCTTCGCAGAAGTATGAAATATTATATTTTTTGAACATGTGCCTAATTTTGGTTACCTACATAAATATAAGAAAAAAATAAAATAAATACCCTTCAGCATTAGTTATCTATTGTTGGTTAGCATAATTTATATTGTGAGATGCTATTGAAACTGACAACTTAAATCTGTAACTTTTTACGTCTACTTGCTGTACGTTGTTCATACTGCGGTTTAGGAGTATTGACTATACGTTTAGTGATCGATGAATCAGTGACCTCAAAACTCTTTTTACGCCTTGAAATGACGTCAGGTTCGTTCGTGATGTCTGGACAAATTATCAAATTGATTCGGTTACAGCGGTACTTATTTATAGATTATCAAGAACTGGTGTGTTCAGGGAAGACACCGAAATAGGCTATGCAAATCCTTTATGAACTCTTATTGCACACTGACATGACAAAGGTAAAGGGATTCTCCTTATATCGTGTAGCAGTTTCTTTTACCAGATGAAGTGTAGTCAACTAACGTGAAATAACGGACTCAACAAGTCCCCCCAGCAGGAAGAATGAGGAATGGTGTCGCTAAAGCCGTCCACCATTTCGAAATTTTATGCAAACAAACTGACGTCTCGATTACGTCCGTAAAAAATATATGAGTTTCCTGTCGGGCGAACTGTATAGCCAAATCATTCGCTGGAACCGTCCAAGATGCAGTTCAAACCAATAGCGAACAGTTGTGACCCGGTGTCATGGTGGACTGTCAGCCACAAAATTAAAATCATATATTTGGAACATGAAGACCATGAACTGGTGCACTAGTCCAGCCTACGCCAATATGGAGCCACCGTCAGCTTGCACAGCGCCTTGTTGACAAGTTAGATCCGTAGCTCCATAAAGTATGGACAACACACACGCCGGCCACGGTGGCCGAGGGGACTAAGGCGCTTCAGTCACGGTCTACACGGCCACTATGGTCGGGGTTTCGACTCCCCCCTCGGTCATGGATATTTGTGCCGTCCTAGTTCGTAAGTAGTTCATAAGTAGTTTGTAAGTTTAGGGACTGATGACCCCGTAGTTAAGTCCCATAAGCTTTACAAACATAAGAACTTTTTTTGACAACACACGAACCTATCAGATCTTATGAGGTGAAATCTAGGGACTCGTCCGACCACGTGACGGTCTTCCAGTCGTCTAGCGTCCAACCACACTGATGAGTCCAGGACAGGCAGTGCAGACAAGGACGTGCTGTTAGCGAAGGCACTCGAGTCGGTCATCTGCTACCCCAAATTAGCCGCACCGTCCGAAAGGACACGTTTGTCGTACCTACTGGTCACTCATTAAGTGCAGGCATTTCGCCAATGTGTTTTCCCTGTGAGAGGTAATGCCAGAAATTTGGTATAGTCTGCACACTCAAGACTGTGTTGATCCGGAATATTAAATTACCTTAAATTACCATTTCCGAAGTGGAACCTTCAACGCGTCTGGCTTCAACGATCATTCCATGTTCGCACTTACTTCCTGTCCTGCGGCCATAATAACTTCAAAAAGTTTCTCAGCCGTGTGGAATGGCCGCGTGGTTTAAGGCGTCATGCTACGGATTGGGCGGCCGTTCCCGCCGGAGGTTCGAGTCTTCATTGTGTCATGTGTGTTAGTATTGTCCTCAGTGTGTTTGTTTAAGTAGTTTGTTAGACTGCGGACGAATGACCATAGCAGTTTGGTCCAATAGGTTCAAAAACATTTGAATATTCGAAACCTTTTGATGTGAATCACCGGAGTACAAATGCCAGCTACGCCAATGCAGCGCTCTCTTATGCTTAGTGACAGCGATACCATCGCCACCCTAATGCGTGCATACCATGACTTTCGTCTCCTCAAATGAACGAGTAAATCCCGTGTAATATCGTGTAGGGCCTCCATGAGCGCGCTAAGTGCCACAACACGACGTGACATGGGATCGACTGAAGTAGATCAAGAGGCACTTGTCACTAGGCTTCTTGCAGGGATATCCATAAACCCGCAAGAATAGGAAGAGGTGGAGATCTCTTCTGAACAACGCTTTGGAAGGGATCCCACATTTTATGTTCAAATGTTTGTAAAGCTTAAGGGAATTAACTGCGGCGGTGGAGTAGCCGAGCGGTTTAAGGCGCCTCGCTGCGGAGCGCGCGGTTGCTCGCCGTGGAGGTTCGAGTCCTCCCTAGGGCATGGGTGTGTGTGTTGCCCTTAAGTTAGTTTACCTTAGTTAAAGTAGTTTGTAAGCTACGGATTGATGACCACACAGTTTGGTCCGATAGACTTACAAACATTTGAACAAACTTAACTGTGGGGTCATGAGTCCCTAAACTAACAAACTACATATGAACTAAAATATACTACAACACAAGCATCCATCACGGAGGGAGGATTCGAACCTCCGACGCGGGAGGCCGTGCGATCCGCAACGTGGCGCTCCAGACCGCTCGGCTACTACCGCTCGGCCCACATTTTATGCTCAATAATGTTTATGTCTGGGAAATTAGGTGGCCAGTGGAGGTGTTTAAACTTAAGAAGAGTGTTTCTTGAGCCATTCTGTAGCAATTCTGGACGAGTACGGTGTCACATTGTCCTGCTGAAAATGCCCAAGCATGCCCGAATGCACAATGGACACAAGTTTAATTCTCTCCATAATTAATGGGTTGGGACTACAGCCGAAATATAATTTTAGACTGCAGAAATTACCAGCAGGTGTACTAAATTATTTAATTAATTAAACGACCGGTTTCGGTGCTTCATAAACACCATCTTCAGGCCCCTAACCAAAAGAGACAACAGTTACAATATTGCTAATAATAAATTTATAATAAAATCAATACATAAAAAAGTATTGTCGAGTAGTAAACGTGCCACGAGGTCACAATATAAACAATTACAAAGTTAATTACAAAATAAAATTTGTAAAATGGTGAAATAATTGTTATTTTCCTTATTAAGGGGTCGTTATGGAATAATAGGTGATAATAACAGTAGATGTATAAAACACTGTGTGAAATTAAAATGATAACCTAATACATTATTAATAACGAATTATTATTATAGGAGATGGGTCATTTTAATAATAAACAGTGATAATAATTTGTTTCTAAAATTGTATTACGTTATCATTTTAATTTCACGTGGTATTTTATGCATCGACTGCTATTACCATCTTAATAACGGGAAAAAACATTATGAATAATTTTAAAACAAACAAAGTTGCACACAGCTGGTTCTTTTTATTGGCGACCAGTTGCACATCATATGTGCATAAAGTCTTATATTCCCTTTTCTAAAACGTGTCATTATTCCAGTTTTTAGTTGATACTTAGCGTTAAAAATGGAATAATGACACGTTTTAGAAAAGGGAATATAAGATATTTTTGTACATGTGATGTATCGTTTGTATATTGGTGCTAACATTCAGTTCGTTTGCCTTGATAATGGGCTCAGGTAAGCCCGAAACTAGTCTTCAATAAAAAGAACGACATGTGTGCAAATTTGGCTGTTTTTGAAATTATTAATAAAAATAGTAAGTTGCCGACCCGAAACCAACCAACATGTTGGAATTACACAAAAAAGAACAATAATTCACCATTTTACACATTTAATTATGTAATTTGTAATCTGATAAACAGTAACCTTCTGGCATATTTGAATACTTTTTGATATATTTACTTTATTGTACATTCATCATTTGACAATATTATAACTGTTGTACTTGTCTTTATTGGTTAGGGGTCCGAAGATGGTGCTTTTGAAGCACCGAAACCGGTCGCTTAACTAATTAAAAAATTAAACACAACTTCTGGTACTGTCTTCAATCTAACATGAATAGAATAAGATGATCAGTAGTCTTGTGTACGCGAAGAGCGTTCGGAAGAGCGCTCCCACAGGCAAACTAGTTCGCAAATCCCTCGCCTCTTAGTTCGTCAGATCCTTTTCAGAAGACTGACGGCTAACAGAGAGAGGACGCGAGAGCCCGCAGAATCGCATGATTCCCTTCTGCCAGTTGCCGTCATTTCTAGCTGAGATGCAGCTCAGCTGCACTTTTAGTAGCGATAGCAAAAGCCAAAACGAGCGGACGAACTAAAAAGAGCGACCTACTTCGCGGCCGAGCTGCGAACTAAAAGGAGAGCTACCGGTCGCGAACTAAAATATGCGCGATAGGTCGCGAACTACAATATGCGTGATAGGTCGCGAACAGAATTAAAAATCACGTGTTTGCCTTTTTCTGATGAGATCCATTTAGAGGTTAGCGTCTGCCTGCTAGATTACATAGTTCAGTGCTACAAAATTTCTGCTTTAAAGTATTCTGCACTCTGCAATATCTGAGTAATAAATTCCAAGATATAGAGATAACTCTATACGAGAGAAATTATCCACAAACTGTTTCTTTTGGTGTGCGTGATATCGTTAGCGGCTCAAGCAGCAAGCGCATGAAGCAGCTAGATGGGGGAACTTCTCCCTCCACCTGCATGCGTAGACCACGCCGTTCAGCCGTCAATGGGATCGGACGAACTAAAAGAACGAACTAGTTCGCGGCAGAGCCGCGAAATATACAAATGTTTGTAGAACTTATGGGACTTAACTACGGGGTCATTAGTCCCTAAGCTTACAAACTACTTATGAACTAGCTAAGACTAAGGACGGCACAAATATCCATGCCCGAAGGGGGATACGATCCCCCGACCGTAGTGGCCGTGCAGACCGTGACTGGAGCGCCTCAGTCCCCTCGGCCACCGCGGCCGGCAGAGCCGCGAAGTGAGCGCTCCCGATCGCAAACTATTATGCGCAAATCTAGTGATCAGCCTGTATGCGTACGTTCCTGTCATTTGTCTAGCGTCGTATATAGACGTGTACGGGGTCCCATATCACTCCAACTGCACACGCCCCACGACACTACAGAGCCTCTACCAACTTGAACAGTCGCCTGCTGACATGCATGGTCCACGGTTTCATGAGGTCTCCATTCCCGTATATGTCCATCCACGAGATTCGTCAGACCAGGCATCATGTTTCGAGAGTCATCAACAGTTCAACTTCCGTGTTGACGGATCCAGGGGACGTGTAAAGCCTTCTGTCGTGCTGTCAGCAAGTGTACACGAGTGCTCCTTCGGTTCAGAAACCCCATATGAATGGTTTCGTTAAATAGTTCACAGACTGACACTTCTTTATGGCCCAACACTGAAATCAGCAGCAATTTGCGGAAGGGTTCCACTTCTGATAGGTTGAACATTGGTCCCGTTCTTGTGGAATCTTTCTACGCCGAGGCGATGTCGGAGATTTGATGTTTTAGGGGCTTCCCGAAATTCACGGTGCACTAGTGAAACGCTCGTACCGGAAAATCTCCAATTCATCGCTACCTCAGACATTTGATTCGCGTTCAAACTCACTTCGGTCGTGATAGCTGCAGTAACAGATCTAACGCCTGCACTATACACTTGTCTTATATATGCGTTGCCGATCGCAGCGCCATCCTCTGAATATGTATCTCCGTGTTAGCATACGCGTTCCTATTCTATAATATACCCGATAATATCCAACGTATATCCGCTGCAGTGCAGACTTGAGGTCTGTGAGTCCGTTTCAGCGCGCAGACGCCGCGTAGCTGAGAGTAGTGGCGAGGCATCCGTGTTACTGGAAGTAGCCAGCCAGTGGAAAGCGAGACAGAGACATGGTCGAGCACTTCCGGCCAGTGGGGATGTCACCGGCCGTGCGAGACGACGCAGTCTCCATAAATTGCACTTGGGAAGAGCGGTTTCACCTCTCGAGCCATCAGTTACTCGTGCTACGGCTACAACTAGACCTAGAGAGAGCATGTTTCCTCCAACGACACGGTACACTAACCGGAATAAGGACGGGAAAGTAAACGGAGTGATTTTGCAATTAAACTGAATTGTTCAATTTTCTATTTAAGAAAAGTAAATAACAGAGGAATTTTTAGCACAATCTAAAGGAAGGGATTCCATGGTAGGATGCAACCTGAGTCGTCAAAGCAAAGTCATTTTGATACGTTGTAAAAAAAAGTAAAACTTTGCACAGTATATGCTAACTTATAGAGCTGCAGCTAGCCCATCTTCGGACTGACGACGACAATATGAATCTTTATAGTAATAAAAGGCTAAGAGAAATATTGACTGTCCACATTCACTTGATGATGACAAGTTAGAAGCTGTTAGATTCTTCTCTCCTAGTTAACAAGAGTAGATTCATAACCAGCCCTACCACTCAAAAAAAAAAAAAAAAAAAAAAAAAAAAAAAAAAAAAAAAAAAAAAAAAACTACCTATTAGATTTCCAAATATAGTGATTCCCAAGCTTACTTCCTTTTGGCAGCACATCTCAGTTCTATATCTCTGGTTACGGTATATATTTACATTGTAAGTAAAACCACGCCACGGAAACAGTTATCCCATTTCTTACAATAAACGCCGTCACAACTTCTGTTATTGACTTTGTAGTCAGTAATAAACAAATGTGTTCCAGAAAGTTTTTCATTTTTATTATGCATTTACATTTGGCTACGCATCCTACTACCTACAAACTAAGATAGTTTTTGAGTCTTATATTCTTCAAATATAAAACGCCAAGATGGCGAATTAATAATTTATGTAATGTCGACCGACCGGTTTCGGAGGACTGTGCCACCTTCTTCATACGTGTACACTCACTCACACACACACACACACACACACACAATATATATATATATATATAAGCGGCTCATCTTATATATATATATATATATATATATATATATATATATATATATATATATATATATATATAATTAGATAACCAGAAGATAGTGGCACAGTCCTCAGAAACCGGTAGTCATTAAATAAATTATTAATTCGCGATCTCTACGCTTCATTTTGGATAAATATAAAACTATCAGATCGCTTCCTAAAACGACAATGTCAGGTAATGTTTTAAGTTTTTATTGTGCAAAATCGTTATATAAATACGTGTCGTAGATTTCACGAATATAAATATTATGTGTGCATTTAGCCATTAAAAGTGATAAAAGGAAGTAGAAATTTTTCTATCTACAGCTTGGATCAAGTTCTACATTATCCAACAATCAGCTCCTGATTGGCTATTCGCCTCGATCTAAGACGCTGTAATGCAGCGCATCTGCAGTATTAAAATAACGTACTGAAATAAGTGAATTTCGAAACATGGAGTGCTCCAACTCACTTTATTGTGCCGTTCAAATACTTCATTTTCGCAGTGATTAAGAGTGGTTAAAGGAAATTAATGTTTTCATATGAATGCCGATATAAAGGATGATGCGCCGGGAGAGGCATCTAGCGGTGCTCTGGTGGAACTACGAAGTCTAGAATGCCGATATAAATGATGATGCGCCGGGAGAGGCATGTAGCGGTGCACGGGTGGAACTACGAAGTCGACATGTTGTCAACTCTGGAATTATGAATATCTCAGTATCTAAATAACATTATTTCTTGGCGTTGTATAAATATACGAACACCGAAATTGAAGTTCAATTTCAAATATTAGACTAATGAAAGTTATATAATTCGAAAATTGCATTAGAAGTATATACTTCCGTTTTTGTTTGTTTTTATTGTGTCAAGAATTCTCCTTAACACGTAAAAGATACCGTTTCATACCTCCCAGTTCCGGTAAAATTTTACCAAATATCCCAGCGGCCTCCTATGATAATGTTGTCAACAGATGCTGAATAGTGAGAATCGCGTGAGTCTTCATTTTAGCCAATCGCTTGACAACGCTAATGTTTTCTCATGGAATCTTCGCTTTACGAGGGCAATTATTTTTACTGAGCGGGTGAGGGTACATACAAGAACCTGTCAACCATAAAGCAGGAACAGTAGTATTTGTTTACTTCATGGTCTGTACGATACACTAATCGAGTCATTCTATGTGGTTCGAACAATGGGCAAAGATTTTCTATCGTGTTGTTGATGTTGCCAACATAATCACGCGAGGCCGCCGACATGATACGTAAAATTTTACCCCCAGTGACCATTGTAAACACAATTGGTCGATTTTCAACCACAGGCAATACTAGCAACTATTATTCCATAACTGGTTGTCGTGCACGAGGCTACGAAAAGTGCTATTTTGCCTCTGTATCATGATGTTACTTTGTAATTAACAAGTACATTATTTTATGAAAAAGACGGATATACACATCTTTCTCAGCTTTTCTCATAAATATTTAGCCAATGTTTTGCAACTGTTTTTTCACTTCATCAACTGTTCGCTATTGCTCGGGTGCAGCTTCGTTCAAAATCTTAAGGAATTTACTTGAAAATAGATAACACGAGCTTGAAAGCCTCTAGCATAACATGTCGGGAATCCAGAATACCATCACCAAGCTAAGTATTTTATCTCCAGTATTTTTTCGTAGCACTATGTTCCGCTGTCAACACAATGCATTCTGTAGTTCTAAATTTGCCTATATGCCTCCAGTAAAAGTAAAAAGTATAATATACGAGTTTTTTCCTGGCCGTTGCTGTATAGAAACACGATACGAACCAACCCACACGTGTCGACAGAGGTAACTCACTGCTTGTCACCCCGTCACATGCAGCTCTACGTACGTATGCGTTGTATCCTTTATTTATTTATTTATTTTTTCCTTGAGAGGTATCAGCTTTATTCATCTTGCGTTTGAAGATTAATCTATACCTCTCCGTTTCCTACCACATCTTTCACTCTTCTCCTCCTTCCTTCCGTCACTCACCTGTATTCCATCTAGGATATTTAAATTATGCCACATTGATTCGTTCCATATGATGTCTTCTCTTTCATCTCTTAATTCAGCTCTTTCGCACAGTACGACTACTGTTATGTGTTTACAGTGCCGGACATTTCTCTGCTGTCACAATCACAGTTAACTAGACGTTCTAGTCCATTTAGACACCTGAATAAAGCACTCGTCGTGTAAGAAAATTCGCTAGGCGAGGATTTAGGTTGGGCAGTAAGTGAACTAAATGAATACGGGAATAAATAAGTAGGACTACTCGAGAAAGGGCGGGATTTTAGGTAGCTAATACAGTGAGAAGCCTAAAGGACAAAGAGGGGGATATGGGGAAGTGAAGGGCACGGAGAGTAAGGAAAGGAGTGTGAGATCTATATGCAATTATCATGTGTATTTAGCATTTGATAACCATTGCGGGGTTCACGAGTAAAAATATATAATTTAATAAATGTTATTTTAAATAACGTGTACAATTATATCAGAAGATGGTAAATACAAGGACAGAGAGAGGAGCAGGGTAGAGACGAAAAAGAAGGAGGAGGAGGATATGGATAGAAGGACGGTAGGAGGAGAACAGAGAGAGAGAAAGGTCGATGAAGTGGACAGAGAGAGGACCCAAGAGGAGATGGACTGGAATAAATTAATAACCAGGCAACACCGTGTGTACAGCTAGCCTATACACATTATTAAGAAAAGGGCTTAGGTCGCGTCCGTCTGTTTGATAATTTCCACCGCGTCTGAGGTTTAGCTCTATAATTAAGGTGCGTGCCACTGGGTGAGTGTGGCGAGTCCCCGAAATAGAGCACTAAATACTCTTAGTAGAAGCTACGTATTCTGCGACTAACTAATTTAACCGTACATGTGAAAATGCGTTTAGTGTTTCATTCGTCATTCAGATTTTAATAACGGTTAAGACACGAACTGGGATACTGTTGACATCAAACACATCAGTGTTCAATCTCTCAGCGTTTTCTTCTCAATAATGAGTTACTGATGACCAACAGTGGCACAAAGAAATGAACCATTCATATAGACTCATGTATTCTGTGACTTATGAATTTTTCCTCTCATTTGAAAATGCGTTTATTGTTTCATAAGACTGTTTACGCGACTTCGTCATTCATATAGCGATCAAGACGTAACGTCGTGTTATATTGGCACCAAATTTATCAGATTTTCACTTGTCAAAAGACGTAGTTTGAGAGGAAGTAACTGAAGAGAGGGAAGTCGGTTTATCTTTGTGCCGTGAGAGACTTGCTTCGTGAGAGACTTGCTTCGTCTGTGAAAAGTGACATACTTGCTCTGCTACCTGTGCGAAGCCGGGGCGATGTGCTAGTAATTAATGTAATTTACACGACATTCACTGTGTTCCACTAAAGCAGTATGCCAAGTCTGTGGAGATAAATTCAACTGCCGCAGGTGTCATAATTAGACATTATGTCAAGCTTTCATTAAAAAATTGTTTCCTGGTGCCAGAAATAACCTTTAATGGTCACACTGTAAACGTAACGTGTGTAAGGATACATCCAAAGGTATAACAAAGTACAATCGTAACAGTGTGCATGAACACATGAGGAGAAACCATATTACGAACCACTGCAGTAGAGGGACACGCATTCATAACAACCAACCCATTTTCTCTCTTGTAAATTAACACTGAGACCATTCATTTAAATCGATGTCCCGGAACCGAGATGTATTAATCTAGTTAAACGTGCTTTAATATTTCGGGCACAACAATAGGTAGCATTTCAGTGTTGTCAGGTACTAAAATTCAAAGACATTCAGGATTTATCCGAATTATTGATAAGAGAAATACCGAACATTTACAGTTGATCTTGGATAGACTGCCGTTTAAATAACAGCTGACATTTCAGCATCCAAAAGCGACTCCACCGTGTACGAGCTAGTCGTTAACCCAGATTCCAATGCCGCCATGAAACGGAATCCCCACCATAGCTCGTCTCAACTTGGACCACTACTGCACGCACCCGTTGGACAAAGCAGCCAACTAAGGGCGACGGAAGCCCGATTATTTTACCAGTCCTTGTCTGTGAGCTCATAGAGCCTAAGTACCCATCCGCATCAATGCCGGCTAGTGTCCTGATAACGATGCGCTGACATCAAGATGTTCCACCTATTAACACAACAGAAATGAACGAATCAAGCAGTCAAGATTTCTATATGCTACCCGTATCTGTCATTGTGAGTACAAGATAGTAATACCAGTTTATTTTCTTATCTTTTACTGCATCCTTCATAAATATCCTTTTATCTTTTCGGATAATCCAGATCAAATAAATAATTTATTGAACAGTAAGAGTATTATTTAGAGACGATTGTCACAAATTATTCTTTGCCGTCCTGAAAGATTTTATGCTTGTGCACCATGGATATTTGACTCGATCATTTTAAAAATACCGTAACTCCACATTTTACGCTAAATGAGTTATTACAGTCCAAACCTTCTTTAAGGATAGTCGCAGCGTTCTGTATAGAAACTACCCAGCTACCTGGGTATTCTTTTTGTGTCTAGTAAGTTTCTGTTAATTTTCTAAACACGGTATTCCTGGAATTTTGGTAATTCTAATCTAAACTTAGCAGCACTCTAGAGTCTATTGACTGTGCTAGTAATGTATTCGTTCTAGTAATAATATTTATCAGCAATGGAAATTTGTCTTTTAGACAGAATAGAACATTTTACATCATATGTAATTATTTCTTCAAATATCTCCGAAACGGACGATGTATACAATAAAAAATAAAAAAATAAAAGAACAAAGTTTCAGAGAATTTTCTCCTCCATAAATCCATTGTTATATATTTCCTCTCACTTGAACGATTAATGCTTTACTTTCAAGAAAAATTTCTAGCTGTCAAAGAGCCTCTGCAAACGGGCCACTTTTAAAGATACTAACCTAGAGTGGACAATAAATGCCTCAAATTAATGTTAATGTTAAAGGAAATGAATTACTAATGTCATATGTTTGTGTGAGTTTTCTGTAACACCCAGGTTTTACAAGTTGCAAAAATTTTGAAAGTAAAATTGTTATTAATAAGTTGTTATATTTATTATTTTATTTTTTCTACCATTTGGATTTATAATTGAAGAGATTAGTTAAAACTATACTTAGCATTATTATTTTTAAACTAGTAAACATCGTTATAAAAATTGCTATCTATACAATTCTATTAATATTGATTGAAAAATTTTGTTAGTGGGCTCATGTAGGAGATTTGTAAGGGTTATACAAACAAAAATTTGTTGTTAATATCTGAGCTATTTGATATAAGGCATTCGTTAGCTGTTGTGCAGAAACAGATGTTTTTAGTCAGACCTATCTTATCAAAACTTGTCTAACTACATTTACTACATTTTAAGGAGCTTCGGGTAGCTCAGTGCTACTTTCAGGCTCTTAGAAACTTATTATATAAAGTCATAAGAATTTAATGTTTTGTTGCTCAGTTATTAAAAGAAAGGAAAGGAAATAAGTTTACAATTCACTGCCGGTGTGCAAATTATTTCTGGACGATTCTGTTGGACTTAATATTTCCTGTCATAGTTTTTCATATCATAGTTACGGAAAGTACCCTCGCTTTATTTAAGTTTTGTTTTAATTGCTGTACAAGCTGCCAAACTGATGATTGTTTCAATTTGAGGGCGGAATGTGTTCCATCGTGAAATTAGGAATTGTAACTAAAGTAACCTTCCTGTTGTGCATTTCTATTTTGATCTCGAAATATTTTAACTTTCCTAACTGGTTCACTTGTGCTGCGTGTGAATCTGAAAGATCAGTAAATTTTTTTGTAAGGTATTCAAAATTTCTTGTGGCATAGTCACAAGGAGTCTTCCTCCCCCTTCTATCCATATCCTCCTCTCTCTTTGTATCTATCTATCTTTGTCTCCTGCTCCTCCTCTTCCCCTCTACCCATTACCTTCCTCATACACTGCCATTCTCCTCTGTCCTCTCTCTCTCTCTCTCCCTGTGTGTTCCTGTCCTCGTCCTCCCTCAAGTTTATATGAATATTTACAACACCTGCCAAATTGATAGTGGTCGGTTAACGATGTCAAAGTATCCAGTAAGGCACCTATCGTAAAAAAAATTAAATAAATAAATAAAAATTTACGAAATCCTACATAAACAGTGCTGTTCCTCTTGTTTTGAAAAGGTGCAAAATTTTATCGCAGTTACACGAACGGATGGTAGTGGATAAAAAACAATGCCCCCTTAGGCTATTACCAATTTTTCCGATTTTTCTTCTGTTGCTTAGGGTTTTCCCCATTTTCCACCCCTGTAATTAAACCGTACAAAACAAAAAGAACATAACATTGTAAACGGTGAAGACACTTTTGAGTTTTAACGAGACTAGTGCACAGAAATTTAATTTTATATTTGTTGATAATCCGGTAGAGAGGTTTACCCGTTGGCCATGTGGTCTAACGCACCGCTTTCCGGGACGGGGAGGTGTACTGGTCCCGGTTCGAATCCCCCCGGCGGATTAATGAAAGGAGTCGGAGTGCCGAACAGCCTGGATGCGGTTTTTAGGCGAATGCCGGGCTGGTCCCCAAGTCCTGCCTCAGTTACACATTCGCAAACATTTCGTAACACTTTACACGTTTACACATATACACAGACATTTGGGGTACGCATTTCCTCCCGGGGGATATGGGATAGGGACAGGAAGGGCACCCGGCCACCCCCTTTTATATTAACACAAGCCAAATCCGGATTGAACAAAGAGCCGTCCCTGTATCTGAGGGAACATAGTCAAAGAGAAAGAAGAAGAAGATTGCGGTAGAGAGGTGAGAAAATTTAAAACCGGAAATGCATAGGTTGATGTTAGATATAGTGGGGATTAGTGAAGTCTGCGGGAAAGATGAACAGGATTTCTGGGAAAAAAATCAGTTGGAAGGGTGGAAGGGGGGGGGGTGTTACAGGAGTTGGTCTAATAATGAATAAGAAAATAGTAATGCAGGTAAACTACTATGAGCAGCGCAGTGATTGAATTATCGTAGCCGGCCGCGGTGGCCGAGGGGACTGAGGCGCTTCAGTCGCGGTCTGCACGGCCAGTACGGTCGGGGGTTCGAATCCCCCCTTGGGCATGGATATTTGTGCCGTCCTAGTTCATAAGTAGTTTGTAAGTTTAGGGACTGATGACCCCGTAGTTAAGTCCCATAAGCTGTACAAACATTTGAACTTTTTTTTTTAATTATCGTAGTCACGATTGATACGAAGCGTACAGCGACCACAGTTGTACACGTTTTTCAACTCGCTCTGCCGATGATGAGTAGGTCGAAGGCATGTATGAGAAGGGAAATGCGAGGTGCGCAGTAGCTCCGTTTTCTTTGCTTCGGGGCCATTCGTGCGTAATCGCCAGATCTCGAGTAACAAGGACCTGGCGTTTCTACCAGCTCCAAAGCGAATGTTAAAAGCGGTGTTTCCCTTCGCCCCACCCCGCCGCGGGAGCGCTCATATGCTGCCTCCAGAGGATTCATAAGAAAATTTGAAACTCAGCCTTGCATGCGCATTGCGGCGCTGCGGCCACTGCCACTTATATTAGGCGGCCGCGCTACGACTCGTATACATGCTGTCTCCGCGACGTAAGGCGTTTCTAAAGCGATAAAAATACTTTTAATGTGCATACAAAATGATGTGATAGAAGAGACAGCAAAGGACCTGGAAGAGCAGTTGAACGGAATGGTCAGTGTGCTTAAAGGTGCATCTATGATGGACATAAACAAGAGCAGAGCTAGTGCAGTCTAAGAAAATCAGGTGATGCTGAAGGAATTAGGTAACGAAACAATAAAGGAGGTAGATGAGTTTTGTTACTTGGGCAGCAAAATAACAAATGATGGTCGCATTACAGAGGATATAAAATGCAGAATGGCAATGGGTAGAAAAGCGTTCTTGAAAAAGAGAAATTTGTTAACATCCATTATTGATTTAAGCCTAAGGTAGTCCTTTCTGAAGGCATTTGTGTGGAGTGTTGCCTTGTATGGGAGTGAAACATGGACGATAAACAGTGCGGACAGGAAGAGAATAGAGGCTTTTGAAATGTGGTGCTACAGAAGAATGCTGAATATTAGGTAGGTGGATCGCGTAACTTATGAGGAGGTACTGAACAGAATTGGGGAGAAAAGGAATTTTTGGCATACCTTGACACAAAAGAAGGGATCGATTGGTAGGACACATTCTTAGACATCAAGGAATTGTGAATTCAGCGTTGCAGGGAAGTGTGGGGTAAAAACCCGCAGAGGAAGATAAGAGATGGATACAGTAAACGGATTGCCGTAGGTTGCCGTTCTTATGTGGAGTTGAAGAGGCTTGCTCAGGATAGGCTATTGTGGAGAGCTGCATCAAACTAGTCTCCGGACTGAAGCACAATCACCTAGAGAGAAGGTCGCGGCGCTCTCGTGTGACGTCAGGCAGAGTAGGTTGCGCGCTCATAGCTGACTGGCTCGCTGCTTCGCATAGTGGACCGTGCCCCAGCGGCTACCCAGTCAGCTATGCGCGCGCAACCTACTCTGCCTGCCATCACACGAGAGCGCCGCGGCCTTCTCTGTAGGTGGTGTTGAATGAAGACCACAAGAACAACAGAAGAACGAAACGAAGAATGATAGAAAACACTTTTTCTTTCCTTCTTTTTATTTATTAACTTTTTTTTCACAACTTTTTTCCGGGGGGTTCACTGAACCAGTGTAGACATAGGACGCGCTGCCACTGGCTTCAATCCTGTGACGTAGTGGCGCCTCCCCTGCTGATACCTCCACGACGAGTAGCCTCGGTTTGGATGTGGACGTTCAGGTATGTGTGTGGACGTGCCAGTCGCTGAGCCCCGTGACCCCTCGGCTGATACCTGCTGCGGACTTGAGGTGGTCGCGTGAGGACGCGCAGTGCGCCTCCTCGTGCCTGCGACCTTGGCTGTCGGAGAGGCGAGTCGTTTTCTCCGCGGCGCGGCGCGGCGGAAGCGATAACGCCGGCAGACACGCCGCGTGGCCATGGGGGGCGCCACGGTGAGCCACCAACTGGGTCCGCGCCCACACACAACGCCTCGCTCCCAATGTACGCTAGTGCTCATTACGTCAACGTAATATTTGGCTACTGTCCCCCTACCTGCGTCGGAGCATACATGTGTTTTGCAATAATTCCGCATTCCTTTTTTTTTTTTTTTTTTTTTTCGTCACGTACCTACAAATTTACATTTACGATAAGAATCAGTAAATATAGAAACTAAGTATAAACTTTCAAGTTCCTTTTGTGTGGCCAATTTCCACAGGAAACTCGAAATTTTTTGGGAACAATGCCTCATGCAAGAGAGCCTAGATCTCGTATTTATAAGCGACGAGCTTAAACCCGCGGCTCCGCTCGCGTGTTGGTAGATCAAATCACACGTAAAAAATGCACTCGTTTCGAAGAATCCAATCACGAAATTCAACAATAATGATTGTAATAATATCAAAGATCGTTCACTTGATGTAATGCGTGAAACGTCAAATCGATTTTTTAAAGAGATGTGTTAAAAGAAATTTCTTTTCTTCTGCTTTATTTATTTATTCTTATATTTCCTTATTCACATTCTTATCCTTACATAGAAAGAGCTGAAGACATTGTAGCACGCATAGACCAAAGATACGGTCTGTGGCATCACTTTTCACTGTATGTAAACTCCTTGCTATAGAGTCTCAAACGTTATCGCTGGCCTTAGATTTTTTTTTATAATTTGACAACTTTCAACCACCATATCTTCCACCCCCTTATAGGTATCGACACCACCATATCTTCTACCCGCTTATATCTATCGGCATGGAACTGCTATGGTGTACAACGGGTGACTTCGGACAACAATTACACACAGACCATTCGTTTGCATTCTGTAGTTTTCGCTGCATTGCGAAATATTAACACACACACACACACACACACACACACACACATACACACGTAGAATTTTATATACACTCATAACTTTCCATCCCACCCTTTTATCGTTATAAACCCTCAAGCAACAATGCAACCAATAAAACCATTTTAAAGAGTAAATACAATTTTCAAAGAGTAATTATTGTTCCGCATTTCACGTTATATTCTTCAAATTACTAAATATCTATCAGATCGCTATAAAACCGTGCCTAAAACCTTCCTCAGGTATAAATTAGTAACTGTACAAATATTTAAGTCTCTGCGTCTTGTCATTCTGACGTGATAAGCGTACACCGAACAGAAATTCACATTAATATATATATAGATAAATAGCTATCTGATCGCCATAAAACCGTACCTAAAGCCTTCCCCGGTTAGACATTAGTAACTGTACAATTTTTTAGCTCTTTATGTCTTGTGGTTCGGACGTGATAAACGTACACTAAACAGACATTCAAATTTATAGATATAAGATTTATTGTGGCTAGTTTCGACAAACTTCTTTTCATTTTCGAACATAATACAAGATATTTAAAACATTGTGTATAAACTGATCATGGATGGTTTAGTAATAAAAGTGCAACATATGTGCTGTTCATAATCTAGTACATAAGGTTTTCCAAATTACCATCAGCACACAGAACCACAGATGGAAGGTTATAACGCGGCATATCAAACACTGTACATAAGCCAAACGGACGTTAAATTCCAATAAATAGTGTTTGTCTGACATAAAATACGGTATGAATTACGTTAATATCTATCACCATTTACATACAATTTGTTAACGTTTCTTGGCGTAGTTATCACGAGCTAGCACTTCTGTGATTCAAAATCAATATCTTCTGTGTGTGTGCACATCGAAAGTCAGGACATAAGTGACAGCTCACAACGAATGTCATATTTACTTACGTAAGTCGTCGCCGCGCCGATATGCGGCGCTGTAGTGATTACGTAGCTTTTATTATTCAAAATGAAATGCATTTAAAGAGAATGACACAATGTTTTGTATCGTGTAAGGGAGAATTGTGGTATACAGTTACGGCAAAATACAGTACACTTTTAAGCATCTGATAACTTGCACAATGGTAAAATGAGAGATGTATCAACGGATCCTAACTGTATGCTTTTCATAAAAGTCGCATATATGTTATTGACTGAGATGAAAATAAACCAAATAATTTAGACCAATTGGTCATGTAAAGAGGCGAAAAGCCAGAGAACAAACGGAGTCAACATAATCTAATACAGGGAAATAACTATGTTCCATTGAAATTTGAATCAAAAATTGTTACTAGATGACATACAAGTACCTGGAGTAGTAATACACATGTGAAACACGCTACATGAGACCATACATTCCTCACATTGAACATTGCAAACTGATGTCTACGTTACACTAGAAATATCACATTGTAACAGGTTAATCCAGTGTGTAACCATATTATGAGATTTAAACACATTTGTCTAACAAAACTACTTTACTTCATCCAAATATTGAAAAAAAAAAAATGTTAAAATAAATTTTAATCCTAAATATAGGTTAATCACCTCTGACACATGGGGTTAACCAACATTTATCCTGTGAAGATGTAAGTCTGGTATAAAGAAGATGGTCTGATGTCCCATCGAAGCCCAATTGACAATAGTAATACGATGAGTAATTATATATTAATTGGTCTATTATCTAAAATAGGGCATCTACAGCTATCTAAAGGGGCACAATTATGGTAGAGATAATGTATTACATTACCTTCTCTCAACATTCATTTAAAGAATGTAACACAGACTTCGGATTATATGCCTGCAACAGTATTGCTGGAATATTATTATGATTGATAAATAGCACTTTGGATGTGCACACATACAGAGAATACTAATTTTGCACCACAAATGCCAGCTCATGATAACCTTGTATTGTGGAATGACTTATGCTCTTGTACACATATTTTAACTACGTTAAGAAATGTTAACAAGATATACGTAAATGGCGATAGATATTAACGTAATTTATACTGTATTTTATATCAGACAAACAGCATTTACTATAATTGAAGGTCATTTTGGCTTACGTACCTCCCATCTGCGATTCTGTGTGCTGATGGTAATTTTTTAATAACCTTTTGTACTAGATTGTGAACAGCACGCAGGCTGCACTGTTATTACTATACCACCCGTGATGTACTGTGCGAATCAGTGTGTATTCACCTTTCACGATGTTTTAAGTATTTTATGTTATGTTCGAAAATGACAACAAGTTTGTCGAAACTAGTCAAAATAATAAACTTATAAATACGCAATTGTTTTCATAATTTAATAGATCGCTCTCCCATGTCGGCTCTTAATAATTCTTATTTATATTACCAAGGCATCTTCAGTGCTTTCTAGAAATTGCAGCTTTATTTTAGATGTATTACTTATACATAAAAAACATATGGTTACAACGACACACCTACATACACTGTTGGAAACAAAACAAACATTGTGGTATGTCGTTGTAATCAGCTGCTTACGATCTGATAGTGCTTGAGAATGGTCAGGGACTGAAACTGGTAACACTTGGAAAACATCAGCTTTTAGTCAATCGCAGTGGCGTTTTAGAAATATCTAACAGCTGTTAAACCCAATATTATGACTTATTTACTATGTTATCTCCGTATTTTCCACTCAGTAAAGGTAGTGGTCCATTTTCCAGTACCAACAGGAAACTGAATTAATGTTCCACTTGCTATTGATATCAGCCTGAAGTAATAAAATGGATTTCTGATCTCAATAGAACCAACCGGAATGCTACCGCACGTATTAAAATTGAAGGTTGGATCGACACTGAAGTTAATTCACAACTTAACCGCAGCAAAGTTGTGCAACAGAACTAGATTTATCATCAGAAATTGAGAACAAGTTTAATTGAAGTAACAATCATGGATGTAAGATTCAAAGGCGAAAGGGTACTGGTTCCACGAACAACAACCCTTTCCAACAATATACAAAACACGTTCAATTGGCTCCGGTTCCCCTTGAGTCTTGCCTTTAATATTACCCTCAACAAAGCAGAAGGCTGATGGTAGACTATTGGTGGCTTAATTCAGGAAAATTCATGCTTTTCACACGCTCAGTTGCATGTGGCTTACTCCCGAACTGCCGCACTATAAAAATTAATAAATTTTTTTCCATTGCCTATCTGCTAAACTAAGTCTAATTAATAGAAACTATTATTTCCCATTTGTGGTAAATACTATTTTTTGTTGGATGTAGCACGGCACCGATCTATAAATAAACCTGCCAAAACTTCGCCAAACGACCATCTCCGTCCATCGACTGGAAGTTTCCTGGATACAGTAATTATTGCTGCCAGTGCAAAACCGGGGCCGGTCACTAGTTGGCAATAAAATATATTGACGCCATTAATCGAGATAAAAAAGTATATCATATGTTAAGCTGGACTAAATCCACACACAGTTTTCAAAATTCCATTGACATTGGTGGAGTAGGTTCGGATTATCGGAGTTCATAACAGACGAGAGAGAGAGAGAGAGAGAGAGAGAGAGAGAGAGAGAGAGAGAGAGAAGATAGATAATACACAAGAAAATTAATAAATTTTTAAAGATGTGTAATGTGAAATAAATTGTAGCATTGTCCTAAATGGAATTTATTATTAATTTCGCTTGGCTCGGTGGCCTAATGCGAGTCTTTCGACTGTGGCGTCCTAGCATGACCCAAACCTACCCTATTTATCCAGACTGGAAGGACGGTACCACGTGTCGTTTCTGGCGACTCATCCTATCGCTGAGAAGTGTGGCCTAGGTTAAAACTCGACGTGGAAAAAAGAAAAAAGTTAACACTTATTTTAGTTTTTCCGATAGATCATTTCTTTGCGGTCGTACGTCCGTGTTTGTTCTATGTAGTACGTTGAGTTTTTGGCTCAGATTTCTTTTTTTAATTACTGAGGGATTCAATCCTTCCCGAGCACGCTGTTACCACGCCGGTCTCCATTATCCCAGCCTTCAACATGAAGGACACCGTCAGCTATTTGATGCTTAACCTATCTAGATAAAAACATTTATTTTTTAATGAAATGAGATAAAATCGTCCTATCTTATAGAAGGACCAAATTACATACAATATGCAAAAATTCAGCAAGTCAAGTTGTTCAGATTCGAAGCTCATCCCGTACATTGTCATTGAATTTTTACATGAAGGGTGTCAGTATGAAGTCCAAAATTCAGAATGCTGTACCTTTGAACCACGGAACTGAATGACTGCAGATTTCAGCGGAACATACTAGACGAACAGGGAAATGCAATGGCATACCCCTCCCCTCCCCCCAAAAAAAGGTGCCGCGGTGGAGTGATCGAGCGTTCTAAGGAGCCTTTACTGTGGAGCGCACGGTTGCTCGCAGTCTTAGGTTCGATTCCTCCCTGGGGCATGGGCATGTGTGTTGTCCTTAGGTTACTTTAAGTAGTTTGTAAGCCTAGGAACTGATAACCGTACAATTACATCCCTTACATCTACAAACATCTGAACATCTGAACAAAAACAGGTAGCTCCTAAGGTTAACTATATATGTCGCTATTAGCGACATAACGAAAGTGAATAGCGACAAGTGATGCCCACGTCATTAACAACTCTTGCTATTGTTGCTGTGAGCCCATCCACCACGGCAAGGTTGTACCACATAGGATGAGATACAATGGTTGTCAATTGTCCTTTGGGCCAAAAAACGCAGAAAGAGCACGTAATGGTTTCTTTTTAAATTGTCCTTTTTACAAAAACCGCAGAAAAAGCACGTAATGAAAACGTGTTAATTATCACGGGACATAACAAGTGACGTTCAGTATCCTTCCCACTATTTTCTGCTAAGAATGGAAATCGATAAACAGCATGTTTCACAACAGTTTCGAGTGTGTGAATATGTTTCATAATTCGTGCTCTCACTTCATGTCTAATCGCTATGTAGTCACTGAACACAACACTTTTCAAATAACCCCATAGCCAGAAGTCAGGCGGATTGATTCCTCTGTCCTTGACGACATAGGTATGCGATTGACAGGTGATAGTAATGTCATTTGCGAAATGACTTGAGGAATTGCCTCGCTGACTTTGCAGTGTGCGGGAGTACGCTATGCTGCATGAAAATAATACACTACTGGCCATTAAAATTGCTACACTAAGAAGAAATGCAGATGATAAACGGGTATTCTTTGAACAAATATACTAGAACTGACATGTGATTCCATTTTCACGCAATTTGGATGCATAGATCATGAGAAATCAGTACCCAGAACAACCACCTCTGGCCGTAATAACGGCCTTGTTACGCCTGAATATTGAGTCAAACAGAGCTTGGATAGCGTGTAAAGGTACAGATGCTCATGCAGCTCCAACACGATACCACAGTTCATCAAGAGTAGTGACTCGCGTATTGTGACGAGCCAGTTGCTCGACCACCATTGACCAGACGTTTTCAATTGGTGATAGATATGGTGAATGTGCTGGCCAGGGCAGCAGTCGAACATTTTCAGTATCCAGAAAGGCCCGTAGAGGACCTGCTACATGCGTGCATTATCCTGCTGAAATGTAGAGTTTCGCAGGGATCGAATGAAGGGCAGAGGCATGGGTCGTAACACATCTTAAATGTAATGACCACTGTTCAAAGCGCCGTCAATGCGAACAAGACGTGACCGAGGTGTGTAGCCAATGGCATTGCATACCATCACGCCGGGTGATATGCCAGTATGCTTCCAATGTGCGTTCACCGTGATGCAGCGTCAAGGGTAACCGCAGCCATGGTCTCCTAGCTGATAGTCCATGCTGCTGCAAAAGTCCTCGAACTGTTCGTGCAGATGGATGTTGTCTTACAAACGTCTCCATCTGTTGATATAGGGATCGAGACCTGGCTGCACGATCTGTTACAGCCATGCGAATAAGATGCCTGTCATCTCGACTGTTAGTGATACGAGGCCGTTGGGATCCAGCACGGCGTTCCGTATTGCCCTCCTGAACCCACCGATTCCATATTCTGCTAACAGTCATTGGATCGCGACCAACGCGAGCAGCATTGTCGCGATACGATAAACCGTAATCGCGATAGGTTACAATCTGACCTTTATCAATGTTGGAAACGTGATGGTACGCATTTCTCCTCCTTGCACGAGGCATCACAACAACGTTTCATTAGACAACGCCGGTCTACTGCTGTTTGTGTATGAGAAATCGATTAGAAAATTTCCTCATGTCAGCACGTTGTAAGTGTCGCCACCAGAGCCAACCATGTGTGAATGATCTGAAAAGCCAGTCATTTGCATATCACAGCATCTTCTTCCTGTCAGTTAAATTGTCGCGTCTGTAGCACGTCATCTTCTTTGTGTAGTAATTTTAAGGGCCAGGAGTGTAATATCCGCGCTATTGAAGGCTTGGAATGGCGTGGTTGTATGGTAGATTTTTATACTGTCTGCTAGCAACGGTACAGGAAACTGGACATAATAATAATAATAATAATAATATAAGTAATAGAGGCCCCATTTTAACATGGCAGTTTTACTTCGGCAAATTACCACGCGAAGACCATGGAGTGATCTCCATGTTGACCACAGGAGATCAGGAGATTACTTCCTGAAGGCAACTCCTCTTTCAGTTGTATCCAGTCTCATTGAACTCTTTCCCTCCAAAGTCGGAGTGTCTCTTCTGCTTTGACTTCGTTAAAGAGGTGGTTCTTGTTATGAAACTCTTCGTGCTGTGAAGGCGCTGAGAAACGGGTTCATGCCCAAGAAGTGGTTGTCTGTAGTCAGAGTTGACTCTGTTCCTTTCGAATTTTGCTGTTTCTGTCCGTCTGATAGCGGGTGGTGTTATTCCAGCCAGTTCTTGGATCTTCTTTATTGGGGTTGGTGTCAAGCATCCTGTCATTTGGCGGCAAGTTTGGTGAAGAGCAATGTCAACCTGTTTGGATTTTGGAGAGGCACGACTGATACCACACATATTCTCCTGCCGAGTAGCACAAGACTAGGACCGAGGTACGCAGCACATGTGGGCTTGCTCCCCAGCTTGTGCCTGTAAGCTATTTGGGGATATTATTTCGAGTTGCAACCTGCGTTCTGACGCTGTCACAATGCTCCATCAATGTCAAGAGTTACCCCTAGGTATCTAGGAGTAGAGCTATGACTGAGAGGACTTCCCAGTCATGACACTTTTAACCTGTAGTTGGCATGTTTTTTTTTTTTTTTTTTTTTTTTTTTTTTTTTTTTTTTTTTTGCGGTGGTGGAAAGCGCTGACTACTGTTTTGCTGGGGTTGGGCTTCAGACTGTTAGCTTCATAATACCTTCCCAGCTGGTCGAGAGCAGACGAGAGTTTTCATTCAACACCTTCAAATGTCTTATGCTGGGTAGATAGGGCCACATCGTCGGCATAAATAACTGAAGCCTTGTTAAGTGACTGATCATCAGTATATAGGTTAAAAAGTGTGGAAGCAAGAACACTACCTTGTTCTGCACCACCGACATTTAGTGTTTTGGAAGCTAGCGTAAAATCTTCTATTGCTCATTAGTTCCACAATGATGCCGTAATATTTGGGAAGAGTTTCCTGATGTCTGTCATAAGTGTCTGTCACACTCAAGTTAACAAAGGCACCACCAGTGACGAGACCTTTCTCAAAGCCATCCACGATGAGATGAGTAAGACTCATTATTTGTGCAGTACTAGACCGTCCAGGTCGAATGCCAGCTTGTTCTCTAATGAACTTGTCACTACGAGTAGGGAGAGCTGTGTCATAATTCGCTCAAATAGCTTGATTGAACGGCAGATAATTTTTCTGCTATTTTCCTGACTTGAGCAGTGCAATAGTATGAGCTTGTCTACAGAGCTTCGGGCTGCTGAATGTTTCCAGGTACTTGTTGAACATTTGGCGCAACTACTTAGAACCTCTTTTACTTAGATGTTTTATAAGTTCCACATGTATATTGTCTACCCCAACAGATTTGCCTCCTTTCAGAGCTCGAATGACGTTGGTAATTTCGTCTGTTGTGCTGGGGTGGCTGACTCTGTCAGTTTCTACTTTTAGGTCACGTTTTGTCTTCTCAGTAGTCCATAGACACTTCGCTCCACAGTTTTAAGTAGCAGTTGGTGAGCGATTTCGTTTGCAGTGATGTTGCTAAATTGTGCAGGTTCGTGTGGGTCACTGGATATTTCCTTATTGTGGTCCTGGATTTCTTGCTGTTGCAAGTGAACTTAAGGTCATCACCTTACAACATTCAGCTCTGCGAGTAAGTCCGACTTTCTGCATTAGCGCCTCACCCAACTCCATTGTTACATCGCAAAAAGAGTCTTCCGCAAAGCTACGACAATAATCAGCGTATAATTACGCATCGTCATCTTGTACCCTGGTATGAATGGCATGTATCTTGTTCTGCAGCTCCTTGGGATGATCTGACACGCAGATTTAAGCGACAGATTGACAAATGCATCATAATTCTTTGGAGTGGCGTCTATTTCCAGCACTTTTCCTTAAACCATTTTGGTGAATACGTCCCGCTTGGCCTTTCTGAAGTTAAATCTGCGTCTGGAGCGCGCGACTTGAGGCTGAGCAACATTTTGAATGGTGCACATGACTGGTCTCCGTTGAGTGGATGGTATTGCTTTGAGGAAATGTTTCTTTATTATTTGATGTTATGGCTAATAAAAAGGAGATCAGGGTTGTAGCTCTTCTTTCATCGGCAGCAATAAAAGGACTGGTTGTTTTTGATCATGAATGAGTTTGAGTTGTTGGCCCTCTGCCCATAGCTCAACTTCATCATCGTTTGATGCACTGTAACCCCAATCAATGTGGTGGCTGTTTTTCCGGTTGTAGTGACTTCCTGGTGGTCGGAAAGCAAATTTAACAGAAGGGGTTTGTAGACAGAAGTTACAGTGCACCTGTCAAGTTCCACAGTTAGGATTTCAATATTGTCATGATCTGTTAGGCAAACAGGTTTGATCACTGTGCTAGGTTTGCACTTACATGCCTGGAAGTGAGTTCTCTCTACAGCTAGAATCATGCCATCTATCTTTAGCATTCGTTTGAACCACGATGGGTTCCTTGGATGCATAAAATGTCACAGTCGTATTTTACACATAAGTCAGATACTAATAATGATTTGAATGATGAAAATCCCTCGATCGAGATTGTTCATACTGTTACCGGGGGACGCCGTGTGTTTTTTTCTCTTGGCAGGAACACCGCTCGTAGAGGCTCTTCTCACCTCTCGTTAAAATCCGGGTGTTCAATTTTAATGTTTTTGTTTCATTAAATGAAGTTTTGGTGGGAAATTTTAGAATTTTATTAATTCTGGGCATGATATTTAGTATTCCGAAAAGCAAAGTAGAAATAAGTGTACCAGCACAGAGTGCAAACATCAGCAGTATTTTATTCCTTGTGGGCATGTAAAAGGAAATTACGGGGATTTTTAGCAGTCAGTTCGCGTAGAAGTACATTAAAGTATTAGTCAAGTAATTCATTTGAAGTTTGAACCCGCTCCAGCCGTAAAAGAAACAGTGCGTTATAAAGTCGGCATCATATCGAACTTTTTTCAATCAAATAATCGATAGTTACGACTGCAGGAAACATTTATGGGAAGTGAACATTAATATAAAGTTAGCGTGGGATACGGTAAATAATAATAATTGTGGAACAGGAAGTAAATTTTATGCCGATTCAGGAACCCTTTCATTCACTAACATTATCATTTTAATCAGATTTGAATATACAAGTTATAAACTGAATTTATGTGTGTTGAAGGTTCATTTAAATAATATCTATGACGTAATGTGTAGTGAGCTGATATGCGATGTTTTAACTACAACATTCATGTTTCACTAACTGATTTAGTATTTGAAAGGAAGGATCTGAAAGTTCAATGGGACTTATAAACATTGAAGCATTTTACCTACGTGTAAAAACAACGCTGTAAAGTTTTAAAAACAGCGGAACTGTTGAACAGCGCTAGGCAACGTGTGCATAATCTCTGGAGGCAACATCTCAAGCGTCGAGTGAATTAAAGTAAATAAATTATCTTCTAGTAACATTCACCTATTAATGCCTCGAGAAAAATCTTTGTGACATCCTCATCGATGCAGGCACCACAAATACAAACTTTAAATGCTAGAAGTGGGGCATAAACGTGTGTTAAGAGCATTGGTTTCGCTACACTGTCGGAGGGGAGGAGGGGGGAGGGGTTACACTCTCTTGTCCCCCAATGTCCCTATGATAAAGAATACTGTGAGCCCGCTTCGTACAGTTACCTTTGCATAATGAAGCGGCACTGCTTCATATGCGACTGGAGTTTGCGTTGCCCATATCCTTCGGTTATGCCATAGCGTTTAAGGTGGAAATGGGCTTCATCTGTCATCCAAATGTTCCTTGGCCAATCGTGATCCACTTCCACATGTGCAAGAAACTGTAGAGCGAAAGTCTGTCACGCTGCCAGGTGATTAGGAAGCAACTCCTATATAAATGCGTAATTTTATACGAAGGCATTTCTAAAGATCGTACTCATCCTTTGTGCTAATGATAGGGCCAAATCTTCTACAGAGCTCGAAGGGATTGATTTCCTCGCTCTGCCACATTAAACTTGAAACGATTCTGTTTCTATGAACTTCTTCACATATTTTTCAGAGCCTTCAAAAGTCACTGGATCACAATCTTTTTTCGTGTTCTTTAGTGACCGGAAATTCCTTAAGGCTGCACTCATAGAGTCGTCGTTCTTATAAAAAGAAAAAAAAAAGAGCTGCACAGCAGAGCTCTATCCTGCATTGAGAAACCCATGACATCATGCATTAAGAGGAGAGTGTCAAAAAACCCAGGTATAAAAAGCCGAATGCGATGTATCGTCCGAATGTCCCGTGATTTGCATCGTATACCGCTTACCACGCCATCTATTTTGTGTTTTTTGTGTATGCCACTGCGGTTCTCCCTTCGCCAAGTATGTTCACTTCTATTCTGCGATCATTCTGAAAGTGGGACTTTAAGTATTGACACCATGTATATAAAAATAAACTATTCACGTCCTTTACCTACAGTAAATAAGTCGTTGATTACAGTTCATTTTCTTTCGCGATTAGGTTTTTGCTATTCTTTGCATACAGTTGTGAACGGAGTGTATGTTGACTATTAACACCTACACAAAACCGTAATAGTGAGACTCATCAACGAAATGCCAATGTTTTCTACTACGATCTATCAGAAATAGGAGTCGATAATCCCCCCCCCCCCCCCCCCCCCCGACAGACACACATACACCCACCCAGACAACGACAACAAAATTGTACTCCATTTTCTGTGTATACCAACACATACACACACATACTTGCGTGCGTTGTAATAATTGATGTGTGTAGTCAACATACACTCAATTGAATTAAGAACGCAAAAAAAGACGATACAAAATTAGTTACAGCTATGAGACTTTAAGACAGGTAAATAACACATTGAAAAAGTACAAAAGTAAGAAAATAATATTTAACAGCTGGATCAGAGATAAAAGGTTTATTGTATGAAGATCAACATCTCCAAAACGAAATTAATGTCTGTGGACAATAGATTTAAGCAAATTCAGTGCCAAATAGAAGGAACAAAGTTAGAGCAGGTGGACAATTTCAAGTATGCAGGAAGTATGTTCTCACAGGATAGTAACACAGTGAACGAACTGGAATCACGTTGCAGCAAAGATAAAGCAGTAAGTGTTCAACCACGATCTACTCCATTCTGTAGGAATGAAGTCAGCAACAAGAGTAACTTGGCAGTGCAGGGTTCTACAACTCGACCAACTTCGTTTTGTGGATACAGGTTACCTCATTATAATTAATAATTAATTTCGTGTGGCTCTTTGTCCTGGTGCAAGTCTTTCAATTGGACGCCACTTCAGCGAATTGCGTGTCCCACCTTATTATAATGTCGAGGTTTCAGATAAGAGTAGCAAGTATGTTTTCAGGTACTATAGATGGAAACAATGGCATTAGGTTGTCCGTAATGAGGGAATCAAGGAAAAACTATGAATGAACACCATATATGAAGCAGTTATATCTAACAAAGTGAGACTGTGGTTGTGGTGTTATGTTACACTTATGGGAGGAGCAATGTCACCTATGAAACCCAAGGGTTCGGCCGTGGAGGGTAAGAGGAGTCGAAAGAGACCAAGGAGAAAGTATTTGGATTCATTCACGAATTATTGTGAAGTAATAGGCTTAACATCAAATGAGGAATCAATGTTAATATTTGATAGGGGAATATGAAGGAATTTTATTATAGTGACTATGCTCGAGAATGAACGCTGAAAGGCATTACCACTCTCTAATGATGATGGTGATGAAATACATAAATATAACTAAGGCAACAACAAAACCCAAACAGAGAGGACGATTAACTATAAATAACTCATTTACGGTAGAAACAAGACGAGAACTGTTTATGATATATAAATATTACATCTAAGTACAAATCCCTAATTGCTAGAAGCCAAAGAAACGATTCTGGGAAAAATAAATTACAGCAAGAAGACAGCGTTTATATTTTAAAAATTAGGTACGAATTGTCTACTTACGTTACATTATGTAACTTAAATGTGTTCAGTACTCTGCAACATCCAAGGCACTCGGAGTGGCTTGCAGGAAATCTGGATGTAGGGCACAGGGGGCACCGCAGCATGTGGCTTGTGGTGTAATTGAAACCTATTTATTCGTGTTCCCTGCGGATCGACTCCTGCTAGGAACCGGTTCAGAAACGAGAAAAGAATACAGTAATCAGATTCAAATTGATGTGTTGCCTTTCTAATGAGAAGATGAAGAGGCTTGCTCAGGTTAAAGTAGGATGGAGAGCTAGATTAAACCAATCTTCGGGCTGAATGTCATAACAACAGGAACCAATATGGGATCGTGTAAACATCTGTACTGAGATAGGGGTTTGGAGGTAGATTTCGGTTTTTTTTTATTCCCGCGAGGCGTTCTACACTATTCCGCGCTGTCAACTAATGAAGGAAACAGCGATTGTGTGGTTGGATTCACCTTGTTCTCGTTTGTGTCTCTATAGAACCAATATAAATGCTTTCTCAACAACGGATACAATTGATTCCAGAAATGGGCAATCTTCCGTCCATCCAAAAGTAATCACACCGACATGCAACGCGCAATGTGGCTGCCTATGCAGATTGCCTTTCACAGACTTCATACTGACTGCTCGCTACTAACGGCTGCGTAACACTGAATTCAGGAATCATACTTTTTTTGCTTGTTTCACCAATTTACTAATATTAACAAATTGAAGTTTATTTACATTATATAGATTAACAAATTGAAATCGGAATATTACATAAAATGGTGCATCATAAATTACAGGTGCAGTTCTAATAACACTTTGTCCTTTCAAGCGTCGCGGAGTGCACCTCCCTCACTAGACCTCGACCACTCGCTAGGCCAGCGGACGCGCCCGTTTCAATACCCTACCTCACTGCTTTCGTTTCCTCGGCAGATATTACGGCTCGGTCGAGATCGCTGCAGACCAGGCGGAAATCGATAAAGTGCGCCACTGCTGTGCAACCGGCCGCGGTGGCCGAGGGGACTGAGACGCTCCAGTCACGGTCTGCACGGCCACTACGGTCGGGGGTTCGAATCCCCCCTCGGGCATGGATATTTGTGCCGTCCTAGTTCGTAAGTAGTTTGTAAGTTTAGGGACTGATGACCCTGTAATTAACTCCCATAAGCTTAACAAACATTAAAAAAAATAAAATAAAATATGCTGTGCAGTGCACAGTAAACAGCGAACGTGGAGGTCACATGGATGTCTAATTACTAGAAATGTTTATATTTATGGTACGTGACTTTCTGAAATAGGAATTAGCCACAGATTTTGGATGCAACTACCAAAATTATCATGAAAATCGACATTAACGTTTTTGAGGTCCTGTAATTACAAAATTTTAAACATGGCTGCATACAGCAACGGTAATTCACAGCAGTAATAATAACAGCCAACCAGTTGCAAATTAAAGTTTAATAAACTTTACCGCGGTTAGCACGCCGTGGCTACATAGCATATGTTATCATTTTATATGTTTGTCTTTGCCTTTGTTGAATGGGCTACATATGTGTACAAAGATTAATGCGTGTAACTTTTCCACAGAAATAATGTAATGTCCATGTATCTTCTGAAGAAGATTGATTTATATCGATTGAAACCGCGGTAATGTTTATTAAACTTTAATTTGCAACTGTTTGGTTGTTACTTTTACTGCTGTCCGGTAACTACATACAAAATCACACAAGATTCTTACAATCGTCCCAATATTCCCAAGAAAACTGTTCTCACGCTACGTACAGCTAATCACGAGTTGAAGAGGATTCGAAAGGAGTATCTCCTAACATCTGGCATACCTTTGTGCTATCAAATAACCTCTTTCTGATATATTCTCTGCTGAGTCGTGGATAGTTCTCAGACATCTACTGAATTGCTGCTTCATTTCCATTCTCAGTCCTATCAAATATTGCCATGGGTGCAAAATTGTGGGAGAACAATTTGTCTTAGATGTAAACCAAGACTTCCGCGTCGTCATTGTCAATAAAATTCTTCGGTCTTTTTAACCGCGTTGTCTATATGTAAAATTTCGACGTTTCAGCCACTGTTGCAAGTGTTCTTTGTCAAGGTGTTAAGCAGTCAAACACCTAGATAAAGGCCACTTGCAACAGTGGCCGAAACGTTGGAATTTTACATATAGACAACGCGGTTAAAAACACCGATAATTTTTATTTGCAATTTTGTATATCTTCACTAAATATTCCTCGGAAAAAGAAATTGATCCACGCACCACAGCAGTTCATGGTAGTTATGTGCCCCTGTCACACTCATACTGGTAACAGCAGTACTTAGTGTAGGTCCCTTGTAAACCCAACAGTATTGGAATGACTTTCGAATCTCCACATAACATCCATTGATACTTATTGCAATTTCTGCGTTGTACAATTTCCTTCAGCTAAGGCATAATAGAGACGGATGGCATTTCATTACTATGGTGGAACAGTATTGTCTTCAGGCTTAATTTTGCGCCATCTATAAAGATGAGCCACTGTTCTGATTTTCATGATGCATTCAGGTCTTTCAACAAATCGGAATGTTCAAATATTTGTAAATCTATCGGACCAAACTGCGTGGTCATCAGTCCGTAGCTTACACCAATGCCACAGGAATGACTGGAACCTCCGACGGCGAGCAACCGCGCGCTCCGCAGCGAGGCGCCTTTGACCGCTCGGCTACTCCACCGCGGTCAACAAATCGACATTGTCAGTGCAGAGGGTACTGTCGCTTTAGGTACTGAAATAAAGGCCAGGGTTTATGATACTTCGAAACACAGTCACAAATTGTCAATGGATATTCCACTGTTGCAGTCGTGATGCCAAGAGTTCTACTTCACGCTATGGAACTCCGTAATCTGATCACTGAGCTTACACTATTGGATTTGCGAAGATAATGGTGTAAATTAAGGGCAGACGACTGGAGCTTTTCTTCTTTATACATTACGCCGTCACTCCTTGATTGCGGTACATCTGTAGGATCGGGAAATTAAAATAACGTGAGAGGTTTCAGGTGAACCACACTTTGATTTTTAATGAGTAATTTTACTTTATTAATTTCTTCCCATAAAATGGTGGCCCAGAGAAAACATTCCGGTAGGAACGGACTTTCTGAGAAGCAGAACCTCGTAGGCCAAAAATCGTGAATACGCCGAATAATTATTCTGCACGCTTGTAGCAGCCCTGTTTCTGAGCAAGATACCTGCTTTCGGTGACGTCTGCTTCCCGAAAAGTACTATCCTATGTTCGCAGGACGCAGGGGTGACCGAGCGCTTCTGTCTTCTGACCAGTCGGTATTTTATGAGCGAGTCGAAAGCCTTGTGCGTCGAGCTGAATCGTGAATGGCTTTCATCGCGTTTTGGAGCACCTCAGGCCATTTCGTTGGCGCCGACACCGCCGTGGGCGTCTGCCCGTGGCAGTGACAGATGTCACTATCGAACTCTGCAGGCTACTCGGGCAGAAATTTACGAGGAGGTATTCGCCATGCTATACCCCTTAGTGTAGCGATTCTGGTGTCGCGATGGTGGACGACGTAGTCCCAAAAATGAAATCTTAAAAAATACTAAAGTATACATTATAAAAATATAACAGCGCAAAGGTTGGAAAAATTGTTTTATTTTATAAAAGGTACATGTAGATCAAAAGCGAAATTTGGTTATCGTTTGGTAGGAGAAGACTGTAGAAGCAAGTGCGGAGTCATAGTTAGTCGAAATTCACTGAAATCTTTTTACTATGGATAATATCTCAAGTAAATTACAATTTTTGTTCTTTTTCACTATTTCAGTATCATAATTACGTCGGCAACCAGTTCGAACCATACGACATATGCCCGTATGTGCTCAATTCTTCAGTTAACTTTCACATACTATACGCATACTTAACCTCTACATCTACATCTACAACTACATCTACATGGGATACTCTGGAAATCACATTCAAGTGCCTGGCAGAGGGTTCATCGAAACACCTTTTTAGTATTTATCTACCATTCCATTCTCGAATAGCTCGCAGGAAGAAAGAACATCCGAATCTCTCCGTTCCAGCTCTAATTTCTCGAATTTTATTCTGATGATCATTTCTGCCTTTGTAAGTGGCAGTCAACAATACATTTTCGCATTCAGAGGAAAATGTTGGCGATTGGAGTTTCGTAAGTAGCCCACGTCGCAGCGATAAGCGACGTTGTTGTAATGATTCCCATCCCAGATCCTGTATCATTTCCGTAACGCTGTCTCCCCTGTATCGTGACAATACGAAACGAGCTGCCCTTCTTTGGACTCTTTCGATGTCCTCCTTCAAACCCAACTGATAACCCAACTGATAAGGATCCCACACTGGGCAGCAATACTCCAAAAAAGAACGGACAAGCGCAGTGTATGCAGTTTCTTTATAATTCTGATGCATCTTTTAAGCGTTCTGCCAATAAAACGCAGACTCTGGTTCACCTTTCCCACAACATTATCTACGTGTTCTTTCCAATTTAAGTCTGAAGTAATAGTAATTCCTAGGTATTTTGTGGGATTTAAGGCTTTCAATTTTGATTGATTTACCTTGTAAACAAAGTTTAACGTATTTATTTTCGTACTCATGTGGACGACTTCAAGCTTGTCATTATTTAGAGTCAGTTGCCAATGTTTACACCATTGTGATATCATATTCAGATCGTTCTGCAGTTGGTTTTGATCTTCAAATGATTTTACTACACGGTAAACAACCTAAGAGAGCTGCTTAGATTTTTTTCCCAAATCGCTTATGTAAATAAGGAACAGCAGAGGACCAATAACACTACCCTGTGGAACGCCCGATATCACCTCTGTTTTAGTCGATGGTAATCAATTACGGCGAACTGTGTCTTCTCTGACAGGAAATCCCCTATCCAGTCACAAATTTGGGGCGATATAATATAACCCACTATCTTTATCCACATTTATCCCACCCATCTCCCTCCTCTGTATGATATATTTGTCTCCCCTCTCTCACCATATTTTTGTCTGTACCCTGCTTCCCCCTTTTCTGTTTTTCTTTTTTCCTTTTACACAATTTCTTCCACCTGCCCCTTCTGACCAGCGTGTGATGCACCTAAACATCGTTCACTCTGTATACACGTTATATTCACCCTCTCTGCCAGTCTCCTCTTATTTCTCTGTCCATCGTGTCCTCCCCCACCTACCTTCCTGCCCCTCCTAATTCTCATCTCCTGTTCCATCTGCCCATCTCCTCCCCTCCCCTCTATTCACCTTCCAATTCATCTGCCACGTCGCCATTTTTCCCTCTTGCTGTCGATGTCCTCCTGCTCCCTATCCAGCTCCTCCTCCCCACGTCTCCATACCCACTCATCCTGCTCCCTCCCATAACACTCTCCCCTCCCCGATTCTTCTAAATCTACATACATTCTCCGCAATTCACCGTAATGTGCGTGGCGGAGGGTACACTGTACCACTACTAGGCATTTCCTTTCCTATTCCACTCCCAAATTGAACGAGGAAAAAAAGAACGCCTATATTCCTCCGTACGAGCCTTAATTCTTCACGTCTTAATTTTCCACGTCTACCTCCCTAATAACCTAATCTTAATCCTTGCAATACAGGACGATTCTTCTCCAATAAAACATGTGCGCCGTGGTGTGCAGACATGAGACGGCTGGAAGAAAGTTTTCTGCTCCTGACATGTAGGCTTTCCTGCAAAACAAGGATGTGTCAGCTGGTCTATATAGTTTGCACAGAACACGTTTATCACGCAAGGAAGTCTAAGGGGGAAAAGCACCTTTGCCTGTGTCTATCATCTTATTGGAGCTTGTGTAGGTAAGTCCCACAGAGCCGGTTCTAGCATGGCAGTATGCATACCAAGTTTTGTTAAAACACGGTTTGTAACCAGTCTCGTTCCGGCGAGTATACACTACATTTGTGGGTATTAAATCAAATAATTTTCTGTCCAATTTTTTGCATTTAAAATTCAAATTTTTATAATATTTATTGTAACAAATACCAAACATCAAAACACAAAGTACTAAGAAGAACTACATTACACACTACCTTGTTTCACTTAGCAAGAAATCACCATACGGACTGCAATTTTCTGATTCGCTCACACGCGTTTCTTATTCATGCTCAGCTCTCACAATGAGTCATTACGGATAGGAACAGTCTAATATAAATTCTGTTTCTTACTGTGTGGCTTAAAGTTTTATACTATGAGGCTTAAAGTGTCTATAATAGTGTTTTTGTCCAGTGATATTCGATATTCTAGCCCACCGGTTATAATGGAACTCCTTTAACATCAGAACGAAATACCATGGCCTGCTATAGACTTGAAATACGCTCATTTGCGTTATTTAATACCAGTTATTAATTTAAATGAATATCTAATCAGTGACTGACAGTTCATCAGAGAGGTTTTACAGAAATAGCGAGCCACCGAAATTCAGTTTCGATATACGGATGAACAAAGACTCAATTCGAGATTATGCTTAAATTTTTGAACTTTAGAAAGTATCTGGCAGTAAATGTAAATTTACCTTAAGAGCCAGCCGGAATTAAATTCATACATAACAATTTAGTGGATCGAGTTATGCGTTGTAGGACTCCAGATATATAACTAAAGAAACATAATGAGCCTTTCTCTTAGCAGTAAACTCGCAATTGATATTCGGAGTTTTGTTTTCAAACTGTGAAGCGTTAATTTCGACTAAATTGAATGTCACGTCTTCCTTCCGAAAGCAGAGTTTCTGGAAACGGGACCTCTTTAATCCAATAATTAATTACCAGAGCGAGGCATCTTTCCAAAACAAAGAGAGAACGTGAAGTGAAAAGGATAGACGAGAAGGCCCGCCTTAGATGTCCCTCATGGGTCCTCAGGCAGATTTCTGGAATGTTTCGGAAGAAATCCGCAGTTTTGTTTTTCAATGTGGAGTTTGCAACAATCCATATCACTACATTCATGGTACGTCCACTGTCGACTGAAAGCTAAATTGTATGTGACCATTCGACAGAGAAGTCTCAGGTTAGTATAAAGCGATATCTTTCAAATAAAAGTGTACCAAGAAGAATAAAATATTTAAAATATCAGTAATCCCTCAGAAACTAAGTAAATCTGCGGTTTTGAGATACAAGTCGTCAGAAATTGTACTGAACGCATTCTCCCAAAATTAGTTCTAGCAATTACTTTACGACCCCACTAGAATAGTTAATGGTTGTGAAAACGTTCTTGAATTTTTAGCAATAAATAATCCTGAGTTACTAAAGAGCATCAAAAAAGACATAGTTTTAGCAAGACTGAATATCGTATTTCCCAATTTTTTCCAAAATTAAACAAAAATATACTAATTCGAAAAAGCACATAAAATTTGATTGACACTTTCCTGAGTGTCAGTATCAAAGTGAGTGTAGATGAGATGTGCCTTACATTCAGAAATAATATCGACAGCTATTGATAAATTTATGAAAAAAAAAAAAAAAAAAAAAAAAAAAAAAAAAAAAAAAAAAAAAAAAAAAAAAAACACCATACGCGAGTCGACTGAACCGCCGTGGTAGACAAAACAGTTTAGATCGCTTTTGCAAAACCAAAGAAAGAAGCATGTCAAATTTAAACAAACGCAAAATCTCCAAGACGCAATCTTTTACAGAAATTCGAAATTTAGCGAGACGCTTGTAATTGTTTCCACAACGAAACCATGTCACGTAATTTGGTGGAAAATCCTAAGAAATTCAAAGTCGTATGTGAAGTATACTTGCTGCGAAACATAATCAAGTCTTTTACTACACGATAACAAAGATTATACTGCAGATGACAGCTGTCCTAAAGCAGAGTTGCTGAACACAGCTTTCAGAAATTCTTTCACCACAGAGGACGAAGAAAAAACTTCGAAATTTATATCAAGAACAACAGTCAGCATGCGTAATTTAGAAGTAGATACCCCCAGAGTATTAAAGCAGCTTAAATCACTTAACAAAACAGTCTCCCGGTCCCAACTATATACCATTTAGGTTTCTTTCAGCGAAAAATCCGTACCAAAATACTGGGGAGTTGCACAGGTCACTCCAATATTTAAGAAAGGCAATCGGAGTGATGCGGAAATTACTGGCTTATATCACAGACGTCGATTTGCAACATATACTTTTGCATATACTTTCCTCAAACATTTTGAATGACCTTGAACAGATCTAAGAGGCGCGTCCAGCAAGTAAGTTCCGTTTCAATTTATCTCCGCTGCAGCGCTGCGATTGCAGTTCCGCAAATGCGCTATACACGATGTGTATCAAGGAGAAGAACGTGCGCCATTTGGAGATCGCTGTCAGTTACGTACGCTTTGTTGTGCTTGTTTGAAATGTCGGCGTTGATTGAAAATCCCGCCGCCTGTGAAATCAGTCGGTGATTCGGTTTCTGAATGCGAGGAAAGTGAAACCAAGTGAAATTTATCGGCAAATTTGCGATGTTTACTGACCAAATGCGATTAGTGTTTCGATGGTGAGAAGATGGGTCCGACAGTTCAATGGCGGGCGTAGTGATGTGCACGATGAAGGACGAAGTGGGCGTCCACCTTTGGTTACAGAAGAACTGGTTCACGCGATTGATGACAAGATCCAGGAAAACCGTAGGTTAACAATTAGTGCTCTCGCTATGGAGTTCCCCCAAATTTCATTGTTTCCAACTGGTTGAAGACACAGGCGGCAGATTTCTATGAAGAAGGTATACAAAACCTGGTGCCACGCTATGACAAATGCCTGCAAAATTTCGGCAGTTATGTGGAAAAGTAGCTTAATAGTTGTAGAATTTTGTGTAATAAAAATTTCTTCTGTATCCGTGTACACTTACATTTTATTACCAAACGGAACTTACTTTCTGGACGCGCCTCGTATTTACCCAAAATAGTCAAAACAGATTCAGAAAGTGTCGTTCTTTGAAACACAGCTGGCTATCGTCAAGGGATCTGAAATCGATTCCGTATTTCTGGACTTCCGGAAGGCCTTTTACACTGTACCTCACAATCGTCTTCTAAACAAATTGCGCGTTTATGAAATATCGCCATAGTTATGCAAATGTATACGAGATTTCCTATCAGAAAGGGAACGGTACGTTGTAACTGACGGTAAGACATCGAGTAGAAAAGCAACTGCAAAATTAATCAGATAAGAAATCCGCAATGTGCAAAAATTGGCAGTTGACCCTGATTAATGAAAATTCATATGTATGAGCAGTAAAAGAAATCCTCTTAACTTCATTTACACGATAAATCAGTCAAAACTACAGGCCGCAAATAAATATATACCAAGGAATCACAATTATGAACAACTTTAAATGGAAAGAACTTAGAGAATTGTAGCGAAGGCGAACCGAAGGCTACGATTCCTTGACGGAACACTTAGAAGATGAAACATTCTATTACTGAAACTGCCTACACTACACTTGTGCGTCCTATTTTAGAGTATTGCTGCGCAATGTGGGATCCACACTAGGTGGGACTGACAGGCGAGTTTTGTATTATCGCTATATAAAGGACAGAGACTCACAGAAATGATCGGGTGGAAATCATTAAAAGAAAGGTGTTCTTCGTTGCGGCGAGATTTCTTTGACAAATTTCTTTCACCAACTTTCTCTTCCGAATGCGAACATCCGCTACTGGCCATTAAAATTGCTACACCAAGAAGAAATGCAGTTGATAAACGGGTATTCATTGGACAAATGTATTTTACTGAAACTGGCATGTGATTCCATTTTCACGCAATTTGGGTGCTTAGATCCCGAGAAATCAGTACCCAGAACAACCATCTCTGGCCGTAATAACGGCCTTGATACGCCTGGGCAATGAACAGAACTAGGATGGCGTGTACAGGTACAGATGCACAGGCAGCTTCAACATTATACCACAGTTCATCAAGAGTAGTGACTGGCGTATTGCGATGAGCCAGGTGCTCGACGACCATTGACCAGACATTTTCAATTGGTGAGAAATCTAGAGAATGTTATTGGCCAGTCGAACATTTTCCGTATCCAGAAAGGCCCGTACAGGACCTGAAACATGCGGTCGTGTGTTATCCTGCTGAAATGTAAGGTTTCGCAGGGATCGAATGAAGGGTAGAGCCACGGTCACTGTTCAAAATGCCGCCGATGCGAACAAGAGGTGTCCGAAACGTGTAACCAATGACACCCCATACCATCACGCCGGGTGATATGCCAGTATGGCGGTGACGAATACATGCATCCAATGTGCGTTCACCGCGATGTCGCCAAACACGGATGCGACCATCATGATGCTGTAAACAGATCCTGGATTCATCCAAAAAATGACATTTTACCATTCGTGCGCCCAGGTTCGTCGTTGCGTACACCGTCGCAGGCGCTCCTGTCTGTGATGCAGCGTCAAAGGTAACCGCAGCCATGGTCTCCGAACTGATAGTCCATGCTGCTGCAAACATCGTCGAACTGTTCGTGCAGATTGTTGTTGTATTGCAAACGTCCCCATCTGTTGACTCAGGGATCGAGACGTGGCTGCACAGTCCGTTACAGCCATGCGGATAAGATGCTTGTCATCTCCACTGCTAGTGATACGAGGCCGTTGGGATCCAGCACGGCGTTCCGTATTGCCGTCCTGAACTCACCGATTTCATATTCTGCAAACAGTCATTGGATCGCGTCCAACGCGAGCATCAATGTCGCGATACGATAAACCGCAATCGCGATAGACTACAATCCAACCTGTATCAAAGTCGGAATCGTGATGGTACGCATTTCTCCTCCTTGCAACGTTTAACCAGGCAACGCCAGGGAACCGCTGCTTGTGTATGAGAAATCGGTTGGAAACTTTCCTCATGTCACGGTGTCGCCACCGACGGCAAGTGTATGTGAATGCTCTGAAAAGCTACTTATTTGCATATCACAGCATCTTCTTCCTGTTGGTTAAATTTCGCTTCTGTAGCACATTTTCGTGGTGTAGCAACTTCAATGGCCATGAGTGCATTTTGTTAGTACTCACCTACGTAGGGAGACATGATCATCGCAGTAAAATAAGAGAAATAAATATCATAAAAGCAGTTCGATGAACCCTTTGCCATGCACATCAATGTGAGTTGCAAAGTATTTATGTAGAAGTAGTTGTAGAAGTTAGCGCGATCTAGGGCAGTGCTGTTGCTGGAAAGTACGGGTTATTGTTGTAGATTTACTATCCGTATAGTTAGCCATATAATATTTACCACTGGAAGTCCTGAGTAGAAAGTCTCCTTTCTGTGACGTCCTCAGGTGAATCATATTGTATTACACTGGATGATAATTTATTCTCCACAGGTGATTACTTCATGTCGATGAATTGTATGGTAGACAGTCCGTAGTATGGATTTAGTATTGTCACGTTGGTCGACATGGCGGATTGGACTTACCAGGCTGACTGAAATTGATCAACCTGTTGATGTATCGATACAGATTGTAAAAGTGTCTGTAAGTCATGCTGTACCAGTGACAAATAACACAATGCTTATTCTACGAATGTAGTTCCGAAAATAATGCAATGGTAGGTGTCACATAGTGAAACATGGTGGAGGCCTTTCAAATTATACAGTTTATTAGATGAACTCTTCACCTACACAATGGCATTATTCACAATACTCATCATTATAAGCAGTACTTTTCCGCTTTCGTTGAATCCAATAGTCGAATCCTCTTTGGAAAATTTCAGATTTGCACTGTTGATCCCACTACTTCAATGCAGCTTTCACCTAATGTGTGTGCTGTAATTGTCGCCTCGAAGACGTCTTGTTTTGGGACAAACAAGTAGAAGTCAAACTGTACTGCTAGAGAGGGACCACTGAGCCGATCAGTTTAAAATCTTCTGATATGTGGCCAAAGACGTCTTGCGTTTCGCATTGTCATACTGTATTTCTATCGATTAGAAACAAACAGTGTAAACAAATGATAAATAATATCAATTAAATACAATGAAAGAATCCCTGAGACGGATTTTCGTCTCAAATATGTCAAAGACATTATTGATAGAGCTGAAGCATTGAATTAAAATTTGTGGTGCGGCCGGGAATCGACCCCGGACCTCCATGCTTACTAGGCAGACGTCTTAACCGTTAGACTACCACACCACACCGTCTCAGGGATTCTTTCATTGTATTTAATTGATATTTATATCACCATAACAGGATTGTTCCACCATGTCCATTGCTGAGGTGCTATTCCGCTGCATGGAGAGCCTTGGCAGTAGTGGCAATTATCTTTGGAACAAAGAAGCTGAATTAAAGTTTGTGACATGGAGGGAAATCATACTTAGACTACCCGAGGTGCCTTAATCGTTAGTGGTGTGGTAGTCTAACGTCTCGAGGCAGCCGTGGCGGACGACGGACTTGCGGCGGCAGCGCGAGGCACCGAGTGTAAACAAAGGCTGTTTACCTGTTGACAGATTGGTCTTGGTTGCACTTACGCTTAACTCCTATTTGAAATGATTGTATGCCGGAAAACATGATGGAATCTCAATCTTATTTGAGAAAAGATACGATAAAATTTACGTTTGATCGTAGCTATGTAAGACCCACGCCTTTAGAGTTAAAAATATGGCTATCTGAAAAAGTTAGGATTACTCAAGACGATATTGAAGGAGTACATTTATCTTTTGTTCAATGTGCTATGTATGTTAAATTGAAAGATCCTACTATGTGCAACATTATTGTTGATAGAATTGGTGATAGAATAAAATTTAATCACTCTGACGGACATGTTAGTGACGTACTAGTATGCCATGCAGGACTAGGAATACGAACTGTGAGAGTGTTTGAACTGCCTTTTGAGGTACCGGCGGAGGCAATTGATGACGCTTTTAAACCTTATGGGCGTGTAATTTCAAATGTAGCCGAAAAATGGGCGGAAGCTCATATGTTTCCTGTCCTTAACGGTGTACGACAAGTAAAAATCGAACTGTTACGGCATTTACCATCCTATATGAATATTTGTGGCTATCGAGCTTTGATTATATATGACGGTCAGCCTCGCACTTGCGCGTTATGTGGCTCTACTGGCCATGTACGCGCTGAGTGCAAGAAAAAAAGAGTGGCTCAGTTGCCTTCCGCGGAAGAGGTAACTTCTGGGCCGGTAACCGCGATGAAGCTGACATACGCTGCCGCCGCAGTCTCCCCGAAACGACCCGAACGCGCATTGTCGGACCAAGGCACGGCGTCTACACAACAGATCGTAGCCTTAGGAGAACACGAAATCAGTCCGGTAGCCAAAAGGATGGAAACAAAGGCAGTCCCGTATGCAACCATCAGCAGTCAAAATGAAACTCCTTCTGAACACCTATCCGACACTTTGAGAGATGAATCTCAAAGACAGAGTACATCGGCTTTTGAGCAAAATGCAGAAGACACGACAAATTTGTCCCATAATGATGTTGCACAAAACGTTGCAGTAGTAGAGGATCCCCAGCGTGACAGTGCTACTTCTGCAATAATTCGGCCCGACAATATCAATAGGGTCAGCCCCGAAGAGGCACAGAATGTAGATGGTGAACTATGCTCCAGAAGTCTAAGTGTGCAGGGGAAAGATTCGTCGCCGAAGCAAGCCATTGAGTCTCAGGGGGAACCCTCAACCAGGACAGAAAATTTACGTTCTCCGATACTACCTCAGGAGTTGAGTGAGAAATCTTCAGACGTTTCTTCAGAAAAATCTCTTACTAAATCGCCAAAAAAAAGTAATAAAAGAAGAATAGCCCATCAGGCAGCTGAGAGTATAGCCCCAGCTATAAGGGAAAAGCTGCGGAATATTAAAGAAGGACCAAGAACGCAGAAAAAGGAGTCTGCTATGAACTTACAGAAGGAGAAACAAAGCCAAACCTCACACAAGAGTTCCAGCGCTGAAAACAAATGACCCTTGACCCACCAACTACAGAACAAGAAGAAAGATCTCGGTTAAGAGATGACAATCAAGAGGGACGAAAGGAGTGGGCTGACGAAGTAGAAGATCAAGATCCGGAAAGAGAAGACACCAGCGACATGGATTTTTACTAATTTTACACGGATGAAGTACGAAGCGTATAATTCAACCACTTATACCTAGGCTTCTTAAAGGTGTATTTGCAATTTCATCCTGTACGACAGTATGAGTACATGATTATGGTGTTAGCAAAAGCTGCACAGTACCATACCATTGGAGTCCAGAAGCGAGGGGCAAAATGTGTTTTAAAAAATTGGATTACAATTGTAGTCACTTTCCAATCATGTACGAATGCTTTACGGTGATGCCATCAATGTTTTCTCCTCTTTTTAAAATACTAAATGCAACAAGCTTATAAAATAGTCACACTTAATATCAATAGAATATGGTCAGCTCTCGAATAAACATCCTTACAACAATTCATATATGACTCTGATGCTGACATAGTGTTTCTCCAAGAGGTTATGACAACAAACCTACATATTCCTGGTTTTCAGACTATCTTAAATGTAGCTTTTGAACATAGCACGGGAGTAGCGCTCCTGATTAGGGATGGTATTCCCATCAAAGACTTAGAACAATTAGAATCAGGACGAGGTATAGGATGTAAAATTTATGACGTCACCTTTGTTAACCTGTATGCCCCTTCCGGAAACAGTAATAAACTCCAGAGAGCAAATTTTTTTAGAGATGAACTTATTTACCTGTTACGAAAGAATCCGCAGAATGTAATTATTGGAGGCGATTTTAATTGTGTCCTTAACCGAAAGGACCAGACTCCTAATTTTAATTATTGTAAAGAGCTTCATGACTTAGTTCAAAAAATGCACTTTAAAGATACCTGGGAAATTAAGTATCCAACTTTAGTAAAATTTACGCACTTTACTTCATCTTCGAGTAGCAGACTCGACAGAATTTACATCTCTGATCCACTCACAGAAAAATTTATAATAGCGGACGTCATCCCGGCCTGTTTTTCAGATCATTCCGCGCTGTCAGTAACAATAAATTTACCACGACATCCCACAAAAATGTATCGAACTCAGTGGCACCTCAATACATCGATATTAAATGATGTAAAATTACGTGACGAGATTACGACATCATGGAATTATTGCTTGCGGTCAATGTGTAGGTACCCGTCCAAATCCGAGTGGTGGACAGAAGTAGGCAAAAAGAAGTTGAGGCAAAGCTTAATTATCTATAGTCGTGAAAAAGTCAGAGACAACAAGCGAACCTTCGAATTTTACTACAGTGTGTTACGAGATCTCTACGAGAAGCAGCAACTAACAAACACAGAATTACAACAAATTAAAGAAATAAAAGCTAAAATGTTAAGTATAAAAAGAAAGCAGTTAGAAGGTCTGAAAATTAAATCTAAATCTAAATGTCTTGCAGAGGAAGAAACTACGTCATTATACTATTTGATAAAATGGTAAACGCACGTTTATTGATGACTTCGTCACAGAAAACGGGCACCTACTCACCACCCACCCAGAAATTGTACAAGAAATTTGCCAGTATTACGAAAAACTGTATACAGCAAACGATATTGATGACGCTCCATTATCGCAAGTAGTGAATTCCTTGAATAAAATTATAACACCAGAGGATAACACTGAATTTTTAACTGATTTTACAGTGGAAGAAGTTTTCGAACTCGTGTCCAAATCACCCTCAAATAAGTCACCAGGCCCGTATGGACTTCCAAAAGAATTTTATTTGAGTTATTGGGATATAATTGGACCAACTTTTACAGCAGTTTTAAATGAAATAATGAAAGGAGGAATCATACCCCCGGAGCTGAAAGAAGGAAAAATTGTTTTGGTGTCGAAAAGTAAAGGTCGGAAGAAAATCAGCGGGTTTCGGCCGATAACACTGATGAACTTCGATTATAAAACCATTGCTAGAGCGATCAATGAGAGGATGACACCATTAATACGGAAAGCAGTCACCACACATCAAACCTGTTTCCCAGGGCGATCTATTATGACAGCAACTTCCGAATACAGGGATCTGGTTTCGATAGTCGCCGTTACCAACATTAAGTGCGCGTTACTGTTTTTAGATTTTAGTGAAGCCTTTGATCAAGTTAGTCATCGATACATCGAGTGTATACTACAGCAAATAGGAATAGAAGAAAGAGCTCTTGGGGTGGTACGCAACATGATAACTGATATTAAGGCATCCGTATCCATAAATGGCCAGCTGTCAAAAGCAATAACTATACGGAGAGGTGTTCCCCAAGGAAGTCCTCTTTCCATGTTACTATATGTGTTATCACTTGAACCGCTACTTCGCACGATAGAAGAAAAACTAAGTGGAGTGACAATGTCGGGCATAAATTTTGTAGCGAGAGCCTATGCAGACGACGTGGGCATCGTTATACGGTGGGAGGATGAAGTAGATCTTCTGAAAGAAGAAATTGATAACTATTGTAAAGCTTCTGGGGCGCAAATCAATACTGATAAAAGTAAAATTTTAAATCTTAGAGGACTCGAACATTTAGATATAGAGTGGGCAAGTTTCGTGGAAACTCACAAAACTCTGGGTATTATCCTTAATAAGTGCCCCATAAAAATGTCCACTATAAACTGGAAGCAGACAGCTGGAAGAATTCGTGGTGCACTAATGGACAACAAATGCCGCTCAGTGAACCTTACTCAGAAAATTAAAATAATAAATACGTATATTTTTTCGAAAGCTTACTATCTAGCACAGATCTTTCCATTGCCGAAATTGCAAGGAAAAACCATTATGCAACATGCAAGCAGGTACGTGTGGCACGAAAGTATTTTTAAACTAAAACCCAGCGATTTGGCCAAGTCCAGAAAAGCAGGAGGTCTTGGTCTAACTGACATCTGCAGAAAGGCTTTGGCACTTTACATAAAAAGAATAGTAACACTTTTAAATAACGAGCCTCATACCATAACTGCCAAACTCTTCACAGCTGTCCGTCCTGTAAGTATGCAACAGCCCATTAATGTCGGTAATTTAAACTATAAACTGAAACATATAAAAGATTTTTACCTTGAACTTAGCTACATAGGAGAGGCCACGATGAAAAAATTACATTTAACAACTAAAGAAGTTATTGAAAAATGGCAACAATCCCACAGTCCTAACAATATTGAATCGAAGTATCCGTTGGTAGACTGGAAAACTGTTTGGAAAAATCTTAGCCTTCACATTCACTGTTCCGATGTCGTCTCGTCCTGGTATAAAGTCGTGAACAATCTTATTTCAACCAATGAAAAATTATATAAAATTGGTTTGAGTAACACAAACAAATGCTCAAAATGTGGCCTCGTGGACACATTAAAACACCGATTCACTTGTGGCAACCATCTACAAAATTGGAAGTGGGTTCAGAAAAAGTTAGGGCTACTTACACGACGTTCGGAAACGTCTTATTCAACAGATATATTATTGTGGCCCGACACCGAATTTTATCCATCAACAAAAAATAACACAGTGATGTGGCTCCTCGGAAACTACGTCAATTTTGTAGTCAACAGATGTGGAGGTGACAGCAGTGTAGAATTTTTCTTATACATGGCAGCAGCATATTTACAAGTACGACAATATCCAAAGATAAAAAACAACTTTGGGAACATGATAGGAATTTTGTTGGAGAAGGAGGGAATTGGTTAAAGAAGATAATGTAAGACGAAGTAGAAGGAAAAAAAATGACGAACCCATTGATGATGAGATTGATCCAATTATATAGGTATCTATATATATATATACATTTGAAACATATTACAAGGAAAAAAATTTCAGTTATACAAGAAGTTGTATCATATTTTGGACTGGTCATGGCAATGACATTTCGTTTCATCACAGTAGAGACTGCTGGATTTCATTTCTCGTTTAATTTTACTGAAATCATAAGAACTTTTTATGCCTTTAAAATTAGAATTTTGTTTAGTGCGGAAAACTGTATTGTGTTATATCGTCAAGAAGAAATTAACAGCACCATGGGAATCTTGGTTGGATTATTTGATATATAAACAATACAACGTCCTAGCAGAAATAAATTATTCTAAGGAAATTACTTTCCTGATGTAAATCGAAAGTAGCATGACCGACCTCATTTACGGAGAATAATTATTTTGTTATTATTTAAAAAAAAATCAGCAACGGGTGACTTCGGAGTTTTAGAGAAGACAAAAATAAAGCAAAAACGAAATATTATTGATTATCAAGAGAAAACGACCAGGAATCCTACTGCACAGGCAGCTCACTTTTCGAGAAGACGAGCTTTGAGGTCAGACCGGAGCTGGAAAAAAAAAAAAAAAAAAAAAAAAAACCACGCCGAAGAAGGCGACATTTGGAGAGCGAAAGGAGGGGCCGTGAGGGGAGGTCGGAGGCCCAAAAAAAAAAAAAAAAAAAAAAAAAAAAAGGTTAAGACGTCTGTCTAGTAAGCATGGGGGTCCGGGTTCGATTCCCGGCCGCACCACAAATTTTAATTCAATGCTTCAGCTCTATCAATAATGTCTTTGATAAATAATATGTTGTCTTATTTTGAAAGTGACATGCAATAGCAAATAATATTTTTAAATATGACACATCTAGCTTATACGTACTTGAAGCTGTACATCTAAAACATGTATGTATCTTTTTAACGTAGACATGAAGAACCATGTCACATGAGGTGCTATTTTGTTGAAATTGTGCACCTGAGCTGCGGCAGAATAGCGTGCGCACTGAGCCCTGCTGCGGGCCGCGGAACTGTTCGCCGTCGGGGGTTCGAGTCCTCCCTGGGGCATGGGAGTTTGTGTTCTCCTTAACATAAGTTAGTGTAAGTAGTTTGTAAGCCTAGGGACTGATGACCAACGTAGTTACGATTTACAAACAGTTGATTATTATTATTAGATCTGAGGAAAACAACGAAGATTGTCGAAATCGGTCATCGAAAATAAGATAAAATATTGAAGCAGCAATCTTGGCATACATATAACAGACACCCAGATAACTGTTGAGGATTCTAACGAGTCGCCAGCGCTTACAACTGGAAAAAATTGACAACAGGGGTGGAGCTAAACTGGTCCTGTAACATTTCCTTTCCTCCTCCATGTTGCCATGGATGACGCACAACAGTTTGCGTTTGTATCGCAATGACAGTGTACGCGAGGGTTGTAGGTACTCCCCACCGCACTGTGTGAAGAGTAGAAACTCTGAAAGTTCACCAACCTGACGTCTTCTATAGATGTCCCCACGCAGATGATAGCACGCAGGTCGGAGTTCTTGAATGAGGCTGAAATTATTAAACTATTGGCAGGAACTGAATTACGAAATAAAACTGTGATAGTTCGGAATGCCAGATGATTTATTTAAAGTAAGCAAAAGACCAGAAAACTGCACAATATAAACCACTTGACACACATTGTCTTAACTGAAAACAAATATGTCATTTCCCCTGATCTAAGATGATTAAACATAGTCTTATGACCACATACGAATGCGACATGTTGCTCCTTCGAGTGCGTGTACTGAACTCAAGTTACTACTCCGAGTGCCTGTTCTGTACTGAACTGTGGTGGCTCGATGCAAGGCTGCCTTCGTTCCGCAATTTGGCGCGTAAACATGGCCGCCGTTCAAAAAATGTTCAAATGTTTGTAAATCTATCGGACCAAACTGCGTGGTCATCAGTCCGTAGCTTACAAACTACTTAACCTAAGGTAAACTAAACTACGGACAACACACACACACAAACATGCCCCAGGAAGGACTCGAACCTCCGAGGGCAAGGAACCGCGCGCTCCGCAGCGAGACGCCTTAGACCGCTCGGCTACTCCACCGCGGCTCCGCCGTTCATCGTCCGTCTTGTATTACCTGGTTTGTTTATGTTTTTAGCAATTATTAATTTTACCTACTCAGGGCATAGCTTGGCTTTGAGGGTTATTTCTAAATTGACTTTGAATATATTATTAGTTTATTAAATATTAATAAAATAGGAATGCGTTTTGGCGCGTGATCGCCAGTGCTACAGCCAATCGGCGTCCAGTGCCTGCCGCTCGGCGACTTCGCTAGAATTCGGGGAAATTTGCTAGTGCGCTTTCCCATGAGAACCTGACCTATTGCACCATATGTCGCCTTCTGGTCCTAACCGGCTGCACTGAAGCAATACTTCGATCTTAATACGATGGCTTTAAGCCAGAAATATTACACGCTCCCCATTACTAGCGACCACGAGTGCGTCATCAGCACGCGCTCCCATATCGTCAACCTCGATCAACCGACGGCATCGTGACGTCACTACTGGGTCACAGACAGCGACGTCAGCGGGAATAATGGACGCTGCAACATTGACGGCTAGCCAAGGTTGTCACAGGATGTCACAGGCACCATGGCTATTCCTGACAAGTAAACTGGAAGTCTCTCACCCTTGAAGATGTTTCCCGCAGTAGGCAACGAAACGTCGGGAGTAAGAAGTTTTATTGATGGACTACGGCAACTTAGCCCGGAAGTTTTAATTAATGGGCGTCTAAAAGTTCGACTAAAACGAGTTACTATCAGTGTGGAGCCTCGTAAGAGTTTCGACTTCCACCTTCAGAAAACTCGATGATGCCTGTATCGTCGATCGTAGCTATATACAACCTCTGACAATGAAGTTCGGTAAATATTCCTGTAACAATATATATGAACTATAAACTAAGCAGAATGACCTTTAAAATACTCACCTCCCATAAGTATGCAACGCTGAGCTCTGCAATACAAGTCCTGGAAACTTTGCACAAAGTCTTCCTTTGGGATAGTGTTAAGGACTTTGTCATCTCGTTGGATGTCAGGAATATCGTCAGATCTCTTTCTTTTCAAAACAAGTTTGAGTCAATGGAATAGGAAGAAGTTTGGCAGGAGTTGTTTAAACGTTATTGGCTGTATGTGTGCGAGCGTCGTCACGAAGAAAAACACAGGAACCTTATTGTGCGTACTGGAGTCGTATCCTACGTAGACGTTGCATGAAAAGGGTCAAAACTGTGCAAACGTGATGAGCATCGTTTTGATGCGTGATTTTTAGGCTCGTTTTCCTTCACTTAAGAATACGAAGCAAACACTCCAGAATTCGTATCAATAACAGCTGCCACATGCGTATTTTACAAGCTAATATCCCTGGTGTATTAAAGCAACTTACATCACTTAGCAAATTTAGTCTCCTGTCCCGATTGTATACCAATTAGTTTCCTTTCAGAGGCTGCTGATGTAATAGTTCTATACCTAATTATCATGTACAACCGCTCGCTCAGTCAACGTTCCGTACTCAAAGACTGGAAAGTTGCACAGGTTACGCCAATATTAAAAAAAGACAATAGGAGTGACCGGAAAAATTGCAGGCCTGTATCACTGACATCGGTTTGCAGCAGGACATTACAACATATACTTTCCTCTAAGAGAACGACCTATTGAATCATAGTCAACACAGCTAGCACTTTACTCACATGATGTCATGAGTGCTAAAGACAAAGGGTGTCAAATAGATTCCTTATTTGTAGACTTCCGGAAGGCTTTCTACACTGTGTGAGGGGTCTATATTCAGTTGTATTTAATATTTTGTAATATTCTGTTGGAATTATTATTTTGTGAATAAGATTCCTGTAAGTCAAAGAGTATATACTGTATAGTTAGCTTCCTTAGTCAGAGAGGTAGCATTATTGCTCTGTCTGGTAATGGTGGCGCGCTGGGTGCCGCAGTATAACGGTGGGAATGGCCAGTAGTTTCTGTTGTAATGTAGCGGACGGAGTAGGAGGTTGAACTGTGAGCTCTGGGCAGAGGATGTCTGTTAGCTCGACTGCTGAATAGGACGAAGATGTTCAGACTAAGAATGTATAAGGTAATACGTATATGTCTTTGTAATGATGTTGCTTTTTAATTTTCAATATAAGTGTGATAATGAAATTTCTCTTCCATTATTTTTTAGTGTGTAGAAATTTCCATTTTTCCTCCAATAAGTTTTACGATCAGTTAATTGATGTGAGTTGTTTTGAAGTAAAAGTGTTAATCTCAAACGTACTTGCACGTGGTGGCTCTGTGCGTGTATGTTTTAACAGATAACTTTTACTAAAATAATTAGGGTCCAGTTACAATGAGTGAAATATCAAAGGTAGATTGCTTATCTGTGGGTTAATTCACATTTTCTGTGCTTGTATTAACTGTGAGTAGAGAATTTCAAGAGATCATTTTTTGATAAAGTAATTAGGTGATGAACAACGCTCGATAATCAACTGTTTGACTAAGCGTGATGAGCCAGCCACGGTACGTTTCAACTGTTACAAAAATTCAATTTACTTCTCAGTAAAGGTATTGGCATCTTTGAAGTATCACAAGGATTCACTTCATTTCACAGTAAAATATTTATGTGCACTCTCAGTTGCTTTTTTGAAACGAGAGCATTAACTTCATCATACACAATAGTTGACGTTTTTAATTTTTTATACCGATGTTGAGAATTTACAATACGGTATTAAAGTGATGCATTCATTTTGAAGTAATTTATGGAAGTAATTAACGGATCAGTTAGAGCTTCTTTTTATAGCAATGCACGACTGAGATATCCGTTGCGCGGGCCTTACGTTTTAAAAAAAATTATTCGCATAATTTACTATTAGAGCTTAGTTTTTGATCCAGTGTGTGGAACAGTCACAAAGAATTTGATGTGCTTTTCTTATGTGTGGAAAATCTAAATTTTACGTAACCTATCGTTTGTTATCAACAGAAATCAGTACTAGTCAGACAAACAAAGTCACACATACACACTCACACGGTCAGATAGCAAATCCGAGTTCAATATCCACGACCAATCCAAAAAATAAATTATATTTAATAAATATCATAAAACAGATAAATTTCACTTGGCGAATTTCTTGTACACGTTCGGATTAGGTGGATCTCTGATCTTTCGTAGTCTGACAGTTGTGCATTGCTTCTACTATTTATTATGTACAGTGTTTTGTAAAACCATTTTATTTCTATAATACATAAATTCTCTTTCAGCTTCCAATTCCAAAAGTTTCAAGGGCGTTGTTGTCTTGATTGCTTTTCGTTTGTTGTATTGTCGTTATGCCGCGTATCTCTCTTAATAGCTTGTCACGCAAGAACTCAGTTTTGCAATCTGAAGCCTTATCTCCAGGATCAAATAATAATAATAATTCAGAAAGTTGAGATTCTCACATTGTGAAGTTGTCTGATAGCAACAATATGATGACCGAAAATTCCGTTGTTGACGCTGCGTGTTTGTCGCGTGACGACACAGCCTTTCCCGTAAACTCCGGCTCTGTTGAAAATACGAATATGGATACTAATTCTGGAAATGTTTCACCGGACACGATATCTGAGGTATTCAATGTAAATTCCGCACATATCGTGACGCAGTCACAGCAAATTGATACTCAATCACTTTCTCGGTCGACAAACGTACAGAATTCTATGTTGTTTGACGATTTGAAAAACGTTTTTGTTAATGCATTTCGGGAACAAAAACAACAAAATGCCGCTGCATTTCGTGAACTAAAAGAAGACAATGATGCTGAGTTTAATTCTCTTAAACAAGATCAGGACAGTAAATTTAATTCCCTTAAACAGGATCTTTTACAGTTTAAACAAGATTGTGTACAACAAAATGCCATTCTTAAACAGGACCTTGATTCTTTCAAACGTGAAATTTTCCAGATGAACGTATTTTAGAGGTGAGTAATCTCATACATCAAAATCTGTCGACTAAATTTAAAGACGAAATTTCAAATATTTCTTCGCGTACTGACGACATTGCTTCTGCGCAAGAACAATTACAGAATCGCGTTGCTCAAAGAGATACTGAAGTTACCGAACAGATAGAACATTTCCGTTCCGATTATCAGGAAGACAAAACCGCCATTATGTCCAAAATCAGTGAACTTGTTTCCGCTTCAGATGTTGCTAAATTACAGAAAACTAATAAACGACAGGCACTAACAATTAAAAGTATTCAAACAGAAGTCAATGCTAACAAAGTACATGTACAGTCGTTGTATTCCCAAATTGACTATGTCACACAAACCATTGCAGAATTACAAGTTAATGTTGAAAATAATTCTGAGTATACGAAACCTCTGAACTTTACTGACACTGACGAGTTCCGTGACTTAGAAAATTTCAAAAGCACGCAAGCCAATCTCAATAAACAGAACAAAAAAGAACTAAAAACAATACAGTCTCAGCTACAACAGATAGTAAATTGAACACTGCCACTGTCAAATAATATTACAGCAGATCGTTTGTTATTTGTCTCCACTTGGTAGGGAAAGAGAATTATATCAATTTCAAGACAGAACAAAGCCGCATTCTTCTCATCATTACAGTCCTGACAATAATCACGCAGTCGAGCCTTCTGATTCCAAACACTTTCTTTCCGTTCGCAAATTTATATAAATTTGATTACTCCTTGTAGTATGAGGATCAGTATACCTTCAAACTTCATGTTTTATAATAGAGGGATAACATTTTAACATTTGCAATACACTTATGGAAGAGGATATTTTAACTACCCTTAGAGTTTATATTGAAGATATTGTTTTACATCAGCATTGCCTAGACTGTAATACTGTACACAGTACTTCCTCATGTTACAAAGAGTAATCAAATTTATATAAATGTGACACTACTTTAACAAATTGCATTGCTGTTGTAGGCCAACATTGTAATTTATACGAGAGGGAAATGCAAACTTGTACAGTATAGAAACCACCGTATGGTTTTTGTAAGCAGATGGTGCTTGATGGCTGTTCTTCCTTCCCAGCACTTTTATTATGTCGCCCCCCCCTTCACCCCCCCCCCCCCATCCACACACTTTCCTCACCTGAATACTATGTAGATATCATGATTTTGGTTGACTGCCAGCATTGTGTCACTAAACACTATCTTTCCTAACGATGTCAAAATATAGTATGGAAAAAATTTGGTGCAGCACTCATATAATTGTATAATGTAAAAGAAAGTTTTGTACACATTGATTGTAAAGTTTTAAAGTTGTAAATTTATAATTGTATAACATAACAGTAACAAAATTATTGTGCAGGCTTAAGGTATATAAGAGGGAGTGAGTGCGCATATATGAGTGAGAGAGAAGTAGAATGACAACATCGCCATCTGGGGGATTCTCCACTTAATAACTTAACGCATCGCTGAATTTAGTATGCACTTGACCATCCTACAGGGATGTTCTGGGGGAAATCTTAAATTTTAAATGTATTTTATGTTTGACATATGTCTTTGACAGTAACTTTTAAGAGGAATGTTTATTTACACTTTTTAATAAGTTTTAAAAGGTATGGTGAGTGTGATGATTGTGTTCTCATTTATGTTTTATCGAAATGTCTGATGAATATTAATTCCATTGTCTTGCTGTAGCCTTCGATAATGACGGAACCTCGAAAAGCGTAAGGCATCAATAAATTTAAATTAGTGGTCAAGACTCTAAAGTTTATTTCAAGTACAACTCTTCAAATAATTCGCAACCGCAATGTACAGATCCGATAGTAGAACATTCCGGTTCCAATAGGCAGAGGAGAGATGGTAGAGGACAACAATGACTAACCGCCCACCAGCCGGGCGCATGATAATATTACTGACTCTCATCAGGGCTCTTCTGTTGGTTGTCTGTCTGACAACAACACAGCGTCTCAAACAAGTACTTCTGTTCAAAATGTTTCCCAGAATTATATTTCTTTTAAAGACAGTAGGGATACACTCTTAGAAGAAAAGAATGAACAATGCAAAACAGTTTCACACCCTGTAATTGACATCCAAATAGGAAACCATACCTTTAATGCTGTTCTGATCGCCACAAACACTTGACGAGATTCTGCAGAGATTTCATGGCGTAACTGTTTTCTCTACCCTTGATTTAAAAACCAGCTTTTGGCAAATAGAATTACACCTCAAGTCGTAAATTTACAGCGTTTCTCTGTTTCTGAGTATGCTATCAATTTTGCAGACTTCCGTTCGGTCTGAACATCTCATCAGCAGCATTAATACGTGGATTGAATTCCATACTCCCTGATGACTTAAAGAATAGAATTACTACTTATGTCGACGACATATTAATTTCTGAACCGACCAGGCAACAACACAACCTCACGCTGAACGCTTTGTTACACACTTTCGCCAATAATGACATCACAGTTAATTTGCAAAAATCTGATTTCGGCAAAGCCTCAATTAAGTTTCTTGGACACATAATCTCCTCATCAGGCATTCTTCCGGATCCTGACAAGATGCAAGCAATCCGTGATATTTCTGTACCTACAATAAAACGACAAGTCCGTAGTTTTCTTGGCCTAATCAATTTCTTTCTTCGTTTTAAAGCTCTAGACACTCCAAATTTATATAGACTTTCCCGAAAGAATTCAAAATGGTTTTGGAATGACGACACGCAAAGAGAATTTTTCACCTTGAAGCAGGAGCTCTTAGACGCTCCCTTGCTTTCGCACCCTGATTTATCGCGTGATTTTTGCATTTCGACAAACGGTTCGAGAACAGCTATTGGTGTACATCTGTTTCAAGAAGCTATAGAAGATGGTGCTACAGTTCAGAAACATATTGCTTTTGCTAGCAGAACTCTGTCATCTGCGGAACGTCATTATTCTATTACGAAGATGGAAGCGTCGGCTATCGTCTAGGCGTTTAAAAAATTCCGTCATTTCCTTCTAGGCAAATACACTAAAGTCTTTTCTGATCATCATGCTTTGCAATTTCTTATGTCCGCAAATCTGTCGCATCAAAGCTTATGTAGATGGGATTTGTACCTCCAAGAATTTAACTTCAGTGTGTATCACATACCTGGTTCCTCCTTCCCAGAAAGGCAAACACCGATTCCATAAATTCTTCTTACTGTATAATGGATCTTTTCGTATATCCCGCATCGTACATCCCAATGTTGTACAAGTTGAGACTTTATGTACGAGAACATCTAAGGGCATGCATCACATAACGAATATAAAACATTTCACTAATATTGTTGCGGATATGTTGTCGAGATCGCTTGTCGGCCACATACTGATTCTTCAGGCTCCTTCACACAGAACAATTTCAGCTTACTGTTCATCCGTGAAGTCGCTTTTGAGAATTTTATTTCTACCACATTGAAGGATATAGCTTCAGGACAAGACAAGGCCGGCCGCAGTGGCCGAGGGGACTGAGGCGCTCCAGTCACGGTCTTCACGGTCACTACGGTCGGGGGTTCGAATCCCCCCTCGGGCATGGATATTTGTGCCGTCCTTAGTCTTAGTTAGTTCATAAGTAGTTTGTAAGTTTAGGGACTGATGACCCCGTAGTTAAGTCCCATAAGCTCTACAAACATTTTTGAAACAAGACAAGGACCCTATCTGGGAAGACATAAAAGAGCAGTGGCGTCATAAACAAAATCCGTCTGTTCGTCTTTATTATTTGGTTAGCAATAAAATTCTCTTCAAACGCTTACATGCTGATAGTACAAACTGGCTTGTCTGCATTCCTGAGGTCTGTATTAACAAACTTATTTGGTACATACATTTGTCTTACGCTCATTATGGACCACGTAAATACTTCTGTCTTCTCAAACTTCATATTTCTTTAACATGGAAAAACGTATCCGCCGTGTTTTGGCTAAGTGTAAAATCTGTCAAAAGGCTATTTCAGACACATCTGCTCGTTTTGCTCGTCTTTTTCCCATAATACCGGCAAAGTTATGTCATTTAGCTGCAGTTGATCTTTATGGACCACTTCCTCTTACCAAAAATAGATTTCAATATGCTTTCGTCGCTGTGGAACACACTTCAAGCCGGCGCGGTGGCCGAGGGGACTGAGGCGCTCCAGTCACGGTCAGCACGGCCACTACGGTCGGGGGTTCGAATCCCCCTCGGGCATGGATATTTGTGCAGTCCTAGTTCGTAAGTAGTTCATAAGTAGTTTGTAAGTTTAGGGGCTGATGACCCCGTAGTTAAGTCCCATAAGCTTAACGAACATTTGAACTCACTTCAAAATTTGTTTCTCTCACACCTCTTCATGAAGCTACAGCGAAAACTGTCTCGACAGCTTTAGTAAAAAATTTTCTGAAAGAAGTTGGCCACGTGCAAAACGTAATATCAGATAACGGACCTCAATTTAGATCTTCAGTTCGGGCCCGCACTCTTGCTTTACGAAATATTAAACCCATTTTCGTTTCTTTATATCATGCTGCTTCCAATCCTGCTGAGCGAATCATGAAAGAACTTGGTAAATTATGCAGATTATATTGTCACGGCAAACATACTGAGTTGGACAGATATCTTCATATGTTTCAAGATGTTATTAATGCTCTTCCGAATGACTCGACACTACTTTCTCCTTACTATGTTCTGAAAGGTAAACATCCTCCTGATAAAATTCGCGAAATTGTTCCTTTTCCCAATTCACGCTGCATCAGACACTATCAGATTATTGATACAGCCTTGAAAAATATTAAATGCGCCGCAGACAAAAGAAAACTTTTACAGAAATACTCTTCCAGTTTTCCTGTTTCTGAAGTTGGACAAAAAGTATTGGTTCGGACTCACAAACTTTCCCAGAAAGGCAAACACCGATTCCATAAATTCTTCTTACTGTATAATGGATCTTTTCGTATATCCCGCATCGTACATCCCAATGTTGTACAAGTTGAGACTTTATGTACGAGAACATCTAAGGGCATGCATCACATAACGAATATAAAACATTTCACTGAATGACATAGATTTCTACTGTATGTCACATTTTACAGGATATTGATTTTTTTTCCCTAAATCTCTTACTCTCTTTTTTGTTATAAGTTTTGCGTAATATCTTTCCTGTCCATCGTTGTGCTTCATCAAACTTATTTTTTTAATTACCCAATTGCACTCAGACTTGAAGTTTTCACATTGTCATTTTTCTTTTTCTTACGATTGCAGAGTTACAAGTTTTTTTTACTCCTAAGTACATAGCAATGATTTTTTTGTGTGCTACTAATTGCACTTTATGTTTCAGATTTAATAACTTCCATTATTCATGTATTACCTCAAGAAATTTTACCATGAGAGAACAAGGAGTTGAGCATATTTAAATACATTAGTAACAAGACAATTCTGGAAGACATTTTGTAGAATTAATGGATCAAATGAGATGTTAATGCAGTGGTAGTATTTAGGGTAGATGAATTGAAGGGATAAGAGGTTTTAAGGAACAAGGATGAAATATGATGTCGACGATAGGGTAGTATTTTTAATATATTCAGTAAAGAGTTAATAGTAATTAAAGGTGCAATGAATTTATGATGTGGAAGAAACTTAAACCTCACAAGCGTTTTCTAATCAAACTGCGTGCTTATGGAATACCGTCACAATTGCGCGATATGATTTGTGATTTTCTGTCAGGCAGGATACGGTACGTTTGACAGAAAGTCATCGAATCGAGTAGAACTGAAGTGATATCTGGTGTTCCACAGGGAAGTGTTATAGGACCCCTCCTGTTCCTTATTTTTATAAACGATTTAGGAGACAATTTGAGTAGCTGCCTTAGGTACTTCGCGGATGATACTATCGGTTAGCAAAGTCACCAGAAGATCAAAAGCAACTGCAAAATGATTTAGATATATGCATGGTGCAAAAATTGCAATTGACCCTTAGTAATGAGAAATGTGAGGTCATGCGTATGACCACTAAAAGAAGCCCTTAAACTTCATTTACACGATAAATCAGTCAAAACTACAATCTGTCAATTCAACTAAATACCTAGGAGTAACACAAACAGCTTAAATTGGAAATAACCCGTGGAAAATATTGTAGGGAAAGCGAAACAAAGACTATGTTTCAATGCAGAACACTTAGAAGATGCAACGTTCTATTAACGACACTACCTACACTAAACTTGCGAGTCCGATTTTGGAGTATTGCTGCGCATTGTGGAGTCCCCACCAAGTGAGACTGACAGACGATTTGGAGAACAGAATAGGGCAGCTGGTTTTTGTATTGTCGTGATATAGGGGACAGAGTGTCACAATGATGCACGAGTTGGGGTGGAAATCATGAAAAGAAAGACGTCTTCCATAGCGGCGAGATTTATTGGCGAAATTTCTTTCAGCAACTTTCTCTTCCGAATGCAAATATGTTTTCTTAGCACCCACCTACATAGGAAGACGTGGTCAGGAAAAAAATCAGATCGAAAACGGAAAGATTTAGGTGTTACTTTTTCCTGCGAGCTATTAGCGAGTGGAATTGTACAAGAATCATGAAAGGGGTTCGATGAACCCTCTGCCATACACTTCAATGTGACTTGCAGAGTACTTATGTAGGTGTAGAAAATGTAGGTGACATCGGAGATTTATTTGCTTTATGGGGATGTCGAAAATGTAGGTGAGATCAGAGATGGTTTTGCTTTACAGTTTCGTTTCAGGGGCGTATCTAAGACACCTGGTTTCATACTCATTGACAATACTGGATGTCACATCCGCCATTTCGACAAAATTATGTGAACGTGTCTGCCTCTGATCGTCAGTCAAGTGACGTGAGACATTATGTTTTCCTCACCCCTAATTTGTGGATAGGGATTTGTCGCTTGGATTCACGGGTAATCTTCATTTCATCCGCTGCCATGCGCAGGATTAATCGACGACCGTTCGTGATTAATGTCCTCACTTTCCCAATGTTTTCGTCAATGACGGCAGTCACTGGTCGTGTGCTACTAGGATTCTCAGAAAGACTTTCCGGCCTCCTCGAAAACGGGCGAAACGCTCGTACATACAATTCGCGGACAGTGCTTGATCCCCATACTCTCGTGGCAGTATCGATGCATTTCTTTAGGTGTCTTGCCTAAAACGAAACTAGAAAATGAATGTTTGTTCGTTCATTGTCCTGTTCTCACAAGGAAAGTACTCGGGCTCGAACAAACACAAGTATACCAAAATCGTCTGAGAGATAATGTAGAGGTCCCTTATTCCACTAGCGGTAGTCTCGCACCTGCAAAACCTTGCAAGCGCCCATTAGAGGCCTCTGCGAGAGCCACGCCGCATTGCACTTTGACCTGCCGGTACACCAGTCGGGAGTACTATGGACAGTGCGGTGTGCCTCTGAAGTTGCGTTTTGTGGCGTTATTTGTGTAGTGAAGAGTCAGATGGGGCTGCGATTGGTAATCAATCCTGATAATGTATTGCGATTGGTTGAGATGAAATTCCAAAGACCGGTGTAGAACACGGTGTAGAAGATGAATCATTGACATATTTTCTGGTACCTATTATAGTGCAGAAATATGAGCATAGATTAGAAACACTATAGTATATACCAGGTAACATGCGAATGATTCATCTTCTACACCAATACCTTCTTCACGAAGAAGATTTCTTCGTAACTTCATCTCAACCACTCACATTATATTAGCAGGATTGATTACCAATCTACATCTACATACATACTCCGCAATTCACCGTAAGGTGCGTGGCGGAGGGTACACTGTACCACTACTAGGCATTTCCTTTCCTATTCCACTCCCAAAACGAGGGAAAAAAGAATGCCTATATGCCTCTGTACGAGCCCTAATTTCTCTTATCTTGTCTTTGTGATCTTTACGCGAAATGTAAGTAGGCGGCAGCAAGATCGTACTACACTCAGCTTCAAATTCCGGCCCTCTAAATTTACTTAACAGAAATTCCAGTGATCCCCAATTGAGTTGCCGGAGCATTTCCATGACACTCGCGCATTGGTCGAACCTACCGGTAACAAATCTAGCTGCTCGCCTCTGAACCGCCTCTATGTCTTCCTTCAAACCGATCTGCTGCGGATCCCAAATACTTGAGCAATACTCAAGACGTGGTCGTACAAGCGTTTTATACGCGGTCCCCTTTACAGGTGAAGTACATCTTCCCAAAATTCTCCCAATAAACCGAAGTCGGCTGTCTGCCTTACTCACAACTGTCCTTACATGCTCGTTTCATTTCATATCGCTCTGCATTGTTACGCCTAGATATTTGAACGACGCGACAGCGTCAAGAAGCTCACTACTAATGCTGTATTCGAACATTATAGGATTGTTTTTTCTACTCATGCGCATCACCTTACATTTTTCTACATTGAGAGCTAGCTGCCATTCTTCGCACCAACTAGAAATTTTGTCTAAGTCAACTTGTATGCTATTACAGTCAGTTACAGACCCCATACACTACAGCATCATCAGCAAACAGCCGCAACTTACTCTGTCCATCAGATCATTTATGTAGATAGAAAATAATAGCGGTCCTATCACACTCCCCTGGGGCACGCCTGCTGATACACTCGTCTCTGATGAACACTCGCCGTCGAGAACAACGTACTGCGTTAGGAAGTCTTCCAGCCAGTCACAAATCTGTGAACCTATTCCATAAGGTTGTATCTTCGTTAGAAGTCTGCAGTGTGGCACCGCGTCGAACGCCTTTTTGAAGTCGAGAAAAACACAATCCGCCTGTTGCCCTTCGTCCATGGCTCGCAAGATGTCATGTGAGAAGAGGGCAAGCTGAGTTTCACATGAACGATGTTTCCTAAACCCGTGCTGATTCATGGAAAGAAGCTTTTCCGTTTCAAGGAAATTTACTATATTCGAACTGAGAATATGCTCCAAAATTCTACATGAAACTGATATCAACGATATTGGCCTGTAATTGTATGGGTCAGTTCTCTTTCCTTTCTTATACACGGGAGTCACCTGCGCTTTTATCCAATCACTACGAACTTTGCGCTGAATTAAAGATTCGCTATAAATGCAAGCTAAGTAGTGGGCCAACGCCGCAGAATAGTCTTTGTAAAACCGAACTGGTGTTCCATCCGGACCAGCAGACTTTTTCGTGTTTAGCTCTCTCAGCTGCTTCTCTACACCGGAAATACCTATTGTTATGTTCCCCATTTCGGAATTAGTACGTTGATCAAATGATGGTATATTTGTGCGGTCCTCCTGCGTGAAAGAGGAGGACCTATCGCCGACCTATCCGACGCTTCACTACACAAATAACGTCACAAAACGCAACTTCAGAGGCACACTGCACCGTCACTACTGGTGTACCGGCAGGTATAGGTGCAGTGCGGCGTAGCACACGCAGAGGCCTCTAATAGGAGACTGCAGAGCTTTGTATATGAGGGAATATCACTAGTGCAATGAGGAACATTCACATTATCTCTCACGCCATTTTCGTGTATTTATATTTGTTCGAGCCCAAGTACTTTCCTTGTCAGTTCAGAACGAACGCACTAAAGAAGCACTTCGTCTAACATGTGTAACACGGAACACACACACTATTCTCAACGGAACTATGGTGGGGTCAGGTTGTCAACACCAGCCGCCAAGGAGGTGCAGCAATCGACCGTTCTGACTTCATTCAACAAATTTGTCAGAGGTTATTGTTTCTGTCTGCTCGAATCGCCTTGAAAACGGTGAGCGCGCCCGGCCGGGCGACCTCTGCCAACACCGTCTGGAGACATGGCCTGAGCACAGTCGTGTCACCTCACTCAGAGGGGTTGATAACTGGTTAGCCGTTGGGGACCAGCCCACCGTCTCAAAGCGGTCGGTCACTCAGCCACGCTATCGCAGCCTGCTCTGCTTGACGTGACACGACTGCGCTCAGGCCTTGTCTCTAGACGGCGTTGCCTCTCCGTCCAACAGCAACTCAGCCGAATGAAGCATCGCTCTCCAAACATTTACACTGGACAAAGCCACGCTTAAACGCGGTGCAGTTTAGCTAGTTCAGCGAGTACGAGACAGTAAAATTCCCAGTAAGCACCTCAGTATCGAACTGGCCACGTAGCGTGCTGCCATCTGTGAACGGCCGCGGCGGAGGGCCGAGCCCATTGAAGTGCGAGGCCGTTCCCTGTCGGGGGGTGGAATCCCCCCTCGGGTATGGATCTTTGTGCCGCCTTTAGTAAAAGCTAGTTCATAAGTAGTTTGTAAGTGTAGGGACTGATGACCCCACAGTTAAGTCCCTTAAGCTCTACAAACCTTTGCATATTTGAACATTTTCGAACGTTTTGAAGTATTATTATTTGCCCAGTCACTCGTTCATCAATCTGAGGCAGTAATACAAGAAAGACAAAGTTCAAAATTTAACCTTTCAGAAATCTTTCACGTAGAAGGAGAGCGCAAATATACCATAATTTGATCAACTCACTAATTCCCAAATGGAGGGCATATTAATAGATATTTCCGATGTACAGAAGCGGCTGAGAGAGCCAAATACAAGAAAACTCTTCTGGTCCGGATAGAATACCAGTTCGGTTTTACAAAGAGTATTCTGCGCCATTGGCCACTTACTTGCATAGTTTGCATTTATCTCGAATCTTCAATTCAGCGCAAAGTTCCTAGTGATTGGAAAAAAAGCGCAGATGACTGACGTTTATAAGATAGGTACAAGAACGGACCCACCTAATTAGAGGGCAATATCGTTTACATCAGTTGGCTGTAGAATTTTAGAGGATATTCTGGGTTCGAATATAGTAAATTTCCTTGAGACGGATAGGTTTCTTTCTATAAATCAGCACGGATTTAGGAAATAACGTTCTTGTGAAACTCAGCTTCCCTTTTCTCACAGGACATCTTGCGAGCCATGGTTCAAGAGCAAGAGTCAGATCGTGTTTTTCTCGATTTCAAAATGGTATTTGACGTGGTGCCACACTGCAAACACCTAACAAAGCTGTGAGCATATGGAATAGGTATAGGTTCACAGGATTCGTGACTGGCTGCAAGACTTCCTAAGTTATACAATGCAGTACGTTGTTCTCGACGGCGAGTGTTCATCAGAGACGGGTGTATCGCCAGGCGTGCCCCAGGGGAGTGTGATAGGACCGCTGATATTTTCTATCTGTATAAATGATCTCATGGACAGAGGAACGTATAATTTGCGGCTGTTTGTTGATGATGCTGTGGTATAAGGGAGGACGTCATCTTTAATTGACTGTAATAACATACAAAGACTCTAAATATAGAAAAATCTAAGGTGATGCAAATGAGTAGGAATAACAATCCCATAATGTTCGAATAGAGCATTAGTAGTGATCTTCTCGATGCAGTCGCGTCATTCAATTATCTGGACGTAACATTGCAGGGCAATATGAAATGGAACGAACATGTAAGGACAGTTGTAAGGCGGACAGCCACTTCGGTTTATTGGGAGAATTTTGGGAAGATGTACTTCATCTGTAAAGGAAACCGCGTATAAAACGGTTGTACGACCACGTGTTAGGTATTGCTCAAGTGTTAAAGAAAGACAAAAAAGCAGTTCAGAGGCGATCAGCAAGGTTTGTTACTGGTACGTTGAACCAATGCGCGAGTGTCAAAGAAATACTCCGTGAACTCGAGTGGGGATCGCTGGAGGAAAGGGGACATTTATTCCGAGAAATTGTGTTGAGAAAATTTAGAGGGCCGAAATTTGAAGCTGAATGTGGAACGATCGTCTTGCCGCCTACTTACATTTCGCGTAATGATGACAAGGGCAAGATAAGGGCTTGTACAGAGGCATGTAGTCATTCTTTTTTCCCTCGTTCTATTTGAGAGTGGAATAGGAAAGGAAATGCCTAGTATTGGTACAATATACCCTGCTCCATGCAGTTGACGGTGGATTGCGGAGTAAGTATACAGGATGTTACAAAAAGGAAAACATTCCTCAGACACAAAGAAAGAAAATATGTGGACATGTGTCCGGAAACACTTAATTTTCATGTTAGAGCTCATTTTATTACTTCTCTTTAAATGTAAATTGAAATAATTCGTGCAGCCAATTGTCAAAATACCGAATTGTTTCGTTAGTATGTACTGTACTTCCTCGATTCACCGCCAGTTGGCCCAGTTGAAGGAAAGTAATGTTGACTTCCGTGCTTGTGTTCACATGCGACGGATGAGGCTTCATTCCAACGTGGTCAAATTGTAAATTTTCACAATGAACATGTGTGGGCTGACGAGAATCAGCACGCAATTGTACAATCACGTCGACAACACAGATTTTCTGTGAACGTTTGGGTGAACGTTTTGGTGATGATTGGGCCTCATGTTCTTCCACCTACGCTCACTGGAGCACATCATCATGATTTCATACGGGATACTCTACCTGTGCTGCTAGAAAATGTGCCTTTACAAGTACAACACAACATGTGGTTCATGCACGATGGAGCTCCTGCACATTTCAGTCGACGTGTTCGTACGCTTCTCAACAATAGATTCGGTGACCGATGGATTGGTAGAGACGGACTAATTCCATGGCCTCCACGCTCTCCTGACCTCAACCCTCTTCACTTTCATTAATGGGGACATTTGAAAGCTTTTGTCTACGCAACCCCGGTACCAAATGTAGAGACTCTTCGTGCTCCTATTGTGGATGGCTGTGATACAATACGCCATTCTCCAGGGCTGCATAGCGCATCAGGGATTCCATGCGACGAACGGCGAATGCATGTATCCTTGCTAACGGAGGACATTTTGAACATTTCCTGTAACAAAGTGTTTGGAGTCAGGCTGGTAAGTTCTGTTGCTGTGTGTTTCCATTCCATGATTAATGTGAGTTGAAGAAGAGTAATAAAATGAGCTCTAACAGGGAAATTAAGCGTTTCCGGACACATATCCACATAACATTTTTCTTTCTGTGTGTGCGAGGAATGTTTCCTGAAAGTCTGGCCGTACCTTTCTGTAACATCCTGTATATGCAGATGTAGATAGCTGCAAAACTAGTTTTTGGGAAAGTGCCCAATATTATGAGGTACTTCGAAGAAATGCGGCTGTTCGGCTACACTGCGCATTAAGTGGTAAGATGCGATCACAGTTGTTCTTAAGTATTCCTGTGTCTGAATCTGCATTCCATAAACTTAAATAGTAGCTCTACAAGTGAGGGCATTATCGTGGCAAGGCTCTCGGTGTCGGCGTGTCGCCCGCTGCGTGCGCTGCTCATTAAAGACGGCACCTGCGGCAGCAGCCACACCCTACACCAGCATGAGCAGCAGCAGCAGCCGGCCCACGCGGCCGCTGCGTCACGCAGCCATTAACCACCGCCCGCGGCCCGTTTAATTGATTCGCCAGGGAGAGCCCCGCTCCGTTGTTAGCACGCAGCTGGTCGTCCCACCTGCAGGAACTCCAGTGTATGCCGACTCGGCGGCTTCTCACTTCACTACAACAGGCTGTCAGTTACTCAGACGTGCTACGTGGAGACTTTTTTATACCAGGTCTCGTCATCAAACCAACGTGCTACAAATTACGAGTCAGTAATTCCAAAGTGTAAGGTGTCTGGGCACTATTTGATGGTTTGTCACCAAGTGACGAATGTTCTACACCCAGACTTCGTCTATGTCAGTTCGTTCCATGTGGGCTGCGAGCTCAGTACTCAACTCGGGAGATGGGGTGGCAATGAAACAGTGGTCCAGCATAACAAAACAGTTGATTGAAATTCATTCTTACAAACGGCCGAGTGGAATGTGCGTGTGCTTTGTATGCGCTGAGGTGACGTCCAGCTGATGCCAAGATCCTAGTAGTAGCTGACGCTGCTGGTGCGGCTGGTCGCCGGCCGCTACGCCTCTGTGTTGCGTGAGACGAGGTATCGTCCTCGCACTGAGCCGCCGCCGCGAAGCCGTACCGCACTGGGCGTTGTCCGGGAGTTGAACTCAGGTCCTCCTCCTCCCGCTGCTGCTGCTGCTTCGCCCTATAGAAGGTTCACAGGAGCGCTTCAGGTGTGGCCGCGTCCTTTCGTTCACACTACTACGCCCCCGGATGAGTGACTGGCTGTAGTCTTACCGCGCCATGCGTTGGTTCGACGCCCGGTTGCGCTGCTGTCGAGGCCGGCACCCCGCTGTCCGTTGCGCCAGGCTGCGCCGCCGCTATTTAGCTGGCTGCATCTCCCGTCGGGGAAGCCGTGTTGATCGCGATGTTTGGTTGCTGGTTGCGCTGAATCGAAGTGCTTCCATCCTGCGACAGACTCAGTTTCGCGATAACAATAATAACAGTAATGAGTCTGCTCCATAATGTTGCAAGAACAATATGTATCTATTTGTACTGACATACTTGCAATCTATGTATGCAGGATTCTGATGATGACCCAGGCCGAAACGCGTAAAATAAAATTAAATTTTATCAATTTTATGACTAATTAATACAGCGACCTATACAGCCTATTGCAGACTTTATTTAATAATAAGAATTGTTGTCGACGAGAAGCACAGTCCGGGCGGCAAGTGACTACCCAGCCGTGGCTGCCTCTCTGCTGTGGCTGACTGCCGAACCTGACTTTTTCGCTTGTATTTATACGACGCGGTTGACTGCGTCGGCCTGTTTCACAGATGTGGCATAGCTGATCTTTGCTACACGTGACCGGTCTCCTACTTCCGATCAAGTATGTCCCAGCCAACTTTAAGCATTACAGCTGTTACGGAGTACGGCGCCCTCGCCGACCTACTTGCGTCACCTGAAGCTTGGCAGAGCCGCTCCACTTTATTTGCTGAAATCATAAACGTTTTTGTCCTGCTCTATTCGAAGTGATACGCGTTCATTGTATACAATGTGACCAAAAGTTGGTGGCGCCTCCCATCGGTAATGCTGGCATTCGGAATGATGCTGGCCCACCCTTAGCCCTAATGGCAGCTCCCACTCTCGCATGCATACGCTCAATCAGATACAGGAAGGTTTCTTGGGGAATGGCTGCCCATTCTTCATGGAGTGCTGCGCTGAGGAGAGGTATCGATGTAGGTTGGTGAGGCCTGACACGAAGTCGCCGTTTCAAAACATCACAGAGGTGTTCTGTAGGATTCAAGGCATGACTCTGTGCAGGTCAGTCCATTACAAGGATGTTATTGTCGTGTAACCATTCCGCCACAGGCCGTACGTTATAAACAGGTGGTCGGTCGTGTTGAAAGACGCAGTGGCCATCTCCGAAGCGCTCTTGAACAGTGGGAAGCAACAAGGTGCTTAAAACATCAAGGTAGGCCAGTAATGTGATAGTTGCAAGCAAAACAACAAGGGAAGCAAGCTCCCTCCATGAAAAACCACAACATCATAACACCGCCTCCTCCGAACTGTATTTGGCAATAAACACGCTGGTGGATGACATTCACTTATCATTCGCCATATGCACATCCTGCCCTCGGATCGCCACATTGTGTTACGTGATTCCTCACTCCACACAACGTGTTTTCACTGTTAAATCGTCTAATGTTTACGCTCCTTATACCAAGCGAATGTTTGGCATTGACCTGCGTGATTTGTGACTTTTGGGAAGTAGCTCCAAGTTTCCTCACCTACAGACTGTCATAGTATTTTGAGTGTATCACGATGCAGTTTAGAATTCCTGTTTGATAGTTTGGATAGATACCTACCCATTACATTATACGACTCTCTTCAACTGTCGGTCCTCCCAGGGGGCTCACGCTGCTTTCATGAGTACGTGCGAGGCGAGAACGGGCCCCGAGCTAATGCAGTCTTCCTTCCTTCTTTACTGCCCTGACAGCGTTTCCTTTCCCTCTCCCCTCCTTTCCTATCCTCAGACCTCCCCCCCCCCCCACACACCGGGGGGCATTTTTCAATTGGATATCAATATCATTCGTCTGATTGGGATAAAATTTTGCATATTTGACGTTCAATGCAAGAGTAACGTTGTTATGAAATAAAACAAAGTATCCCGAAAAATCGGAAAATTCAGAAAAAATAGAAAGAGATTTTTCTATGAAATAACAAAACCATTTATCTGATTACGATAAAATTTTGCAAAATCGACGTTCAAAGCGAATGGAAGATCTGAGTGAAGTAAAAGTTTGGAATATTTGGCCAGAAAAAAGAAAAAACTGTGGAAAACTGAAAGAGCTCACTAATCTCTTAATAAAACACATACGTACACGCAAGCAAGGTGCGGCGTACATGGGTTATAAATAGGATTACAGGAGCTTAGAGTAGTGGCCGATGAAACATGAAGTACACACAAAGTAAGTACAATACGTGAGATGACAGTATAATATGAGAACAAGTATTACGTAACTTCTACTCTCCTGACAGTGGTGACATGCGTCGGTGTGTTTCTGAATGCTTTGTAAACCTCCAGTTACTTGCAGTTCCTGAGTTGTGGAATTAGAACTGCTTATTTGCACAAAGGTACTGTTTTCATTAGCTCAACACGAGTCTACGACCTTGGTATCCTATCTACGACTTCACGAATGCACTGACTATAAATGTCAACCAGTAGCCATTCTTGCTGACAGAAACTTGTCTCCAAAGCACTACGTAACTCTGTGCGCGAGAAAACAACTTCACTCCATCAGAGCTGGGCACAGCTTCTTATTGTACTCAAAACAAAAACTCGACGGCTCTCCGAACCAAGTAGGAGCTCACCGACAGGCATAAAAATGATCAAATGTTTGTAAAAGTAAGCGACCAAACTGCTGAGGTCATCGGTAGATAGACTTACAAAATATTAAAACTAAATTTGAACTGAATTATACTACAGCCATTTATTTATTTGTTGTCTTTCATAACGACCGACAATCTAAATACTGATATAAATCTTATTTTCGATTTTGACATACAAAGAATAATTTTTTCTTATACGAGGATTGGCTGCTAAAACGTTGGCACCTGTTACTGTCCTTCAAAGCAGTCACCAGCGTTGTGTACAACACGTTTCTAGCGATGTGGAAGGCGTAGTATACCGTTAGAAAAGCCCGTTCTGTTGATGGGCGAACGGAGCCGTCTACGGTGTGTCGAATCTCTGGAACAAACCGCGCGGCCATACCCGCGCGGCACTACAGGGTGTTTTATGACAACATGCAACTAGCTTAATATCTCACATTCTGCCGTAAGTGAAAAGATTTAGGCTGCAGTTTCACTAACAACTTCAGCTGGTGCTGCTAGCTCCACACACTCCAGTCATTTTGTCGAGTACACTGCCTTCTTGAGTTACAGTGTCTCAGTCGTGTCGACGTTTGCTGACAGCGCTTCGATTTTCGAATGACATCGATACTGGTCTTATTTCCGGCTGGAAACTGCCGTAGTGGCGACCAGACACCTACTATGTTGTTTTTTCTTAACTCACTTAAAAGCCGGTACTGGAGATATAAAATAGCATAGGTGTATTAAATGGTAACATATAATATAACTTGCTACTACTCTGGAACCAGTCATCATGATTAATGTTATATGGTGGGCATAGGTGCGCGCGCGTTTGTGTGTGTGTGTGTGTGTGTGTGTGTGTGAGAGAGAGAGAGAGAGAGTGTGACTGTGTGAATGTGTATGTGTGTACAGTACAACGAAGATAAGATGAGCTCCGTTTCGTATTTGTGATCGGTAGCCCAAGAAATCACATTTTATTTACCACCGCCAACAGTTGAAAAACTGACGACGTATAATGTAAACGTCCGTCTTATGCTTATTTGTATCAAGTGAAGCAAAGGCGAAAATGATTCTGGTACGGGAACAGATAGCAACACATGTCGTTTCCATTAAATTTGGTGGTTTTATTGCTTTAATTATAATAAATTATGCTTTAAAAATCTAAATTTATGAACAGTATTTTAATAAAATGATTCCTAAATATGCATATAAGCTCTATCAGAAGTTTTCTTAAAAATCGTACCGACGTCAATAGTTTGGGTGTGGCGCCGAGAAGGGAGGTATGGGAATATCATAGTTCAAGAGATGCATTGCAGGACTAATTTTTTAGAAATGAAACACGGATGATAAGGAACCTATGTTATCGTTCTTAGCTGTTACGGTATACATTTTCCTTGTTTTGGATCGTAATAGCTCCTCCCAAAATATGGATAGCAGAGAGCTTGTAGTGAAAGAGGTTTGTTTTATGGTATCACAGATTCACTGTATAACTGTTCAAGACGTGGGTTCGTTATTAAAATTACATGTACTGACTCCCATCTACTAGTCGCCGAAGTTTGTAGCGGGTAATCGCGAATGTGTATATATCTCTGTACTGAAATACAATTAACGTGCTGTTTTCCAGGATATTTCAATGATTTGACTGTCTTGAGCATGAAATAAATGGTTTCGAGTACTTTGTGCCCGTCCTCAGATATGTATTAACACCGTAATATGTCTCAAGAAAGGCATTAAACGCCCGAGAACGGTCAAAAGAGGATTATCAAAGAGACGCTTGTTATTAAGGTACTGGCCTGTCATTGGATATAAAATCCGAATCAAGTCGCCAGTATTGCAAACATAATTTCCAACTGTGACGAAAAATCACCATCTCATTTAAATAAGTAGCTGATACTGCTCAACACAATGGAAATATATATTTAGAAAACAGTTAAATAGCCGGTATATAAGGCCTGTGTTCAAAGTACATCGCTTCACCTAGGAGCTTCCTACTGCCTGCACCAGTGTTTGGTATGATCATGATGGGGACTCATTTTGGGCCATTAGACCCCAGCTGGTATAGTGTTCGGCCTGTCAGGGATAAGTCTTTATGTGACGTCAGATGAGCGACTAGTGCGTCCATTGATGACATGATGATGAGGATGACACAACAGTGAGTGCGCGAGTGGCGAAAATCTTCAATCCGGCCGGGATTCCAGCCGGACCCCTGCGTGGCAATCTGCCAGGCTGTTCACTGGAATACGGAGTCCGGTAGTCTTTTGTGCAGTGGCTCAAGTACATTTTAAAAGAAACGATCGATAAGTTTAGTAAACTGTGTTATTTATTAAATCAGATACGACGCGTTGGTTAAAGAAATACATGCTACGTCCTATACAGAAAATGAGTAATAGCGCTCAACCTTAGTACTGTTACTTGCACGTCGAAGTAAACATTATAGGATTACAGATTTTACTTGTGTTCAGAATTTTCTAATTTAGTTGCTGTTATAGTTATTACGTCTGATACTAAAACTTCCTGGCAGATTAAAATTGTGTGCCGGAACCGGGACTCAAACCTGGGACCTTTGCCTTTCGCGGGCAAGCGAACTAACCGACTGTGCTCTCCCGACACGACTAACGATGCCGCCTCACAACTTTACTTCCGCCAGTACCTCGCCTCCTACTTTCCAAACTTCACAGAAGATCTCCTGCAAACACGCAAGACTAGCATTCCTGGAAGAAAGGATATGGTGGAGACATGCCTTAGCCACAACCTTCGCAACTTTACTTCCGCCAGTACCTCGCCTCCTACATTCCAAACTTTACAGAAGCTCTCCTGCAAACACGAAAGACTAGCACTCCTGGAAGAAAGGATATGGTGGAGACATGGCTTAGCCACAGCGTAAGGGATGTTTCCAGAATGAAAATTCACTCTGCAGCGGAGTGTGCGCTGATATGAAACTTCTTGGCAGATTAAAATTGTGTGCCGGAACCAGGACTAGAACCTGTGACCTTTGCCTTTCGCGGGCAAGTGCACTAACCGACTGTGCTATCCCGACACGACACACGATGCCGCCTCACTACTTTACTTCCGCCAGTACCTCGCCTCCTACTTCCCAAACTTCACAGAAGCTCTCCTGCAAACGCGCAAGACTAGCACTCCTGGAAGAAAGGATATGGTGGAGACATGGCTTAGCCACAGCCTTAGGGATGTTTCCAGAATGAAACTTCACTCTGCAGTGGAGTGTGCGCTGATATGAAACTTCCTGGAAGATTAAAATTGTGTGCCGGAACCGGGACTCGACCCTCTTTGCCTTTCGCGGGCAAGCGCACTATCCGGCTGTGCTATCCCGACACGATTCATGATACCGCCTCACTACTTTACTTCCGCCAGTACCTCGCCTCCTACTTTCCAAGCTTCACAGAAGCTCTCCTGCAAACACGCAAGACTAGTACTCCTGGAAGAAAGTGTATGATGGATACATGGCGTAGCCACAGCCTAAGGGATGATCATCTTATTAAAAAAACGGTATAAAATAATAAGTGCAACATAGCGCTTAGTATTCACGTTTTAACTTGTATTTTTATATGATGGCTAAGCGCTATGGTGTACTTATTATTTTATATCCATTTTTTTAAAAATAGTTTGACCAGCTTATATAATATGTATCTTCAGATGATGATGGCACGGTTCGCTGAAACCGGTTGTCATAAAGTAAACTATTAATTCGCGGTCTTGCCATTTCCTTCTTCAAGAATATATATTGTTATATTGGTTAAACGTAATATTAAGTTAGTGGTTGTTATTCTGATATAACAATGTTTGAATAGTCATACGAGAAGATTCGGATTCTTGTAAATAACTTAGCTGAACGGCACAAACACTGTTTAAGTCGCTTAATTAACAAGTCATCATGAGTTGGAAAAATGGCATCAGTGTTTCGCGCATCGGTCGGCACATCATCAGAAGTCAAAAGTGCCATAAGTACGTCTTATACCTGAAACATTTTTGATGTCTGATTAAAGGCCATACCAAACGTGTCACTACGAAGCCAATTTTCCATCCATGGATGACTTGTCAATGAAGCGACTTTCTCAAAAAAAAAAAAAAAAAAAAAAAAAAAAAAAAAAAAAAAAAAAAAAAAAAAAAAAAAAGCCAATTCCTTATGGCTCTTCTGCGGTATTTCGTCTTTATTTATGAGAGACGACCGGGTTCGATGTACACTGACATCTTCTGGTCTCTGCACTAAATAGTAAAATAAATGCATATTGTAGCCAGTTGGATTGTCAAATCAAATGTTTGTATAGTCTATGGGACTTAACTACGGGGTCATCAGTTCCTAAAGTTGCAAACTACTTATGAACTACTTACGAACTAGGACGGCACAAATATCCATGCCCGAGGGGGGATTCGAACCCCCGACCGTAGTGGCCGTGCAGACCGTGACTGGAGCGCGCCAGTCCCGTTGGCCACCGCGGCCGGCCAGTTGGATTGGACTGGTGGGTTGTCCGACATTAAAATCTGCCGTTTGGTTGTGAGATATAAAACTCTTATAATCATATATATATATATATATATATGACTCTACGAGTTTCTTATCTGACCGTTTGGTTGTCAGATTTTAATGTGTGACAACCCACCAGTACAATCCTGGCTAAAATGTGCATTTATGTAATAATGTTACTATTTAGTGCAGAGACCAGAAGATGATGTCTGTGTACATCGAAACCGGTCGTCTCTCATAAATAAAGACGAAATACCGCGATCTTGGCATTTCATTATTTACAAAATACATTTATAAGATCGCTCCTTGCCATGAGCAAATTGAAGATGAACGTCACGAAATGTAGGTATTTCTATTGCAAATGCTGCTACTGCATCGTCCTGCGACCACGATCCACCGAGCAGGACTGCGACCTTCCCAATGGTTCGTGATCCACAGGTTGAAAATCACTGACGTAGTGTATTACACTGATCTGCTTAGTTTATTGCTCAAGCTCAGTGTAGCCACAGTTTTGGTCTTGTATTGTATCGAGCACACGGTTCAGTCAACTCTGCGATCGGCAAGCAGCCAGCGAGAGTGTAAGTGACCCCTTGACGAGTCCTTGACCGCGACCCGCCGCGTCACTGGAGTCAGCAGTCAGCAGCAGCCACCGGCCATTGTCAGCAGGAGGCGTGCTGATCGGAGGCTGATAGCGCTGCGCGCGCTACAGATAATGAAAGTAATTTCTGGGATAAAGGCCCGCATTGTGGTGGGCGGATGCTCCATAATGGTGCCTGGTGCCTTGCCGTATCAAGCCGGGAGCGCCTCCCAGAGTTATTGCCCGCTTATCTGCTTCCTGGAGAGAAAGGAGAAGGGGCCGCTGTCTGCTCTCGAGGACGCCGCGTGCTTCCACAGCTCATCACGAGCGGGGCGTCCTCTCCGGGAAGAATGACTCGTAAACAATCACCAACCACGATTATCACCCACATCCTCTCTTCGCCACGCGGGAATGACCGTACAGTCTAAGACGTACTGCCACTGAATGCGCGGCTGCTGCCCGTTAGAGGTTCCAGTCCTCCTTCGGACATGAGTGTGTGCGTTATTATTATCAATTATGTTAGTTTAATATTTTAAATAGTTTGTAACTATAGGGACCTATAACGTCAGCTGTTTGGTCCCCAAGCTCTACAAACATTTGGACGTTCCAAAGTCTCTTCAGCCTAAGAATTAAGAACAGCTGCCAACATGACCAGTATAGAAGTAGATTTCTTCTGTGTAGTAAAGCAACGTAAATCGTAATCTTTATATGTAAAAATGAATTGCTGTTCGTTAGTCTCACTAAAATTCGATAACGGCTGAACCGATTTGGCTAATTTTAGTCTTGAATCGTGTAAGTCCAGGGAAGGTTTAAACGGTGATAAAAAATAGAAAAGTTGTCCGGAAAAGAGGAAGATCTGGACAAACTGAAACTGCTTTTTCCAGTCCGCTATCAATACCGATCGTCAAATTGCGATAAAAGTTTTTACATTTCATTTTTAAAGCAGGAGAAAGGTTCGCATCAAATAAAAATTTGGAGAAGTCTCCTGGAAAGTAGGAAAAATTAGGAAAAACCGAAGCGATTTTTTTAATGAACATGGTTCTAATAGCATCACTTAAGTACGGCTTGACAGGTCAAGAATCTACCAGAAAATTGAAAAATTTGAGGAAACGTGAAAGTGCGTTTTTCAATGTGTTTTTGATTGAATTCAGCACTGTTTTTAAAGAGAGCCAGAAAGATTTCGACGAGGTGCGAACAAGTATTACACACAGCACATTCTGGTACAGAGACAACGCAATGTGCCAAAAAGTAAATCGCTGTCGCAGTAATCCTGCACCGATTCTTATATTTCTTGTTTCATCCAAATATCTTCCCTGTTACTAAAATGTGACTGTTTTTTCCCTTTTCAGTAACCACTCGAACTTTGTAATGAATGGAAATTTTACGAGTAAACATAACTCGTTTTTTGAAAGTATTATTTTAGCACCAAAGTTATGGCAAATTAATATGCCGGTGTTTTTTACACCGTTGTTATTAAAAAATTAAAAACCGAGACCAGTCGAACATCTAAAAATACCCACCACACAGAAATAAAATATCGGTATCTGTTGTAAACGGTCAGTTTTTCCCATGTTTAGAAACAGTGCCCAAAGACTGGATAGTTGTAAATGTCACGCAAATATCGAAAGAAAGCATTAGTTGCATTTCTCATTGACGTCGATTTGCAGCAGTGATGACGAAAAAGAAAAACCGGAAGAACATTGACATGATTGGCGTAGTACGCATTTCTGCCGGCAGGCGTAAAAGCGCTACTCATTAACAGTTCAGTGGCGGCCGTGTTAACGGCCTGGCTTGTTCTGTTCGTCTACAATGGTTTTAACTTCACTGGCCCATCATATAGTGGTAAAAAGTCGGAGATATTTTATTTTTATATAATGACATGCCAATGATAGATGGTTATCTAAATAAAAAAGAATTAGCATTCTGGGCCGTTGTTTTTTCATAATAATTCTGTACATCAGATCACCAACAAAATTAAATTTACAAAAATATTTAACTGTTCACGGTGACTGTGTTGAAAACATTTTACTCTGTGATACAATTTATGTTCATAAATAAATAGTACATTGCAAGTCTCTTCTTATTATAAAAATAGCCCTTGTATAATAGCTGCGTCTCCGAAACATGTTGAGATAACACATGAAATGTATAACGTAAAGGTGAATCAGTAATAATTTCTTAATAGGATGGTAAGGGCTATATCACTAATTTACTAATAATTTCTGAGTTATAAGGAAATATTACACTGTACCATGGCGAAATTTCTTTTTCCTAATCGTAGTTCACAACACGCTTTCTTCTTCTTCTTATCTAGATACACTGCAAGATGTAGGCCTCTTTCATTTGTCTCCTATTTTGAGCCACCTGATGTAATCGTGTTCTAGCCACCAACTTCAAGATATGGATCTTTTGGGGGCTTCCAGTGCTTCTTTTGTAGTCCTATGGTCTCCACTGAACAATGTAACTGTCCAACTTGATGAAACCTTGTAGTGCTACGTGACCGCCCCATTCCCTCTTCTTCCGGAGGATGACACCTGGCATCCGGCACTCAACGGCTCCTTGTGTTCGCTGTTCTTTAAAAGCCCTTGCCATGGCCATAGATCGTAGACCATGGATTGTAAATGGAAATGTACATGTTTCATATGTTTGTAAATCTATCGGACCAAACTGCGTGGTCATCAGTCCGTAGCTTACAAACTACTTAAACCTAGGTAAACTAACCTAAGGACAATACACACACCGATGCTCCAGGGAGGACTCGAACCTCCACGGCGAGCAACCGCGCGCTCCGCAGCGAGACGCTTTAGACCGCTCGGTTACTCCCCCGCAGCGGAAATGTACATGTATTATAGAGCTTAGTCAGCGTATTATTTGGGATATCCGTGTTTGTCAGGTAAATCTGCCCATCTCAGACCTATTCTGCTAGACATTTGTGCTGTTTGATTGTTTTTTCCTAGTCTGCTTTGGTGAACAAGGCAGATGCTACAGTAGTCTGGTTATGAAGGTAAGTGGCTGGGTGTCTGGCCTTAATACTGCTGTTTTACTGGTATTCATTTCCAAGGCAATATCTTCAGAGGCACATTTTTAATCTTGGATCACACACTTTAGTTCTTCCATATCTTTACTTATCAGAAAAGTGCATATGGTTCAGGTACGAGCCACTGATTTTAATTCCTTTGCTACTATGGTCTAGTGAGTTTCGGAGATAAGATGTCCGTTTGGCGAACACCCTTTCCGATTTCGATCTAACTGGTGATAATGTTTTCATCCATTCTGTTACACTTGCATTTTTGGAGATGTAATTCAGGAGCTTTACATAACTTGAATTTATAAAAAATATTCATATGTTTAAGCTTCTTGGCTTTAACTGTGGGTGTCATCAGTCCCTAAACTTACAAACTACTTCTAAACTAACTTAAAATAAAGACAGCACAAACATTCATGCCCGAGGGATGATTCGAACCACCGACGTGGAACGGCCTCGCACTTCGGAGCATAGCGCCTCAATGCGCTCGGCCACTCCGCCGCGGCCTTTGTACCTGCGTTCCACAGATCTCCACAGATTCTAAGGCTCTTCGACAGTTTGTCCTCTAACGACTCTCTTGTTAGCATTGCAGTATAATCACTTTTAAAATGAAGTATACAAGAGATAATTTTATTTTATGGCATTCATAGATAATGACCAACTTTCATGAGCAGTTAATCGAAATACAGCCCTGCACAATCAACGGTACCGAAATGTGAACGGGCCTTAGGAAAGGGCTATGTATGATACCATTTATACACATCACACTGAACCGTATAGAAAGCGCACCCGAAAGTCACGAGAGACAATGTTATTTTTGTTGCCTTACCAATTTCCAAATACTGTTCACTTTTAGGCAATCTCAATAACATTTTTTGTTTTACAGTTAAGTACAAGACTGTTAATCACTCGACACGGATGTTACTTGTATCAGTTCCAGTATTTGTATTATGACTGTTAATGTATTCATTACTCTCCTCCGTAAATATTTTGTCATTGCTAATATATTGCTGACTGGACACGCAGTAGTTCTGGAACCCCATAACGACAACATCACAATGTTCCCCTTTTAAAAGGTAATTCGAAGATTTTTTTCCGTTAGTCTTTATATACGACGATGAAAAGTAATTTACGGAGTGATCCGCAAAATTACAGACCTATATCATTGACGTCGGTCTGTCATTCCCTATTTCTAGATTTCCGGAAGGTTTTTGCCACTGCACCTCATAAGCGTGTTCTATTCAAATTGTTTGCTTATGGAAAATCGCCATAATTGTGAGTGATCTCTTGTCAGAAAGGGCACAGTATGTTGAAATTGACGGTAAGTCATCGAGTAAAACATAAGTGAGCCTGGTATTCCCCAGGGAAGTGTTTTAGGGCCCTACTCTTCCCTACCTTTGTAAACTATTTACGAGACAATGCTCGATTAGACTGTTCGCGCATGATGCTGTCATTTATCGGTTAGTAAAGTCACCAGAGGAACAAAAGGAATAGCAAAATGATTTAGATATCTGCATGATGCAAATATTGGAAATTGACCCTTAATAACGACGAGTGTGAGGTCATCCATACGATCACTGAAAGAAATTCGTTAAACTTCAGTTACCAGATAAATCAATCATACTTCGAGGCCGTAAATCCAGCTAAGTACCTAGGAGTAACAATTACGAAGGACTTAAATTTGAGTGAACACACAAATTATTGTAGGGAAGGCGAACCAAACACTACGTTTCATTGGTAGAACACTTAGAAGATGAAACAATCCTACTAAAGAAACAGTCTACACTACACTTGGGCTTCCTATTTTGGACTATTGCTGCGTATTGTGGGATCCACACCAGGTGGGACTGACGGACGATTTAGAGAAAGTTAAGAAAAGAGCAGCTCGTTTTGTATTATCGCCATACAGGTGAGATAGTGTCACGGAATTGATGCGCGAGTTGGAGTGGAAATGATTAAACGAAAGGCATTATTAGTTGCGATGATATATGTTTCCGAAATATCTTTCATGAGCTTTCTTTTCCGAATGCGAACATATATTGTTACCACCCACCTACATACGGAGACATGATCATCATAATAAAATAAGAGAAAGCGGATCTCGAGCTATTAGAGAGTGGAACTGTAGAAAAAATCATTATTAAGTGGTTCGATGAATCCTTTGCCAAGCACCTTAATGTGACTTGCAGAATGTGTAAGTAGATAGCTCTTTTTCCTTTGTTTACTTTCGAAGGGGCACTACAGTTGAAGTCAAATAAATTCGTCAGGGTGTGAGACCGCATTGTCAGTCTATAAAACTATGCGATGTTTCTGCCACAGTTACAAGAGGCCTTCGTTTCGGCCACTGCTGACGTGCTCTCCTCTAAGTATATGTGTAACTATAGAGGTATACGAGTAGGAAGGTCTCTTTCAAGAGTGCCGAAATGCCAGGCAGTTTTACAGATTGACAATTTGGTCTCACAGCCTGAAGAAATTTAATGACACTGACAATGGAATACTATTCTTACAACTGAGATTTAAAAATAAGGTTTCACACGACTGAATTCAGAAACGTGTCGTTTCAAACCGCTTAAAGCCATGTACGATTCGGGAGAGAGGTTCATCTCATCCTAGTTGTCAGTTAACCTGAAATATCATACGGCAGTGTGAACTGCATACACGTCAGGCGCTATCAGTCTCCATATACAACCTAAAACATGGTGTATATACAGTGGAACCTCAGGTACATGGGTGACTCACAAGACATCGACACGTTGCTGTCATCGTGGGAGGAAGAATCTGATTAATATCATGATAAGGGCCTACCTGAATGTATATTTGTATTTGTTCCAACGACAGGAAGTGTATATTAGTTACACAGAGATGTGTTTGTAATGCAAAGTTTTATATTTTGAAGTCATATACAGTGGCATACATAAAGAAGACTTTGACGATGTTTTCTTGTAGTGTGACTACGTTTCGTAATACGTCAGGTATGCTTTACACACAATTTAGAGTCACATATCGAATGAAAATATACTCTATTTCTATATAGTGGAATATGACATGCATGTAAGAACTAAAATACCCATTGTAACATTTCGGATGTCTAATGTTTCGGTTCGCACATTGAATATACCAATCTAACACATTATACCAATAATACCTGGTATTAAAGGTTTAAAACCAAGTTTGTCGCATTATACGAAATATTCCGACATGGTTTTAAAATCGTCGGAACTCTACTTACAGCTATAGTTGAAGTGACTGTGATACAAGAACATATCGGCAAATGTTGTGCTGCTGCAAACTTAATTTCTGTGGGCGAATTTTTGTGCAAAGTGCGTCATATTTACGGAGAAATACAAAAAAGCGAATGATATAGAAGAATACTGTGTCGACACTCAATGTCGAAACGGAAACCTTTTCAAGACGATGCTGCTAACTGAAACCGGGAATCTGACGAAATGCAAATTTTTCAGTTGTGAATAAGTGAAATCTGAAATACAGTTTAAAGTTAGTGCTAAGCAATTACAGGTTTAAAGTTAGTGGTACGCAATCACAGATGTTGACAACGACTGTGTAGTAAGAGAATAAATATTATACGGTCCTTTCGCTAATACAAGGTGTCCAGAAAAGGCCTCCTTGATTTCAAAATTAAATAACTCGAAAACAAAGACGGATAGAGGAATGCAGTAAACGGTGTGTTTATTGTGAAAGCTGTAAGAAGTTTATACAGCAGTTTGAAATAATAGTTACAAAAGCTGCTAACAGATGGCGCTGTAATCGCCATACGTAATGCCTAGTATAAATAGTGATCCGAAGCCCAGAGCGATCAGTTCCCCTATTGAAACGTTAAAGGATGTTTGCGTACCGAAGGAAAAGATTAAAACCATGTACTCCATTGAACAACGCGTTTTTCTGGTGCTACAGTACCACAGGTTAGAAGAGAGTCCTACGGCAACAAGGCGAAGTTTTCAAGCACGATTTAATGTTCCAAAATGACCCGATGTGAAAACCATTCGTACGCTCTTCGCAAAATTTCAACGAACAGGCAGCGTAACCAATGATCTAGTGGGGCATGTTGGCCGCAAGCAAAACGCAGTTACGCCTGAAAATATCGCCACAGTTTCTGGAATTATTCAGCGAAATCCAATGTCATCCGTCCGTAGAAATGCATCTGAGACTGGTTTGAAGCGTTCCAGCACGTAGAAAATACTGAGAAAGAGCCTACACATGTTTCCATTCAAAATTCAAACGCACCACGCCATACCCGTACGACCTTTGCAACAAAGGGTTGCCTTTGCTAATCAGATGCTCATAATGATTGATAGTGAAGGATTTGATGATGGCTGCATCTGGTTTACAGATGAAGCACACTTCCACCTGAATGGGTAAGTGAATAAGCAGAACTGGCGATTTTGGGGTTCCGAAAAGCCATATTGGTGTGAAGCGAAACCCCTGTATTCTCTTAAAGTTACTGCGTGGGCTGCAGTATGCAGCAGAGGCATTATTGGCCCTTTTTTCATTCACTGGTGCACGTTACGTTGCAATTTTGGAAGAATTTGTCGCCACACAGCAAGCGTTAGAAGATCGACCAGGTACTGAATGGTTTGTGCGAGATGGAGCTCGACCACATCGGACCGAACAAGTGTTTCGCTTTCTTGAGGAATACTTCGGGAATCGAGTCATTGCTTTGGAATATTCCAAATTTACTGATGCAGGCATGGATTGGCCTCCATATTCGCCAGATTTGGCTGCCTGTGACTTTTTCTGTGGGGCACAGAGAAAGACATGGTCTACGCGAAGCATCCCGCCACGCTGGACGAGCTTGAATCGACGATCTCTGTGGCATGTGAATCCATTTCGGTTGAGACACTACGAACTGTGATGGCGAATTTCATTATTCGTTTGCGCCACCTCTGTAGTGCCAATGGTGAACATTTTGAAAACATTGTGATGTGATTGTTTGCAAAGAGTGTTTTATACGATTAGTAGCTGAAAACCCGGCGTCGCCAGGGTATTTATTTATTTATTCCTGACTGGAGTTAGTACTTCTCCTACCCTTCTCTCTCTGTCCATCTTCTTTTTCTAAAAATATGTTATCTTTATCGGAAAAACATCTCATATTTATTCAGTTATGTGTGGTACAATTGCATAATTTTTCAGGTATGTATTCATTTGTATAAGTGCTGCAGGTGTGTAAAATGTTTTGGGAATACAATTGGTGTTAAAGAAGTAATACATTACTACTTGGTGCGTGATAGGGCGGTTTTCTATGAACATTACTGTTTTATGTGCTCATACCTCATGAACTAGAGGTAACACTGTGTTATAATTTCGGAGGCACATTCAACGATATGTGTGTACATTGGTTATAAAATTTCCTGCGGCTACAATTTGTAGTGTAGAAATTATAAATTGTAACGTCATACCGAATGCTGTAGTTTTACTCCATAAACAGCGGATAAGTAGTAAGAGAGAAACTTTTTTCCTTTCGTCATTTTACTATGGTTACCAGCGAGAAAGAGTTTAATAAATGTTTCAAATTATGTTTAAAATTTGTTGCAAGTCGCTAAGTACTCTCATTCTCATATAGTGTATTTGTAAAGTCTCAATTTTACGACAATTTCTCGCAACTCCTATCGTTTATGGAGTTATACCTCCTGAACCATGTGTCGTATGTGATTCGTACTCGTACAGAAGATGTTATCTCAAGTAAGAAATATGTGTACCAAATTTGGTTGAAATCGGTCCAGTGGTTTAGGAGAAAAGAGCAGAAAGGCCCCTCTGGCAGCAGCAGTCCCCGCGCATCTCATTGTTTATGACCTCATATCTCGTGATCTATATATATTATGTGATTCTTACACTTACGGCGACCGTCCTCGTGGATTGAAGCTTACGCGTACAAAATTTCATAAAGATAGGAACAAAACTGTAGATTTGTATGCAACACGTACAAATATACGGACACTCTGCTTTATATAGTAGTTTTCACTTATGTATGCTGATATGAGCTGTACAGCGTACAGCGCCATCTGTTAGCAGCTTTTGTAACTATCATTTCAAACTGCTGCATAAACTTCTTACAGCTTTCACAATAAACATAGCGTTTACTGCATTCCTCTATCAATCTTTGTTTTCGAGATATTTAATTTTGAAATCAGGGAGCCCTTTTCTGGACACCCTGTATCTAGAGATTCCCATTCTCCATTCTCAATGGAGAGTAGTCTTCCGAAGTAGGAGTTATGTCAGGTGTGCCACAGGGGAGTGTCGTGGGTTCGTTGCTGTTCACGATATATATAAATGACCTTGCGGATAACATCGGAAGTTCACTAAGGCTTTTTGCGGATGATGCGGTAGTATATATAGAGAGGTTGTAACAATGGAAAATTGTATTGAGATGCAGGAGGATATGCATCGAATTGACGCATAGTGCAGGGAATGTCAATTAAAGCTCAATGTAGACAAGTGTAATGTGCTGCGAATGCACAGAAAGAAAGATCTTTTATCATTTAGCTACACTATAGCAGGTCAGAAACTGCAAGCAGTTAATTCCATAAATTATCTGGGAGTAGTCATTAGGAGGGATTTAAAATGGAACGACCATATAAAATCAATCGTCGGTAAAGCAGATGCCAGACTTAGATTAATTGGGAGAATTCTAAGGAAATGCACTCCGAAAACAAAGGAAGTAGGTTACAGTACACGTGTTCGCCCACAGCTTGAATACTGCTCACCGTTGTGGGATCCGTACCAGGTGGGATTGATAGAGGAAGTGGAGAAGATCCAACGGAGAGCTGCGCCCTTCGTTACAGGATCATTTGGTAATCGTGAAAGCGTTACGGAGATTATCGCTAAACTCTAGTGAAAGACTCTGCAGGAGAGACGCTCTGTCGCTCGGTACGGTCTTTTGTCGAAGTTTCGAGAACATACATTTACTGAGGAGTCTAGCAGTATATTGCTCCCTCCTACGTATATCTCGCGATGAGATCGTGAGGATAAAATCAGAGAGATTAGAGCCCACACAGAGGCATACCGACAATCCTTCTTTCCGCGAACAATACGTGACTGGAATAGGAGGGAAAATCGATAGTGGTACACAAGGTACCCTCCGCCACACACCGTCGGGTGGCTTGCGGAGTAAGGTTGTAGATGTAGATGTAGAAAATCTGATGTAACACTGAAGCAGCTGGTGTCCACGGAAAGAAGTAGGGAAACTGGCGTGCGGGATTAGGGAGTAAGGCCGGTATTACACTATCAAATTTTCTTTGACAAAGAATCTTTGTCCAATATTCTTTGAGAAAGAATCTTTGACATAGTGAAATGGTGACATTACACTATCAAATTTTCTTTGACAAAGAATCTGTCACAGTACATCGAAAATGGCGGATGAACATTTGTTATTAACCTCAGTTGTTGATTATATAGATTAGAAATATCTATTTATACTCTTAGATTGTCTACAACAATTGCAACGACTAGACATCTGGAAGCGTGCCTTTATTCACAGAACCCTTTTTTACTTGTACCGCGGCTCTCGCCTCAGGTGTATCGTATAATAAGGCCTAACATCAGATATTTGTAGAAAAGGGCGAAGTACTTTTGACTAGCTAGACTGTAGATGTCATCGCTTGTTCACTCACAACAATTTAAGCTGTACTGTTAAGACATATTCGATTAATCATAATAGACATCTACAGTGTAGCTTGTCAAAGTACTTCGTCGTTTTCTACAAATATGTAATATTAGGCTGCATTACACGATACACCTGAGGCGAGAGCCGCTGTACCACTCGAAATCGGTTATTTTGAAAGACTGACAATGGTGACGCTTGCGTCTGCAGTGGTATTCTGCTCTAAATATTGCAGTACATTTGTCGCTTGAGGAAGCTTGTGCCCTGTTTCCGGTTTTGCAAGTACTCGGTCGCGTTTACAGTAAACAAAAACTTTAGAAACTTTGTATTTTGCGTATTATATATCGTGTAAATAGCATTTGTCAGACTAAATATATGTAAGGAATTAAACAGTGTCATTATGTAGTTTCGCTTTCTTCGTTGCAAAACTGGGGCAGAGACAATTTACATTTTTACGTCGTCTGCCGTGCAAACAGTACTCACTTGATCGCTAATTAATTCCGCAATTATCTAGCTTTCGGCTCGATGCAGCCGGTTTTTATAATCAACCTTATACAACTGCGTAAATTTAGTTGTTGCGACGACTCGCAATACGAATTACACGGTCATGTTTTCAAACAGTACGTCAAAAACTGCTACAGCGACGCTAGCGATTAAAGCGGTCATATTTCTCACCGCAGTAACATAAGACGAACGCTTTCTCTGATCAAATATACGGTGAGCTGCTAGATTTTTTTGTGTCCCAGCCTCGTCGCCGCTTTTGCGTCTCGTTTCCGTCGTAGGTGTCGGTGGCCGAGTGGAATGACACCGACACAGGAATAAAGATAGCACGCTGGTGCTGGTACGGAAGGGAGCAGCCAGAAACTAGAAACACTAGAGTAAATTAGAACGAGATATATATTGCACAGATTTTATACAATACTTAACTTTTACCTAGATCAATACTGCAGAATGCTGGTACATAGTTGTTAGAGGTCTGCCTAGTGCCTAACTGATAGCCAAGTCTTCACTGGTGCCTATCTGATTCCGAAGGTCTTAACTGGTTCCTATCTCAGTCCCAAGTGAACGATGTCGTTCAGTGGTGGCCACGAGCGGAGTTGCAGCAGAGGGCGCTCGAACAGAACGATCTATTGACCCAAGGTCAACACGGATTTAGAAAATATCGTTCATGCGAAACACAACTAGCTCTTTATTCACACGAAGTGATGGGTTCTATCGACAAAGGTTCGCAAATCGATTCCGTATTTCTTGATTTCCAGAAAGCGTTTGACACCGTACCTCACAAACGGCTTTTAATCAAATTGCGTGGTTATGGTATATCGCCCCAAATTTGCGATTGGATAGGGGATTTCTTGTCAGAGAGGACACAGTTCGTAGTAATCGATGGTAAGGCATCGACTAAAACAGAGGTGATATCGGGCGTTCCACAGGGTAGTGTTATTGGTCCTCTGCTATTCCTTATTTACATAAACGATTTAGGGGAAAATCTTAGTAGCTCTCTTAGGTTGTTTGCAGATGACGCCGTCATTTACCGTCTAGTAAAATCATCTGAAGATCAAAACAAACTGCAGAACGATCTGAATAAGATATCAGTATGGTGTAAAAATTGGCATTTGACTCTAAATAATGAGAAATGTGAAGTCGTCCACATGAGTACGAAAAGAAATCCGTTAAACTTTGTTTACAACATAAATCAATCAAATGTGAAGGCCGTAAACTCCACAAAATACCTAGGAATTACTATTACTTCAGACTTAAACTGGAAAGAACACGTAGATAATATCGTGGGAAAGGCGAACCGGAGACTGCGTTTTATTGGCAGAACCCTTAAAAGATGCAACAGAACTACTAAAGAAACTGCATACACTGCGCTTGTCCGTCCATTTTTGGAGTATTGCAGCCCAGTGTGGGATCCTTATCAGGTGGGTTTGACGGAGAACATCGAAAGAGTCCAAAGAAGGGCAGCTCGTTTCGTATTGTCACGATACAGGGGAGACAGCGTTACTGAAATGATACAGGATCTGGGATGGGAATCATTACAACAACGGCGCTTATCGCTGCGGCGTGGGCTACTTGCGAAACTGCAAACGCCAACATTCTCCTCAGAATGCGAAAATATATTGTTGACTCCCACTTACATAGGTAGAAATGATCATCAGAATAAAATAAGAGAAATCAGAACTCGAACAGAGAGATTCAGGTGTTCTTTCTTCCCACGCGCTGTTCGAGAATGGAATGGGAGATAAATAGTATAATTGTGGTTCGATGAACCCTCTGCCAGGCATTTAAATGTGATTTGCTGAGTATCCCATGTAGATGTAGATGGCTGTCGTCGTAAGAACGCCGCGCCGTGCGTGCATGGCGGCGCGCGGCGAAAGTAGGTGGCGCGCACTTTGTACTTGTGCGACACCACAGATTTGATCAAAGAATTTTTGGCGAAAGGCAACTTTGACCAAAGTTCCATATTACACTGTCCAATTTTCTTTGACAAAAAAATCTTTGTCAAAGAAAATTTGATAGTGTAATACCGGCCTAAGGAGAGAAGAGTTGCACAAATATGGAGAGCGGCTGCGCGGCAAGTGGAGCAGCGGCCCTTTCACGTCGTTAAGGCGGCTGCTGGCTGCTGGCTGCTGGCTGATCCCATTCGCCGGCCTGCATTCATCGGCCGGTCCACGTCTGCGTCTGCGCCTGCGCCCACGGCACCTGTCCCTCCCAGCGCCGCTCATTGTCTCACGCTGCAGCGCGACACCGCATCCGGCACACCGACCTTCTCTCCGCGTTAATAATGTTACCGTCCGATACGTGCGGCGGAGTAATTAACATCCTCACTGATTAGCTGGAAATATTAGCCCGAGATTGACTCTCAAATTTTTCTCGCCGCCTGATGCATTATCCCGATTAGAATCGTTAATCTGCATTTGCAACTTCCATTGCTGATTGAAGCATTACTTATTGAAGTATCATTTGGTGTTGCTTCGGCATTTCATCTACTTGGAAGTTATCATAAATGAATACTGATTGGCCTAATAATTAACGAATATTTGCACAGATTTCTAATCAACCCGAGGAAACTCGGGATAGCACCTCCTGTCCACATCAACGTTAGATAAATCCTAAGATTTTCAAGACAGAAATAAAAATCTACTTGCCAAGGTAATGCATCTTTTAAAAAGCGAAAACATACGTAACAAAAATTTATAATTTTTCCTCTTTTACTCTTTTTTATTTTTTGTAACAAATAGGTATGTTAAAAGGTTAATTTCAGCCACTTGCATAGGTTTCTGTTGGGCCAATGTCAAACGAACCGAGCGAGAGAGCTTATTTATAAAGATATTCTTCTAGGTAATCTACGAGGGTAAGTCAGTTATTATCCGCAAAGTAGTTATAAAATTTTATTGTAATAAAATACGAAACTTACAAGAACATCATTTTTCGACATAGTCTTCTTGCTTTTCAATGCACTTCGTCCATCGCTCTACAAGCTTCCTTATGCCCTCATAAAAGAAGGTTTTCGGTTGAGCTGCGAGCCTGGAATGCACCGCTTCCTTCACTGCTTCGTCCGAGTCAAATCGACGGCCCTTTAATGGCAGTTTGAGGGGACCAAACAAGTGATAGAAGGAGCAAGATCGGGACTATATGGAGGATGATCCAATACTTTGAATTTGAGTTTCTGGAGCGTTTCAGCAGTGTTGGACAGCAATATGCGGACGGGAATTGTCGTGCAACAACACAACACCTTCTGATAGCAATACTCGGTGTTTGCTTCGAATTGCAGGCTTTAGCCTGTCAGTAAACATCTCACTGTAACGTACACTGTTTATTGTTGTGCCCCTTTCAGCATAATGTTCCAGTACAGAACCACGTACATCACAAAAAAAAAAAAAAAAAAAAAAAAAAAAAAACCATAAACATCAGTTTTCCTGCGGAACGTTGGGTCTTGAACTTTTTCTTGCACGGCGAATTCGGATGTTTCCATTCCATTCTCTGCCATTCTCCGGCTCGTAATGATTTATCCATGTTTCATCACCAGTAATGATTCTGTCTAAGAAATTGTCCCCTTCGTTATCATAGCGATCCAAATTTTTTGCAGATGTCGAGGCGCGTTTGCTTATGCAACTGTGTGAGTTATTTTGGGACCCATCTTGCATAAACTTTACGAAACCCAAGTCTGTTGTGAATAATTTCGTAGGCAGAACAATGACTAATTTGAAGACGATGAGCCAGTTCATCAATAATTAATCGTCTGTCTAAGAGAATCATTTCACGTGATCGCTCAATGGTTTCTTCATTTGTGGCGGTAAACGGTCGTCCGGTTCCTTCATCGTGCTTATCACTCGTGCGACCATTTCGGAATTTTTCAATCCACTCGTACACACTTCGTTGTGGCGAAACACTGCTCTCGTACTTTACTGAAAGTCTTCTATGACTTTCGGTCCCTGATACACCTTCTGCCCACTTAAAACGTATCACTGAACGTTGCTTTTCTTTGGTGCAAATAGACAGCGCGGCAGCGACAACGAAACTAACGTAGCAGCTTGAAAATTGCAAAGATATAACAACAAATAAACAAAGCATGCGTCACCAACGTAAAACAACAGTACTACCAACGTAAACAAAAATATAACTAAATTGCGGTTAATAATTGACTTACCCTCGTATATACATAAAATTGAATGTTTGTCTGTATGTCCTCTATGTGTTCATAAACCATTGTTATGATTGCAATGAAACTTTGATGAATTGTCCACCGTAAGCCCACGAAGGTTCCTGCCCCAAAAACAAAAAAGCACGACACGTATCTCTGGAGATATGACATCATAAATAATGAGAGGCCACCTCGTCAGAATACTCAGATTTATGCATCAATTACTGGAAAGTGGGAGTAGTTAGGGACCTGCAACAGAGCTTACATGTAACTTCGGACATCTATGAAGCATTTTGTAACTGAACACCTCCCCCCTCCAAACACACAAACACACAAAATGATGAAACGAAAAGAAGTCTACCGCTCCCATCAGTTTCGCTGAAGATGCCATAAAACTATCGAATCAGGCTTGAACTTGTATCAAATAAAGTTAGCATTACAAATTTGCATGTCACTATTTATTTTTGTCTGCGAGTTTCCCTCAATTCTCTTGAATCCAAAATTAACCAATCTGATTTCTTAATCTCTATCTATATAAAAGCGAAAGGACACTCACTCACTCACTCACTCACTGACTAAACACGAAATCTCAAAAACTACTTCACCTATGAATCTGAAATTTGGCAGGAATATAGTTTATAGGTATTATAGGTAGGAAACATCAGCTAAGAATGTATTTTGTGATAGGTGCATGGCGGAGCATAGTTTTCCTACATACTCACGAAATCTAAACATTCATTCCGATTTTCACGAAATTTCGCACGCTTCAGCTTCAATCTATACAGTGCATGGGGGAGGGTACTTTGCAACATAAGAATGGATCCCTAAATACCTTGGTCGCGCCATAACTTGAGAACGGCTCCACCGATTTCACAGATCCTTTTGTTGTTGTTTTCGTTATTCTAAAACCAAGGGTTGTATGAAATAAAACTGAAATATTTGAGAACAACAAATAGGACCCTGCATTTCTATTGCATAGAACTATATTGTTTTGTTTCGATATTGATGAAATTTTGCACACTCTAACTTAAAAACAAGAGGAATGTCATTGTCTGTATTAAATTTCGTTCGGCGCATGTTGGAGGGTACTTAACTTACGGAATTTTACAAAATGTATAGTTTTGCTCCAGTCTTTATGAATTTTTGCACACATGACCTTTAAACCAAGAGGAAGATCACTGTGTACATAAATGTATGGTACATGACAGGGGGGTACTTTGCAGGAAACTTTGCCGAGAGAGGGAAAGGTGAAAAAGAACAGAGTAATGGGAGAGAGAGAGGTGGATGCAGAGAGAGGGGAGAAGGTGATGTGGACTACGGGAGTTTAGGATAAATAAAAACCCGGGCAACACCGGGTTTACAGCTATAAAGCAGAGTGTCTGTATATTTGTGTGTAGGTGTTACATACACATCTACAGGTTTGCTCTAATATTTATGAAATTTTTCATTTTCACATCCATGAGGACGGTCGCCGAGAGTGTGACAATCACGTATAACTCGTAGTTCACCAGATATGACGTCATAAACAATGAGATGCGTGAAAAACTGCTGCATCATGCGACAATGTTGCACATTTGCTTCTGAATCACTGGACCTATTTAAACCAAATTTGGTAGACAAGTACCTTGCCGTAAGGTACCAATTCTATAATGGTAAGAACCACGTACGACATATGCCTCATGAGATATAAAGTCATAAACAATAGGAGTTGCAAGAAACTGCCACATAAAGTGACTAGAATTTGTTCATACATTGTATGAGAATGAGATTCCAAACCGCTTTTTAAACTTTTTCTCCCTGACAACCATAGCAAAATGGAAAGGAAAAAAAAAGTTTCTCGCTTACAACTTTTCCGCTGTTCTCGTATTAAGACTATGGCATTCGTTATAACGTGGCATTTATAATTTCTTCACTAGATATTGTATCCCCAGGAATTTTTACAGACTGTATACACACATACAACTAAATGTACCTTCGAAATTGTATCATAATACGACACGTAGCTCATGAGATATGAGGACAAACAGTATCGTTTATGGAAAACCGCAACATCACGCATCAGGTTTTAATCTATTACTTCCTTACTATGAACTGTATTCGCACCATTTTACAGACGTACAGCATTTATACAAGTGACTGTATACTTTTATACAACATATAATTCAATAAATATGAGATAATATAAATGAGACTTCCCGATTCCTTATATATTCTTGTATAAAAATATCCTGTTTACGATGAAAGAAGATGGATAGCAGTAGAAAGGATAGAACAAGTACTAACTCAAGTCTTGAATAAATACATAGATATCCGGGAACGCCAGGTTTTCAGCTAGCTGATTATAAAGTTTTCATGCCACTGACTTTATCACACCAACAAGAGATAGTAGAATGTTAATAAACCACATTTAAAGCAATAGCGTAAAAACTGAATGAAATGGAGACGTAATTACACCTTGTAACTGCGGTCATCGTCTGTAGACTTACAAACTAGTTACGCTAAGGATAACACATATACCCATGCCCGAGGGAGGACTCGAACCTTCGAAGGTGAACAACCGCGCTCTCCCAGCAAGGCACTTAGAGGTCTCGGTAACTCCACTGCGGCACACCTTTTCTGAAAAAGATAAAAATTTGTTATCCCAAGGAATCAAACTGCTGAGGTCATTGATCCCCACACCTACAAGTACTTAAACAAATTTATGCTAAGCCATGCCAGAGGGAGAAGTCGAACCTCTGACGGAAGCGGTTGGGCAGTGCTTAACAAGACGCCCCATGTCGCGCGGCCATTCCCTCGTGGCTTCACCTGCTCTGAACTTGTACTAAATCATGCAAACACGAACGCAGGTACGCACAAACGCAGACACACGCACAAACATACACTCCTGGAAAATGAGAAGGGAACACCATGAATTTGTCGACCCAGAAGCGGGAAATTTTATTGACACATTCTTGAGGTTGTATACAATAGACGATCACACAGGCAGAGCCGTACGCACGTGAGTACAGTCACCAGGGCATACACAATGTTGGCGTTTATGCCGTATATACCCTCCTTTGCAGCAATGAAAGCTGTAATTCTTTCATGGAATCGACCGTGGAGGTTCCGAAAGTGGTTATGTGGAATGGCCTGCCATGCAGTTTCCACCTGGTGCCTCAGTTGGGCCCGATTTCTTGGCGCTCATGCAGACCGCCCAACATGACGTTCCATGCGGTCCCAAACATTCTCAATGGGGGAGAGATCTGGGTTCGTGCTGGCAAGGGTAGTTGATGTACACCTTGAAGAGCACCTTGGTGGTACGTGAATCTGCATTGTCCTGTTGTAAAAGCATATCACCTTGTTGGTACATGAGTGGTAGCAAGATGGGTTAAATTATGGTTTCAGTGTACCGTGCGTTGTTCAATATTTTCTAGACGACCATTAGAGGAGAATGGCTCCCCTCACAATGATGCACGATCATGTGTGCCGCTATAGTGTCCTCCACTCACTCTCAAACAACGTTCATCCCGCCTCCAATGTTGTCATGGTAGGCACTTACAAACGGACGGCTTCAGTGATGAGAGTCGTCGCTGCCTCGGAGCCAATGATGGTCGTACGTGTGTTGTGTCGTGCAGGGGAGTGCGAAAATTTGGAGTGTACGCGACAGAGGCAAACGGGGCCGACACTAGGCATATTGGTGAGGGGAGCCATATCCTACACTGGCCTTTCTCCTCTGTTCTTTGTGGAAAGATTGAACAGTGCACGGTATATTGAAACCATCATTCAACCCGTCTTGCCACCGTTCATGCACCAATAAGGCGAAGTGCTTTTCCAACAGGACAATGCATTTTCACACGTATCCCGTGCAATCCAACGTGCTCTTCTGGTGTGCGTCAACTTCCCTGCCCACCATTATTCCCAGATCTGTCCTCCATTGAGCATGTCTGGAACCGGATAAAACGTCATCTTGGAGCGGTCCACACGACCGGCACGAGATCTGGTCTGACTGAGGCGATAGAAATTGCTCGGTAGGCCATAGCGTAAAGCTTCATTCGGCACCTCTATGTGAGAAAGTTGCACCCTGCGTTGCTGCAAAAGGGGGTTACACGCGATACTAGCGACGATATTGTGCTCGATTTGGTGATTGTATTGACGTGCGTGTGGTTCCGAGTGCGTCATCGTATGTTGTATACATCCTTAAGAATGTGTCAATAAAATTTCGCTCTGCTGGGTTGACTAACTCATGGTGTTCTCTTTTTATTTTCCAGCAGTAATATATATTTACAGGGTGAATCACCTAACACTTGCACCGCAAATATTGCGGAAACGGGACGTGGGATTTATGTGCAATTTTCACAGAATGGATTGGTAGTCAAGGACTCGTATTGTTAGCCAATAACAGATTCTAAAAATACCTAGACAGTGTATTTTTTATGCAGACATACAATTTTTCAAATGGAACAATGGTTGTTTCTATCATGCACTGGAATTTTTGACACCAGCTGTGTACAAAGAATTTTGAATGACATTTTTATCACGTTTAGTTTGGCAGCTACAACCATTCATAGTTTTGGGGGCGGAGGCTACGACAGCGTAGCTAATTGGCTGGTGGTAATGGGACAGTGGTCCGTGCCCCAGGGGCTAGCCACTTGGCCAGTCAGCTATGCTATCGCAGCCTCCGCCCCCGAAATTTTGAACGGTTGTACCTACCAAACTAAAAAATACACTTCCTAACTAGTATTACAATCTATTTGTTGGCTAAAAGTACGAGCCCCTGACTACCAATCCATTCTGTGAAAACCGTACATCAATCGCACTTACCGTTTCCGCAATACGTGCGGTGCAAGTGTTAGGTGATTCACGGACGCCGTCGTGTGTATCTTTATGCTTCTTGCAAACGTTCGTGCAAGAAGGGTTGCCTCGTCTCTGCCGTGCACAGGAGAAGTGCGAATACAAGTAAACAGCCACTGAGCTGTGCCACCACCTGCATGCCTTTTAGTCGGGTGGTGCTCTGATTAGGGCCTGTGGCTGTCTGTTTGTACCTTGCAACAGATCTTACAGTCAAACTGCAGCGTACTCCAGTGATGGGCAGATGTGATACAGATCCGTGTAACGCAGTACAGCTGACGCCCGAAAGCTGTATTCATAACGTTTTAGAAAGCGACGCCGACCTTCTGCGCACATGTTTTAGACGCTCTGAGATGCTTTTAAGTACCGATGGAGCTTTTTAGGTAAAATGTGTCTTGTAAAGACCATTCTGGGATGCAACCGGTTGCCCAGAAATTGACTGACTATTTTCGAGCACATCTTACGCGCAGAATAAGTAGCTTAAATGGAAATAATGTCTAGATACAAAGTAGTATAAAGACATGTGATATAGGTATAAATAATTTAGGTTGCAGTCGTATTTGTACCTGTAACATTAATATTAATAAACCGGAAAATGTGAAAAAGACGAATACGTTCAGTATATGTAAAACTTTATGAGATGTCTCTGCTAATATCGAGAGGCGCTTACACCAAACCATCTAACAAGGCGGACATGTATATCAACATTTATATTATCAATAATGCATTAATAAATAATTGCCAGTCTATAACATAGGTGTAAAAGAATATCATGTATTATATTCTTTATTTTTGTTGCACTTGAAAAATAGTAGCATTTATTTAATATCGTCAATTATGGAAGCATAAATTGCCGTATTATGTGTTGTTCATAATGTTGTCCTATTGTTGATATGGCTTGAAACACATAGTTAATATGATTTCGGTCAGCGATAATCATTATATCATTATTCTATACGGAATCTTTTATCGAGTCCCGTATAGTATCCGTAACAAGGTTGATATTCACAGTATATCACAACACCACTGGGCACACAGTGATCACCGCACCTGCAAGGACTACCTAAGCTCGCCTCACGTCAGATACAAATTCCCAGCTTTACCTTGCCCGCAGTACTCAAACTCGTAGTTTGCAAACTAATTGCCTTAAGATTAAGTGTCCCAAAACTTTCCCATCCCTCCCCACTAACTAAAGGATCATTACCGTCACCGGCATATTGTACATGTTTAACAAGTTCTCCTCTCTGTGTATAGAGTCAGCTTTACTGCTCTGTTTATGTAAACCTTTCGGCGTCTGCGGTATCCGGGATTCAGATCATTGGAGGACGACGTGCGTGGGCCAGCCGGTGTGTGTGTGTGTGTGTGTGTGTGTGTTGTTGTTGTTGTTGTGTTTTCTTGTTCTTGTCGTTTCCACCCTACTCTAGCCAGTGAAAGCCTCTTCATCTACCCCCCGAGTGACAACGGCACTCACATCCGTTTGAACCTGCTTTCTGTATTCCTCTCTTCGCTATAATTTTAACAACCCATCCCCCACATCTCTCCAAAAGTAAATTGCCAATTGATACCTCAAAATTTGTTCCGTCAATCGATCCTTTCTTTAAGTCAAGATATGCCAGAAAATTCCTTTCTTCACCCCTTCTGTTCAGCACGTCTTCCTTAGTTACGCGATCTACCCACTTAATATTCAGCATTCGTCATAGCACCACATTCAAAAAGTTTCAATCCTCTTCTTGTCTGAACTATTTACCGTTCATGTTTCCCTCCCGTTCAAGGCTACACTCAAGACAAATGCATTCAAAAAGATTTCCTAACACTTAAGTTACTTTTGGAAGCAAAAAAATGTCTCTTTTTCATAAATGCTTTTCTTCCCACTTCAATTCTGCTTGTTGTATCGTCTTTACTCTCACAGTCGTAACTTATTTTACTCCCCAAGTAACTAAACTCATCGGCCACCTTTATTGTCTAGTCTCCTAAACTAATTCTCTGTGCATCGCCTGATATAATTCGACGTTCCTTTACCCTGGTTTTGCTCCTTTTAATGTTCATTTGAAGACAATGCCACTTTCCCTTCTAGATCATTTGCTGTCTCCGACACAATGATATTGTCATCGGCAAATCGCAAAGTTTTCTTATTCTTCTACCTGAACTTTAATTCACATTCTATATTCTCCTATCTCCCCTTCACATAATTCGTGTAAGAATTTTGCAACCAGACTTATTAAACAGATGTTTTTTTAATTTTTATACCTGTCTGTACCTTTTGAAATGAGAGTATTACATTTTTCTTGAAATCTGCGGGAATTTCATGTGTCTCATGCATCTTGCACAACACGTAGAATAGTTTCTTCATGGCTGGAGCTCCCACATTCTTCAGTACTTCTGAAGGACTGTCGTCTACTCCAGGGGACTTTTTCCGGCTTAGGTCTTTCAGGGCTCTATGAAATTCTTCTCACAGTATTGTATCACTTACCTATATAAAAATTTGTCTGACTACAAATGCCCTCTGCAGCATTCAACATTGGTTCCGAAAGTAATGATCGTGTGAAAACCAGCTGGCTCTACTCATCCACGGGATTGGGAAAGCAGTAGATATAGGCTCTCAGATATAGGGTGAGTCAGAAGAAAAAGTGATACTACTGGTAATCTGAACAAAAATGTTCTGTATATATATATATATATATATATATATATATATATATATATATATATATATATGCCCTTTCTTAAACGTTTCCGAGTAAACGAATGAAAACAGCTAGGAACAGGGAACTTACAGGTAACAATACATTAAGATACTGTTATCGTATGGTTTGGTTAATTGTGTAAGTCTCCTCACCGTCAAGTTCATTGGATTTTACTGTTCCCTTAGACGGGTGTTGTGTTGGCGATCGGCTCTCAGTTCTGCAGAAAAATGTATTTAAGTTGGTGTTGAACTGTTTGAACATCTTCTGTGAGAAAATTTACACAATTAGACACGATCTTAATTTCCGTCACCTGCCCTTTTACCGTTCCTAGTTATTTTCATTGGTTTAGTCGCAAACGGTTAAGAAAAAGGCAAATGTTTATCACAAGTTTATTGTTCAGAATCAGGAGTATTACCCCCAAAGGATGTATCTTTTTTCCTGAACCTGTATATGCCGTATTCCTTCTGGAAGGCATTCCACATGTCTTCACTCTGTCGCCTAATGAAAGGCACACGAGCATACGGAATATAAAACAAAATGTGTAATTATTTGTAGGGCAGGTAAACATTTGTTTTCTTTTTTTGATGGGGTTAAGGGAGGCGCCAGCAGAAATGGATCATGCGAGACGACTAAAGTGTCAGAAAATTTCTGTTAATTCATAGATTATGGTAAAATAAATCTGAGGGTACGGCAGACTGATTGGTCATTTATCGCTATTATCAAGTACTTTCGAAATTGTCAGTTAAGGGAATGGGGGAAAGTTGGGGTGGAGAGTACGAAAAATACAGTGGAAAACTACAATTTGTGTACTTAAGCAGGTTTATGCCTTAAATGTATGCCAGGTCCCACAACTAAGCTGGTGTTAAAATCGTGCAAAATATAGGCTATTGTGCTACGGTGTATCACCAGTCACCGGACTACTGAATACAACCTCTCCTGTGGCGCTCACCAGTTTAAAACGGACCGCAGTGTGTAACCATTATTTCTGATTGTACTCTGGCTACACATTGCCGTACTTACGTGATATAGGATGTAAGAGAAAAGTGTTCTCGTCTACGAAAAATAAAACTATAGAAAGATTCGTACTTTACCAAACTAAGAATGAAATTGTTGTTGTTGTCGTTGCGGTCTTCAGTCCGGAGACTGGTTTGATGCAGCTCTCCACAATACCCTATCCTGAGCAAGCCTCTTCATCTCCGCATAAGAACGGCAACCTACATCTGCCTGAATCTGCCTACTGTATCCATCTCTTGGTCTTCCTCTGCGGTTTTTACCCCACACACTTCCTTCTAACGCTAAATTCACAATTCCTTGATGTCTAAGAATGTGCCCTACCAATCTATCCCTTCTTTTGGTCAAGGTACGCCAGAAGTTTCTTTTCTCCCCAATTCTGTTCAGTACCTCCTCATTAGTTACGCGATCCACCCACCTAATCTTCAGCATTCTTCTGTAGCACCATATTTCAAAAGCCTCAATCCTCTTCCTGTCCGCACTGTTTATCGTCCATGTCTCACTCCCATACAAGGCAACACTCCATACAAATGCCTTCAGAAAGGACTTCCTTAGGCTTAAATCAATATTCGATGTTAACAAATTTCTCTTTTTCAAGAACGCTTTTCTACCCATTGCCATTCTGCATTTTATATCCTCTGTACTGCGACCATCATTTGTTATTTTACTGCCCAAGTAACAAAACTCATCTACCTCCTTTATTGCTTCGTTACCCAATCTAATTCCTTCAGAATCGCCTGATTTTCTTACACTGCACTCCATTACCCTAGTTTTGCTCTTGTTAATATTCACCTTATATGCCCCTTTCAGCACACTGTCCATTCCGTTCAATTGCTCTCTTCCAGGTCCTTTGCTGTCTCTGACAGAATTACTATGTCAAGATTAAGAGTTTATAATTTGCCAATACTGAAAAAATTATATCATAATAACGCTATCACGATGTTAATTGCCTCTGAAATATACAGATGGTTCTTTATTTTTAATACCAACTTAGAAGAAATCGTTAAAAAGTCAAAAGAAACGTTTATTTTTTTTCAGATATGTATCTATGGAGTTTTTATGTCTAGACTAAACAGCACGGTTTAGTTCGAAAAGAATAAGAAAGGCGTTACCTGATATCTTCATTTACTAAGTACAAGGAATTGGAAAGTGCTGAATCAGAAAGATGTATTCTTTTGCGGGACTTGTGAATAATGTGGTTTCTAGGTTGCAGTGGTTTTTATAACCTGCTTTGTAGTGCCGGCATTTTAAGAGGCAATTGATTTCACGATATTGTCAGTAGTAAACGTTCTGCAGAGTAAACATCGCTATAAAGGCGTTTTTCAATCCCGATGTAGGCACCGCAGCTGGTGGCGGAAGACGATTATTAAGCAATCACCTTGTGTCCGCTCTTCTTTGCTGCAGTTCCACTTTCTGCCGAAGTGCTCGGGAAAACCAGGAGAGCGTGAAGCGGTTTCGGAGACTCGCTGTCTCGCTTCACCTAAATTTAATTAAAATTTTATTTACCGCGACCTCACGCCAGCCGGCATCTCGAGATTAAAGGCACCAGATACCAAGTTATTCAGTCAATAGACGTGTAATGTCATCGAGACGATGAACGCTTGGATTAAAATGCTCCCATCAAATTAAAGCAACGGTTGCCTTGGAAACGCTGACAATTGACAACAGGGACTGCATATCTATCGTTAAACAAGAAAGTCTTGTTTGGTACTTTTGCATGTTCCGTGGACTTTCACTGTGAAAGTGTAATTCATGTTCTGTTCCACTATTTTTCCGCTCGTTATTATTTTGGATCTGGACGATTATCGGACTGTACGGTTATCTATATGTTTTTACTAGCTGAAAAGTGGGTCGATCCTGGTGTATAGCGGAAACGACATCAGGTTTAGCAACATTAAGCAAAATCGGCACCAGCAAGGAGTAATCCACTTTGTAATGAACTAGCTGGTAAACCCGGCATTGCCCGGGTATATATGAATTTTTTTCCTGTCTTATATTAGGAAAAAACTCGAAAAATATTTCATCTTAATGTATTCATGAAAACAGCTTAGAAGTTATCAAACCTTTAAACAAAGAAATATGCATAATGAACAAAATTATAAGTGCAGTATTTAAAGAAAGAAAAATAGTAATAAAATACGAATGATGTATAACTATAAACACTATTTAGTCCATCTCGTTCTCCCCTTTCTGTCTATCGGCTTCTACCTCATTACCTAAAAAAAGAAGTTTAAATGTTTGTAAACCTATGGGACTTAACTGCGTGGTTATTAGTCCCTAGCTTACAAACTACTTAAACTAACTTAAGGACAACATATACACCCATTCCCGAGGTGGGACTCGAACCCCAGACAACGAAAGGCCGCGAGCACCGCAGCACGGCGATTCAGTGCGCACGTCTATTCTTCCGCGGCGTATCTTTGAGCTGTGTGTCGTAGGTAGTTTTTAACCCCACAGCGATTGTTGTCTGATAGTAAGAAATATGTGTAACAAATTTAGTTGAAATGGGTCCATCATTTTAGGAGGTGTTAAAAAATAGCGCAAGATGTAACAACTACTCGGAAATGTCATTGTTCATGACGTCATATCTCCTAAAATATGAGACGTACTATGATGTAAATTTGAAGGTACATTCAGTGTGCCTAATGTCCGTAAAATAGATCATGAATGGTGTTAGCAATAAAGACGTAATAAATCGAAACCTCAAGCGTGATAATGTGGTTTTTCATGAACCAAATTGTTTATAACTTCATATCTCATGATCTATATTTCAAACTGTGATATAATATCGAAGGAACATTCAGTGATATGTATGTGTACTGTCTGTGAAATGTCTCACGAATACAATTTACAGTGTAGAAGTAATAACTTGTAACGTCATGCCAAATGCCTTAGATATAGGGTAAGGTGGTACAATTTCGATCATTTCGGACAAATGTTATTATCTCTGGAAATAAATTGAGGAAAGGAATAATTTTAACTATGGCACTTGTTCTTGGATGTTTAATGAATATGTAACACAAATATTATACAGTTACAAATGTTGGTATAAACACAAAAAAAGTTTGCGGAATTGAGAAAAGTCGATCGAAAATGTACCACACTAGGTACTATTGTGATCACTTCCTCGTACAATTTAGATTACGGGCATCTTCCACATAAAAAGCACTTTTTCTGTCACGCACCAACGCATACTTCGTGTTACCAAACATTGCATATTTGGCAGCGAATCCAGTCACCCTTAACTAGATGATTTATAAGAGCGCGTTAGACTAAGTAGCTTCACTTACCTCTTTAAAGGGAAAAATTTATATCTCCTTACCGCAAAGTGGTGTATTCTTCGAAAAGACAGGAGGAGCTGTAGAAACCTGCTACTCTACAACGCGACACAACGAGACAGAAAATGGCGTGAAAACTTACATTGACCGGAATTGTACCACCTCACCCTACATCAAGAACATCGGATGAGTAGTAAGCGATAAATCTTTTAAAGAAATCTGAAAATAACAGCAACCAGTCACCTTTCGTATGTATTTATTACCACAACCGGTTTCGAACTGCCTGGCAGTTCATCATCAGGCGGCGTATATGCTTTATATGTTGGTTACAACATTATGGAACACGTTTGGCTGTGGTGAGATAGAAAATTATTGTGTGTGAGCTTTGTCATTGGCACCAAAATTTCAATATTTACAAGTTTAAATTGTATTCCAAACAGTTACTTACAGTTGGTTCACATTTCTGATTGATGGTATATGATTTTTCAAGCATTTTAGTGCTCAATAGATGCCCACATAACACAACACTAGCTTTCCACATATTTTACAAACAGAGATATGTACAGCTAATTGTCAAAGATCACAGTTGTTGCATAGATATTATTTTAGACTAATTTACCAGTTACAGTTTCAATGGTTTAAGTGTTCATACATTTATATTTACAATATTTTCTTACAGTGGTGGCTTCTTTATTTGTTATTACTGTAATGGTAGCACTAATGTTACATGTGAAGAAAAATCCGTAGATTGCATTTATAAGATTAAACATATGTGGTTGGAGTAGCATTTGGGAATGGCAAAGAGGGGGGGGGGGGGTAGGTGTTATGTGATCTAAGTATGTGTCTGTATGTTTGGTTTCCTCAGGCTTAAAGAGTCTTTAAAATTTTTGTAGAAAGAGTAGTTTGCCAGTTCTGTTTGTTCATTTAAGATGGTGTGTGGTGCTTTACTGTTATGGATGAAAATTTGTAACTGTTCTAAAAGATCCATCTTTATTCCTTTGTCTGCACTGTGTAGTATTTGGAGATTGGTTTTTATGTGTGTAATGGAATGGTTGTTTTCAGCCAGATGTGCTGCAGAGCTTGACTTGTTTAAATTTTTTAAACGGAGTGCATCAATATGTTCTTTGTATCGTATTTCAAAATTCCTTCCTGTTTGTCCTATATAGTAGCATGAGCAGCTATCACATTGTAATTTGTATATGCCAGATTTTCGGAAAGGTGTGTTGGTTGATTTAGTGTTGTGAACTATTTTGTTTTGTATTTTATTGTTTGTGTGAAAACATATTTTGACATTGTGTGGTTTAAAGAGTTTTGCAAGTTGATATGAAACGTTTGCTTCCAAGGGCATTGTGATATATTTGGATTGTTCTGCTTCTGATGGTTGGATTATAGGCACTGTATGGTTGGTTTGTAATTTTTTATCTAATTTGTCAATTATGGTTGGGTCATAATCATTGTTGTAGGCTATAGTTTTTAGAATGTTAATTTCTTTTTTCCTTTCATCATTTTGTTTTGGTAATCAGCGAGAAAATTTTTCGTAAAGATTTGAAATTATGTTCAAAGTTTTTCTCAAGTCGCTAAGTGTTCTCATTGCCAAATAGTTGAATTAAATCACGTTATGACGCGCCGCAAGATAAGACATTTGTCATTGTTTATGACATGATTATCGTATGAACTACGTGTAGTGCTGATTTTTGGAACCATAGCAACTGATTCCTGACCTTAAAGAATATTTGTAACAAATTTGTTTGAAATCGGTGCATTAGTTTAGGAGCATATGTAGAATATTTTCGTATGATGCGGCAGTTTTTCACGACTGTCGTTTATGACGTCATATCTTCTTACCTATGTGTCGTAGGTGGTTGTTACTACATTGAATATATCTCTGGATCAAGTAACTTAAGGCGTGACGTACTGACTGTAATATATCGATTTCGTGCAATTTTATGGTGGTATTCCGACGAGGACAGCCTTTGCAATACTGATACGAGTTAAAAGGGCAGACATCAAGAGAGGCTGAAGCGGGATTGGTGTGTTTATTGGGAAGGAAGATGTACGAGTGTAGGCTGCGCATTTGCGTTAGCCACACTGTCAGGGTGATTGAACGGTGAGTGTATTTACCTATGGATGAGGAGACTTATGAGGAGACCTTTGTTCCAATCAGGCATTACTTTAAACTTTAATTTGGTGATTCGGGTTATAGTCATTGTAGGTATAAATAAGACATCAATATCTGTTAACGGGTGTGGATCTATTTTGGACACGTGCAGATGTTTGTCAGTAGGATGAGGATAAACGTTGACAGCGGATATTACCTTGGAATGAGGTCGTTCGCAGCCAGATGTTGTCAATCTGAGATTGCGTCTGCTCTGACCGCAAAAAGCTTTTATTTAAAAACCACAACAGGTATCGCGCTTTATAGACGCATTATCAGGTGCTCTATAAGTTATAATAAATAAAATGGGTGTCTTAATTTTTCCAATAGAATAATTTTTTGGTATAGGTGTATTGATGACATCACTTAGTTGTACAACGGCTCAGGAATGTGATATTTTCCCCTTGTTAACTGAACAAAATTCATGGCAGAATTCAGTTCACGATGTAACAGCGTTGACGGATCTATCGATCACAATAGGGGTTCGACAAATTTCGATATTTTTAGGAAATTAACCACTGGGGATGTTATACATAAGACTTCCAACCATCCTTTACAGTTTAAAAAGGCGGCTTTTAGGGCTTAACTTCAAAGATTGCATAAGGACCCACTATCGAAGAACACTTACGAATGGGATTTCAAAACTATGTACAGTTTATTGGTTATTCAAATAGCTATGACTCTGACTTTATTCATGATATCAGTAAAGATGTAATACAAGAATTGAATGGAAGGCGTAATACCGTATGTGTCCCGTCGACATCTGCGGAGTTGATTATTGTCTCCCCATTAAATAGACCTTTTGCAGATAACACCTAAGACAGGTTACCTTACCGGGGTTAAATTTACAGTAGAGATAGCAAAAGCTTGGTTTCAATAGGTATAACTCCGGCTTTCGATATCACAAAGAATACACATTTTATGCAGTCAGTATGTATATGGATATTAAGCATGACATCGGTATGGATTTTAGTAAACTAGATAACATTTTAAAACTTAATAATGGAACTGGTGTGCTCATTGCTGTTGACAGCAACGCTCGGTCATCTATGTGGCACGATAGAATTACCAATGAACGAGGGAGAGAAATGGAAGCATATTTGAGTGTTAATAATCTTTATATTATGAATGAAAAAAGTGACATTACAACTTTCGAGAGCAGTACTGGGAAAAGCAATGTGGATCTAACTTTAACTAATGATTGTCTCGTACAGTCATTGCATGACTGGGAATGCTGCCACGACGAAAGTTGCTCAGATCATCGAATTATCACATACAATATAGGTACAGATTCAGTACAACGCAATGATAATGGATACCACAATTTCAAGTACATAGTCAACAATGCTAATTTTAGAGTTTTTGAAGAGTCAATTGTTAAAGAACTAGAACAGCAATTTCTAAATCAATCTGCCCCAATGACTTTACTCGACATGGACAAAGAATTAAGTATGGTGGCGGAAAGGGAAACGAATATCGACGGGTTAGTGACCGACTACGAAGCAGCTATAGACACAGCATGTAAGAATGCCTTCAAAATAAAGGACCCTTTACGAGTGAAATAAAAAAAGCGGTCGGTTCCATGGTGGACAACCGAATTAACGATTCAGAGGAAAAAAACAAATGCTGCCAGGCGATTGTATCAAAGAACGCAGAATGACGAGGTATTAAGAATTCAGCGAAGAGAGTTTTATCTTAAGCAGAAGAAGGAATACACAGAAGCAATTCGTCAAGCAAAACTACGATCTTGGAAGGAATATTGTAGTTTTACGTCTGGCAACAATCCGTGGAATGCAGTCTATCGTTTGGCGTCAGGAAAACTACGGAACACTTCATTTATGACAACCCTACGGAAAGAAGATGGCACGATGACAGTAAACCTAGAGGATACACTCAACTCCATGCTGGATTACTTCATTCCACTGGATAACGAGGACGAAGATACTGAATACCATAAAGATGTTAGGTACGTTACCGAAACCATTGTAATTACAAACAAGGATAAAGATTTCACAACGGAGGAAATTCGTGCTGTAATGGAACAGCTGAATCCTAAAAAGTCTCCAGGAGAGAATGGCATAAATAGTTTAGTTCTACTGAGGGTGTTTAATATGTTTCCTCAATTTGTTACTACGATCTACAATCGTTGCCTTCAAATGGCATGCTTCCCCAAACTGTGGAAGCGAGCTAAAATAATACCGATAGTTAAGCCTGGAAAGGAACAGAGCGCAGAAATCAAAAAGTATCGTCCAATAAGTCTTTTATACACTGAAGCAAAGATACTGGAAAAACTTTTAATAAATCGAATAATGCATTTCGTCTACTCCAGAGATCTGCTGCATAAGAACCAGTACGGTTTCACCCCACAAACGAGTACGACTGACACGCTAATGGCTGTAAAAGAATTTGTGGAGAGTAGTCTCACAACTAAAATGTGTGTCATTATGGTGAGTCTGGATGTACAGGGCGCCTTTGACGCAGCTTGGTGGCCAGGTATTTTAAAGACGTTGCGTGAGTTTAACTGTCCTGCAAATCTGTGTAACCTTACACGTAGCTATTTCAGTCACAGAACTGCAACGTTGAATGTCAACAACCTTCTCATAGAAAGATCGGCTACCAAAGGATGCCCACAAGGTTCTTGTTGCGGACCCGGTTTCTGGAATATATTATATGATTCCTTGCTTAAATTGCCTTACTCAGGACACTCTCTTGTTATAGCCTTTGCCGATGATCTGATTGTTCTAACAAAAGGAGAGAGTCCTCTTGCCGCTGAGAACATCTGTAACACAGACATGCAATTAATATCGACTTGGGCCAGTAATAATAAACTCCAATTCAATGAACAGAAATCAAAAGCTATACTTATCACCAGGAAGAGGAAATTTGCCTCATTCACAACCACAATATACCTTAATAACAAAGTGCTTCAACAAGTAGACCATCTAAAATATCTGGGCGTTATAATCGACAGTAAGTTTACATTCAACAAACACGTTCAACATATTACAGATAAATGCACGGTCTTGATTAACGCTCTTTCCAGATCAGCAAGACTCAACTGGGGTCTGCGGGCTACCGCACTGCAAACTATTTATAAAGGAGCAATACTGCCTATATTATCGTACGGCTCACCGATGTGGATAGACGCACTAGAGCGACAATACAACCGTACCAAAATTAATAGAGTCCAACGGTTAATCAATTTTAAAATGGTTAAAGCTTACAGAACGACATCCAGCGAAGCACTTTGTGTTCTTTCAGGTCTCATGCCTATAACACTTAAGATACAGGAAATAGCTAAATATTATAACCTGGTCAAAACCAAAGACGCCAAACAGACAATCGACATCGCCCTAGAATACAGAAGCTGGGCACACCCAGCAGACTTTACAAGGATAATTGAGAAGGACGTCAGCAAAAGCTACGCTGTTGAAGTATACACAGATGGAAGCAAATCAGACGACGGAGTGGGTTCGGGGATAGCAATATTTGTTAATAAGAGGCTTACTTACCAGATACAGCTAAAACTGTCTAATGAATGCTCAAACAATCAAGCGGAACAATTTGCCATCGTCAATGCGCTTGAGTTCATAAATAATCTCTCGAATACTGATACAACTGCAGTAATTCACACCGACAGCAGAATTACTTTGGACTCTTTGCGAAATCCGAAGAACCACAACTTGTTGATTGAAGAAATAAGAAGTAATATCAGAAGGTTACAGACACACAACTGGCTGGTGCATTTCGAATGGGTTAAGGCACATCAAGGGATATGGGGAAATGAACTAGCTGACAACCTTGCTAAAAGAGCAGCTCGATCACGACAGTCAACACGCTATAACAAAATACCTACAAGTGCCGTAAAGAAGAAACTTCGAGAAGAGTTTAGGAACAAATGGGACATTGAGTGGCACAGAACAAAAAACGGGGAAAGCACTAAACCGTATTTTCCTACGATCCGACAACGTTTAATGATTAAACTTCCAATATCTCCGAATTTGACAGCTATGCTAACAGGTCATGGGAAACTGAAAGCCTACTATCAGCGGTTCAAAATAATTGAAGACGGAACGTGCACATGTAACAGTGCTGTCCAAACTATTGACCACGTGCTTTTTGACTGCTGCAATTTATTGAAAGAGAGGGACCATCTCAGGAAAAAAATAGCTGCCAAAGGAGGAGGATGGCCCGTCAGTAAACATGACTTAGTACATAAATACACTACTGACTTTTACAATTTTTGTAATTCAATAAGATTTCCTAATGTACAAAACTTTTACAATTCTTGTAATTCATTAAGATTTCCTAATGTATAAAATTGTTTGTTCCTTTGTAAACCATGTCATCTTGTATACTGTACTTGTGTTTGTAAGAACATTTGATGTAACCGCCTGAATCAAACCATCAAACATGTAATATTGCTATGTAATGGGGCATGTTAAATAATAAATAAAAAAAAATAGGCAAAGGTATTGACACAGACAGCTGAACGGGGTATTTTTCTGTCATCAGGGGTATATAGCATACCATAGGCCAGACTGGAAGTAACTTTAAAATTCTATTTAAGGAGCACAGCCGGCCGCGGTGTCTGAGGGGACTGCGGCGCGTCAGTCACAGTCTGTACGGCCACTACGGTCGCGGGTTAGAATCCCCCCTCGGCCATGGATATTTGTGCCGTCCTTAGTAGTTTGTAAGTTTAGGGACTGATGACCCCGTAGTTAAGTCCCATAAGCTCTACACACATTTTTTTTATAGAGCACATTAATGATGACACCTATATATCAGTGGTATAAGTGCACCTGCATGGACCGAGATACCATGTATCAGATATTCAAAATAACATGCAGATACAAGGGCAAAACCCTCACTATTTTCCGAGGTGGAAGTATACCGCGCGATGAAGGAATCCCCTATTTTTACCCCAAATGCAGAGACCTACGCCCCCAAAACCTGTTGTTAAATTTTGATTGTTTAAGTAGGTAGTTTACCACTGTAGAACACCTTTTCCAGTTTATTTTTAGCGTTTCACCCCATACATTTTTTATATTTTTCTTATTGTCCTGCTCGATCTCTAGGCCGAGGTTATTGGACCTCACAGAGCTACTTAAGTCTTTTTTATTAGTTTTACCAATCTTGTGTAAGTTGTTAGGGTTGGATTTTTCACCATTTTTGATTCTATTCCTTCGGTAAAAAATAGTCTTCATTGCAAGTTGTTTTATTCCTTATTTAATGACGCGTTTCGCCCTTTAGCAGGGCATCTTCAGATTATCTGCGTGACAGAATTTACACAAAATTACAAGACGTAATTACAAAGCGGGGGTAAACAAAGCTTACAATGCGCTCTCCGTGCTGTGACACCGTAAGTTGTAAGTTGTAAGCTTTGTCTACCATTTATACTGTTTTCTGAAAACAAAATAAGCCCATGCCCCATTACCCCCGTTTTGTAATTACGCCTTGTAATTTTATGTAAATTCTGTGTAATTTTGTGTAAATTTCAAAAGCTTCTACCATCTTTTTGTCTGAGTTCCTTATCGTCCACGTTCCACGTCCATACAATGCTACGCTCCAAACAAATGCTTTCAGAAAGGACTTCCTAACATTTAAACTAATATTGCATGACAACAAATTTCGCTTCTTCAGAAACGCTTTTCTTCCCATAGCCAGTCTGCATTTTATGTCTTCTTTACTTTGGCCATCAGAAGTTACCTTACCACCCAACTAACAAATCTCATCGACTTCTTGTATCGTCTCATTACCTAATCTAATTCCTTCAGCACCGACTGATTTTCTGACACTATATTCTACGACCCCCGTTTTACGCTTGTTATGTTCACCTTATAGCTACCTTTCAAGACACAGTCCATCCCATTTAATTGCTCTTCCAGGCCCTTTGCTGTCTCTGAAAATATTAATACGTCGTCAGAAAACCGCAAGGTTTTTATTCCCTCTCCCTGGAGTTTAATTCTCTCTTCAAATTTCTCCTTGCGTTCCTTCACAGCTTGCTCAATGTACAGATTGAGCAACATTGGGGGAAGGGCTACAACCATGTCTTACTCCCTCCCAACCACTGCGAGCCTTTCATGGCCTTCGACTCTAATAATTGCTGTTGGGGTTTTGTACAAGTTGAATATAACTCTTCACTTCCTATATTATACCACTGCTACTTTTAGAATTTGTACGAGTGTTTTCCAGTCAACATTGAGAAGAACATTCTCCAGGTCCACAAATGCGAAAAACGTAGTTTTCCCTTTCCTTGTCCTATCTTCTAAGGTAAGTCGTAATGCGAGTGCTACGTCGCGTGTACCTACATTTCTCCTAAATCCAAACTGATCTTCCTGAAGGTCGAATTCCACCAGTTTTTCCATTCGTCTGTAAATAATTCGTGTTAGTGTTTTGGAACCATGACTTGTTAAATTGATATTTCTCTAATTTTCACACTTGTCTGCACTTGCTTTCTTCGGAAATGGAATCAGTACATTCTTCTTGAAGTCAGATGGTATTTAACCTGTCTCATACATGTTGTATACCAGGTGGAACTATTTGTTCATGACTGGCTCTCCTAACGATAATAACAGTTCAGATATAACATAATCTCATCCAGGGGACTTGTTTCTACTCAAATCTTTCAGTGCGATGTCGTTCTTGCAGTATCGTATCTTCTATCTCAGTTTCCTCTACCCCGTCTCCCATTTCTAGAATAGTGCCTTCAGGTTTATTTCCTTTGTACAAGTCTTCTATATATTCCTTCCACCTTTGCGCTTTTGCTTCTTTGCTTAGTACTGGATTTTCCATCCGAGTTCTTTATTTCATACCGCTGCTTTGCTTGCCTCCAAATGTCTCTTTTATTTCCCTGTGAGGGGTATCTATCTTTCCCCTAGTTATACATTCTTCTACGGTCTTGCATTTCTCCTCAATCCACTCCTGCTGCGTGGTATAGGGTAGTTTTATACGGCTTATGAGAACATACTTTCATCAATTTTGTTACTGAGAAAATCATGAAAAATCACGGTTTTGGGGTACAAAACTACGAATTGTGGGGATGGCTATCTATCTCTATAAGTTGCCAATCGTCGCAATTTTGATTGCAAAGTGATACTCTCACATTACCAAGAGGGGTTCAGATCTACTGTGCTTATGTATTTTACTCGAATTTGCACAGTCGACCTCAAATATGTAAATAATTAATCAGAGCAGATGACACAAATTTTAATATATTCTTTAGACATTTGCTTAGAAAGGCAATTTTCGCCGGCCGCGGTGGCCGAAACGACTGAGGCGCTCCAGTCACGGTCTGCACGGCCACTACGGTCGGGGGTTCGAATCCCCCCTCGGGCATGGATATTTGTGCCGTCCTTAGTGTTAGCTAGTTCATAAGTAGTTTGTAAGCTTAGGGACTGATAACCCGTAGTTAAGTCCCATAAGTTCTACAAACATTTGAACATTTGAAAGGCAATTTTCCCGTTTTTCTTAAAACATTGTCTTTTATCAATATACACACAAGAAAAGTAAGACGTTTGGTTACCAAACGTGCCAGTTGTGATGAGTGGCGACGTACCGGCCGCTATTAAAGTAAACAGCAGAGTTTCAGATATCTATACCGGAAAAAAGCTTGCTCTTTGACATCTTAGTGTTTTATATATTCGCTTGTTATGTCTGTCTGTAAATCTATCGGACCAAACTGCGTGGTCATTAGTCCGTAGCTTACAAACTACTTAAACCTAGGTAAACTAACCTACGGACAACACACACAGACCCATGCCCTAGGGAGGACGCGAACCTCCACGGCGAGCAACCGCGCGCTCCGCAGCGAGGTGCTTTAGACCGCTCGGCTACAACACCGCGGCTTCGCTTGTTATTTGCCACATTTACTATGTAGTATGAAATTAAGTACTGCAACACATTTTTCTTGTGTGATTTTCTGCAGCTATAAGTTGCATGAAATTCATTGTAATTCATGCCCTCCAAAGCTGCGTTTATTCTATTTTTTGTTGGTTGTGGTACCGGTTTCGAGCTTAGGTCGTTTTCAAGCGGCACTTAAATTATTAACAATCTGTTCAGTCCATGTATCTAGGAGTATATAAAAATATATAGTGTAATATTAGCCATTAATGTAGATTTTACTTATGCAACAGTATGGTAAATATTATTTATTAATTACTTGCACCTGCATGGACCGAGATGCCATATATCAGATATTCAAAATAATAAGCAGATACTGCATGTTATGAACAAGGGCAACACCCTCACTATTTTAAGAGGTGGAAGTATACCGCGCGATGAAGGAATCCCCTGTTTTTACCCTAAATGCACAGACCTAAGAACCAAGAACCTGTTGTCAAATTTTGATTGTTTAAATAGGTAGTTTACTACTGTAGAACACTTTTTCCAGTTTATTTTTAGCATTTCACCCAATACTTTTTTTATATTTTTCTTATTATGCTGCTCTATGTCTAGGCGCCGAGGTTAACAATAACCCACAGAGCGACTTAAGTCTTGTTTATTAGTTTTACCAATCTTATGTAAGAGGTTAGGGTTGGCTTTTACACCATTTTTGATCCTTTCATGTTATCTAATTTATTTATTTTCGTCACGATAGTTGGCTCCACAATGCTAAGAAAGTATATACAAAAGGATTTTGGCATATGTGCTGTTACACAAATTTTTTGAATTATAATATCAATTGTGTCAGACATGAGGAGTTAAATTATTGACAAAGATATTGTTAGACTATATTTTACCTTTACACTAAATCGACTTTCCCGACGTTACGGAAAATTCACGTCGGAGTTTTGTTCTGAATCATCTATGATCGATTAGAATTTTGTCTAAGTTTTCTACATACCTGAGTCCCGTTTGTTCGTTGAGGATTTCAACTGAATGTTTTGCTAAATGTGCTTTCTCGAGATATTGTTTCATATCTGGCACACGAACCTCCTGAATATTCCCATCTCTATCAAAGTGGACTATGCGGGCGTTGCAATCCATTTTAAGAAAACTACTCCGCGGCAAATTTTATTTCGGATATCGTATTGTTCGAAAACCTGTAAAATGACGGATTTTTTTAAATATTATTCGTCATACCATGTGTACAAATGTATCGAGACATATAAAGAAAGTGTCAAATAATACTGGTCTCCTGAATTTATATTATATGCAGAACACTCCCGCTGCTTCAAGAAAAATAGGGAACCTACTGATAAATGATTTTGTCTGAGCACAAAACGGCAAATATTCTCCCTTTTAAAAGATTCTGAGAGAAAGGTGGAAACCAGGTCCGTTAGTGCTCATTGTACCTTAGAACATTTGCATTTCCTCACGAAAGTTTTGGCGCGCGAACATATTATCACTTTATTTTGCTGAAAGGGGATAGCAGAGTGTGACCGTTGACGAGAAAGAGAGAGAGGAGGAGAGAGAACATACACAGTCACGGCAGGAGAGAGTGGCGATGGAAATTATAAGTGTATTATTAAGATCTTAGTAGCTGGGCCAAAAGAGGGAAGAGACAGCGGAAATTAAAAAGAGTAATGAGCGTACTTAAGCTTTGAGGCACTGCTTTTCTAGACCAGTGAACTCCAAGATAAATTCAGTTTTCTGCATCTCTTGCACCCTTATACTAATGTTTCTTGGCCTAGGGTTTACAATTTCAAGAGAACCAGTAACAAGGACATGAAAGGAGTCAACGGTGGCTGAAGAGACCTAAAACAGCCAGCGAGAAGAAAGAAAAACAGTCTGCGAGAAGAAAATATGGTCAGAAAAAGGCTAAAGCCGAGAGCAGTGCAAGTGGCAGAGAAGCAGGCAGTGGGGAAGAAAGAGAGAAATGGATGATTGCAGTGACAGAAGAAAACACAGAACAAAGAGCCAGTGGAGGAAAAGGAGACAATGGGGGAGATATATGTACACAGCTGCAGTAAGAGGGGGATGCTGTGTACACTACTAGGGCAGAGCGCGCTTTGTTCGGATTTTAAAATTTTGTTGAGGAAGGTGGAATGAGGACAGTGACAGCTGGTTTCCCACTTCGAAACATCTTGGAGCTTTGGCTTTCATGGTCAAGTGTCCTAAAGGCAAAGATCCCGGTTTCGAATACCGATCCGGTTTACCGGTTTAATGTGCCAGTAAGTTTAGTATCACCGAAATTTCACTGCAGAGAGAAAATGTAGCTTTTCTGCTCCGAGTATATTCAGCTGGTTTATAAGATGGAGTGCAATGTCTTATTGAAGGATTATTGCCTTTTTCAAATGCACGAGTCAACTATTATAGTGATTTAAGTCCATGGCCCAATGGTGATTCCAACCAACGAATTCGCTGCTGCCTATCTATTCCATTAAGCCTAACAATCCTTCAGAAATGCGCCATATTTGGTTTCAGAGTACCTCAAATAGCAATGTTCATAACAGGAGTAAAGGGAAATTAGGCCTTGACGAGTAATCAGTAATGGGTTCCGGCATCATTAAAAGCTTTAATGAAATTACGGAATATCGAAGTATGGCTAACTGGCGATGATCTGAGTACCACTTGTCCGTTAATGCGACTAGACCCCGTTAACGAGCAAATTCTGCCTGCTGCGTATTTGTTACTTAATTAGATTTCTTGTTCACTTTTACTGGTTCCCTTTCTCTCACTACCAAATGCAATAGAACTCAGGCTCTTTTAAGTTAGGATGCGAAATTGATTCACATCCCTTGACACTACACTTCATTTCTCGTATCACATTTTGAATCTGCTCCTATCATTTTGAAGGAAAGAAATTGTAGCGTGTAGTCCAAATTCAGATCTGATTTGCATACTTCGGAATGATAAATCTACGTCTTGGTATGTTGTGACAGAAATTCTCCGTCGTTGCATCACAGTAATTTATGATATCGAAATTAAAGAAACTTTGTTTAGTGGGAATTGTTGACTATAGTCCGGCTCACATAGGAAGGCGGCTCAGTTTTCAGCCTTTCTGCGCATCCCCCCTCCATTACTGCAAAGGGAGCCAATAATATTCATTCTCTAGGCTCAACTGTTGGCGCTCGGCCGTGGCTCCTCCCCTCCACGTTTCCCCTATTCCCATATAACTCCGTCTCTATGCGCGAAAGCGCCTTCCTACATGACTATAAGATGGTGCAAATGGCTGAGATCATATATTACAATAATTACCCAAAAAGAACAATAGATGGATCCTTAATACATTTTTCTAAAAGAAATCCAACACATACACTTCGAAATAAAATTAAAATAGATGTATTGTCCTAAGACATTCAAATTTCAAATGACAACAATCCAACATGTATCATGCTTGTCAGCAACGGCGAAAGGAGTGACATTCGTACATCCATTGCGAGCGGAGGGATGGAGTTAAATTCCTTGGCATGAGGATGAAAAGGTTAATAGAAACCATGGTTCCAAATGTTTTTCAATTACTTCTAAAACACAATCAAAGTCTTGCACTTTAATTGGTTGTAATAGGCTGGTTTCAGCCTAGTGTTTTTCTTAAGACATACATTGTGTTACAAAAAGGTACGGCCAAACTTTCAGGAAACATTCCTCACACACAAAGAAAGAAAATATGTTATGTGGACATGTGTCCGGAAACGCTTAATTTCCATGTTAGAGCTCATTTTAGTATTTCTCTTTAAATGTTAATTGAAATAATTCGTGCAGACAATTGTCAAAATACGCAATTGTTTCATTAGTAGTTGGCCCAGTTGAAGGAAGGTAATGCTGAATTGAGTGCTTGTGTTGACATGCGACTATTGCTTTACAGTATTAGCATCAAGCACATCAGTACGTAGCATCAACTGGTTAGCGTTCATCACGAACGTGCTTTTGCAGTCAGTGCAATGTTTACAAATGCGGAGTTGGCAGATGCCCATCTGATGTATGGATTAGCAATGGGCAATAGCCGTGGCGCGGTACGTTTGTATCGAGACAGATTTCCAAAACGAAGGTGTCCCGTCAGGAAGACGTTCGAAGCAATTGATCGGCGTCTTAGGCAGCTCGGAACATTCCAGCCTATGACTCGCGACTGGGGAAGACCTAGAACGACGAGGACACCTGCAATGGTCGAGGCTATTCTTCGTGTAGTTGACAATAACCCTAATGTCAGCGTCAGAGAAGTTGCCACTTCACTGTATGGAGAGTGCTGCGGGAGAACCAGTTGTTTCCGTACCGCTATCAGCAGCTGATTGGCCTCCAAAGGTACACTACTGCGAATGGTTCATCCAACAATGTGTCACTCCTCGTTTCAGTGCAAATGTTCTACTTACGGATGAGGTTTCATTCCAACGTGACCAAATTGTAAATTTTCACAATCAACATGTGTGGGCTAACATGAATCCGCACGCAATTGTACAGTCACGTCATCAACACAGATTTTCTGTGAACGTTTGGGCAGGAATTGTTGGAGATGTCTTGATTGGGCCTCATGTTCTACTACCTACGCTCACTGGAGCACGTTATCATGATTTCATGTGGGATACTCTACCTGTGCTGCTAGAACATGTGCCTTTACAAGTACGACACAACATGTTCATGCATGATGGAGCTCCTGCACATTTCAGTCGACGTGTTCGTACGCTTCTCAACAACAGATTCGGTGAGCGATGGATTGGTAGAGGCGGACCACTTCCATGGCTTCCACGCTCTCCTGACCTCAACCCTCTTGACTTTCATTTATGGGGGCATTTGAAAGCTCTTGTCTACGCAACCCCGGTACCAAATGTAGAGACTCTTCGTGCTCGTACTACGGACGGCTGTGATACAATACGCCATTCTCCACGCCTGCATCAGCGCATTAGGGATTCCATGCGACGGAGGGTGGATGCATGTATCCTCGCTAACGGAGGACATTTTGAACGTTTTCTTTAACAAAATGTTTGAAGTCACGCTGGTACGTTCTGTTGCTGTTTCCATTCCATGATTAATGTGATTTGAAGAGAAGTAATAAAATGAGCTCTAACATGGAAATTAAGCGTTTCCGGACACATGTCCACATAACATATTTTCTTTCTTTGTGTGTGAGGAATGTTTCCTGAAAGTTTGGCCGTACCTTTTTGTAACATCCTGTATACTGCCATCTTTATGTTTTTTGTCTAAACTTATCACACATTTCTAACGAAGAGCACTAAGAACCAGAAACCAGTCTAGTAACAACACTTTTCCTGGTGTTGTCTGTTGATTTAACCAGTGAACACATAAGAGACACCGCCACTCGTTGCTTACAATAAGTTGTGACCGAGTGAGGTAGTGAGGTGGTAATAGAATGGACTCAAATTTGGGAGGCGGGTGGTTCAAATCCATCACCGGACATCCAGAATAAGTTTTGCTGTTATTTTCCTAAACTACCCCAGGCAAATGCCGGGGTGGCTCTTTAGAAGGGGCACGGCCTATTTCGTTCCCCATCTTTACCCAAAATTCCGACGCGTACTTCGTCTGTAAACACTAAGCCTTCTTCCTTAGAATATGAAGTTTCAATAATGTTAAAAAGCATACTTGAGAACAGCGACCTTAAATCAATAGTTAAAATTAAAATCAAAACAGTCCGTATAGGAGAATTGTTATTTTTATTTCAGGGCCGGTTTCAGTCAACGTAGACCATCTTCAAATGACTAGCACCAAAATGGCGGGTGGTGGCAGTGGACACGGCGAATTACATAGTTGTGCGGCACCGCCACCAGCCGCCATCTTGGTGCTAGTCATCTGAAGATGGTCTACGTTGACTGAAACCGGCCCTGAAATAAAAGTAACAATTCTCCTATACGGACTGTTTTGATTTTAACCCTCGAGCGGCAGCGCTGGTGCAGACATGCTACCACTTTTCTTCAAATGCTCACTGGTGACGTAATAATGGAGATGCCGTATTTCCGCTTTAACTATTCCTCGATTAAGTCTTAACAATGATATCAGTGAAGGTTCTGAGTTTCTTGTGTATGTAAGTGTCGACCCAAAAAAAGTTTTGTTAGGGAGTACATCACTAGTGGCAGATTTGCACCGCACTACCCGTCATGTAAGTAGATTTGGTCTAGTTTTCATTGCAAATGTATTTGTGGCAGTTTCTAGTAAATGTTTATTGTATAAATTTTACCCTACATATTATGATGCTCAAAAATTTAAATTTATTTCGTAAATAGAAATTTAACTTTATGTAAATTGTCCTGTTTCTCCTGATTAGCCCTGATGCAGTTTCCGTCAGTCTCATTTTAACCCTTTTTAATCCTTACACAATTCGAACATGAGTGTTATTCTACTGCATAATTTAATCGTCAGGTCTCGTCGACGTGGTATGGGTGTAATAGATGAGGAAATAGACTTCTTTCTACAATTAATTAAGATCTTAGTGAGTTTTGTCTAGATTCCTCATCAGATCATGAACAGGATACTATTATTCAAATGTAAATCCTAGTTACGATTCCGAACAAGATTCCAGACGCAATGAATCTGATATTGAAGACGGTACCACTCCGTGGAGTAAAACGCTATACAAGCAGCACGCAAAACCAATGAAAAAGAATATCATATGTCTTATTTCTACGTGTACATTTGTCATTACAATCATTTAGTAGCTGTAGTCTAGGTTTGTAACACGGAATACACAGTGGTAGCAAATCTGCACCGCGCTGCTGCCGAAGTTATAATAATTGGCGCTGCCACCCGAGGGTTAATGTTATTTCAATCATAGTTAATAAAACAGACAAAAGATTATTGAAGAGTAACCTTGTAGTGAAACTATTTGGAAATGGTCCTGGTGCGACAGTGAGCCGCGTTGTGTGACTTGCGACTGGTGCATGGCGCGTTCAGCGCCTGGTCCATTCTACCAGACAGGCCATGCGGCTTTGGCTGTAGCCGGCGTTATGAAGCCGCCAGGCGTGAGATGGCAATCTGCCCCCTGCAGGCGCGCGCTAAGCCACCCTTTGTCCGCTCGCTGTCTCTTCCCGTATGTGTCCCTTCGCGCACCGCAAGCCGCTTTCATAACGAGATGGGATAGACACCTGTAACTGCACAGGTATTTCAGGAGAAATCGGAAATAGTACAGGACGTTGTGGTATAGACGAATCGCAATACAGCCGCGGTGGAGTAGCCGAGCGGTCTAAAGCGTCTCGCTGCGGAGCGCGCGGTTGCTCGCCGTGGAGGTTCGAGTCCTCCCTGGGGCATGGGTGTGTGTGCTTGTCCGTAGGTTAGTTTACCTAGGTTTAAGTAGTTTGTAAGCCACGGACTGATGACCACGCAGTTTGGTCCGATAGATTTAGAAACATTTGAACAATCGCAATACAGATTCCTGTGACGAATTTAAATATCCATTAATTTTGACAACATTGTCAGAGGAGAAAAACAGCGATCTATTTGGTATGATTAATATTACAAAAAAAAAAAAAAAAAAAAAAAAAAAAAAAAAAAAAAAAAAAAAAAAAACAGTCTTGATAGCAAAAATTAACAGTTTCTATTTACCGGTTTCGACCTGATGTAGGTCATCTTCAGAATAACAAGTAGCCCATGTGGCCAGTGCTGGACTCGGCTGGGCTTGACTGTCCTGGGCTGTTCTGCTGCCAGCAGGTAACTGTTATTCTGAAGATGACCTACATCAGGTCGAAACCGGTAAATAGAAACTGTTAATTTTTGCGATCAAGACTGTTTTTTGTAATATGAATTTAAATATGCCAAAAACATATGCCTAATTTTATTGAGTACTGAGATACAGTTGTTAGTAGGCAACCGAATTATAAAGCAAAAGCAAAAGGGACATTCAAAGTTCATTTTGAAAAATTTCACCACCAACTTCAATGCATTTTTTATTTCTCTTGATAACACATCGTGTACCTCTTCTGACGTGGTCGTTGCGTTCATTTATGAGAGCTGCACTATTCGAAGCTTGAATAATAAAATGGGCCCCTCTGTTTAATTTTTATTTGTAGATTTCGCCTTTCAATCATCGCGGCAGCGGAGCGGCCGAGCGCATTGTGGCGCTATGCTCCGATGCGTGAGGTGTGGTGGACGGGATAACTGCGATGGTTAATACAGTTAGTCATGTTCATCTTTAGTCGCTAATCCTGAGAGTATTTTGATACTAGAAAGGTTTTATCAGTTGCTAGGGCGTTGTTGATTAATTATTTACAGTCCCCTAGCAACACCAACTGTCACAATCTAACCGCGCAAAATTTCAAGAATTCGTCCGAAGTGTCCCGCACCACATTATAAATCAGAAAATATAGGATTAACTCCTTTAAATAGTCCACAAAGAATAAATAAGGTTCTTGTACGAGCGGGACAAGGAAACTAGTCTGTGGCCGTTACTAAAATTTTATCGAAGTCAAACTCAGGCACCACTGTTGGCTGTCGCTAACTTGTACTGAAACTATTAATATTCCACCGCCTGCTGAACACTGTTTTTCCATATTCACACTCGATACCAATATAATATCACAATCGAAGCAAGTCAGTAATAACTTCAATCAGAATTTAAATTGTTTCCTGAAATAAATAGAAGTCCTTCACAAAAATCAAATTACTCTTGCTATAATATATTCTTGATTATAAATAACTCTTCATAAATGCAAGATACTTTTCAATATTAACAAATATTTATTCTTCTTCATACTAATACAAAGTCAGTTTAGCAAGAGAACTGAACCTGTACAGCCAGCTTGGACTGAATCTCAAACAACAGTAATTAATCATTTAATGTTCTTTTCTTTTCTTCTTTGAAACGATGGACGCGCGGCAGTAAAGAAGGCGCAGCTGCATTCGTAGCCCCGTAGCCGGTGGTGAAATTCTGCTAGCGGTCACATAGTTCAAGGTTGGCTGCTGCGGCGGCGACGACGCTGCCCTTTTTGATTGCGGCGCCTCGATCGTACATGTAACATACAGAAAATAAAACATTTTAAGAAAAAGGAAACAATATTTACATGAACATCAAATATGTATACATTATAAATAAAAAGTTTCGTTTTTCCTATTTACAATTTCAAAACAGTGCTGACAAAGGAAAATGTAGTACGACTATCTTGTCCCACTATAGAGGCCGTTCCCCGTCGGGGGTTCGAATACCCCTCGGGTATGGATGTTTGTGCTGTCTTTAGTATTAGGTAGTTCATAAGTAGTTTGTAAGTTTAGGGACTGTTGACCTCGCAGTTAAGTCCTATAAGCTTAACAAACATTTGAACTTTCAATCATCTACATAAGCAACATTCCAAAAGAGTGACGTCGGAGGACCTAGACGGCCCAGAAACATTCAATCCTCCGGGAAATGTTACGTTTACATGATGTGTCACCTGATAACTAGTATGGGCCGATGGCCCGTCATGCTGAAAGAACACACGCAATCGTCTACGCATAGAGGTCTGTTCCAATAATGCTGGGAGCAACGAAGTGTAAATATCAGCGGGCTGTGAGTCGGTGTGATAACACTACAGGCCCAATCAACTGATTACCTATCAAAACACTACACACATTTAGATAGAAGCGTTCATTCACGTGGGTCTTCTTCGGACCACTGTTGCGAATCACGAATGTTATTGATGCCGTCACGAGTAAAAGTTGATTTTTCAGTGAAGAGTAAAAATATCATTACTTGACGCTTTTGAAGTACCTACGACATAATTACAATCGTCTATAAATTGTCTCAATGAGCTGAAAATGATGCGGATGGGATCCGTACATATGTATTGTCCGCCATATTGTATGTGAAACTCCAATAAATGACCCCCAGGCGCTCAAGGTTCTTTAGTACGTGCGTGGCAAGCACAGGCCCCCGAGCTAATGCAATCTTTCTTCCTTCTTTCCTCCCTGGACTGCATTTCCTTTCCCTTCCTCTCCTTTTCTATCCTCATTCATTTCCCTCCCCTCCGTGGAACCGATAACCTTAGCAGTTTCGTACCCCAATCCCAAACAACCAACCAATCAGTAAGTGAAGAAAGTTCTGCCAGCTGAATAATGTCCTCTACTTCATCCACAATCTGTTCCTCTACAGATTCAGGTGCAATATGTCTGGTGGTCATTGTAGCAGTGGATCGAACGCGCAGGTAAACACTCAGGAAACAGGTAGTCCGTGGTTAGGTAAACGTATGTCGTATTCTCTGAAAGCAGCAGCTCCGTTTTCATTATAAAACGGTAAACAATTCTGCACCACAGTAGACCTAGTCAGCAAATCACACTGTAAACTAGAGAACGGCGTAACAACTTCTACATCACAACTTTGCTACTGACATTCGCTGAATAAGCCCAATGCAACCAATAGTAACCGAAGTAACAACACACGCAACAAAAATGCTTTGGACTCTTCTGTATGCCTGTACTCAGTGGACACATGTTATACGGAATTTTTAATACATTTCGTCTAATCTGTCACCTCTTGAAATATGTATTATTTCATCTGAAAACCACTGATTTCTGTATTTGAAAACACTTTTATACTCTCAGTTGGTTAGCCTTTCTAACAAGTGAATAAGTAATGATATTTGGGAAAAGAACAAGTTTGTAACAGAAAAAATATATGAAAAGAAATGGAGCACTTGAACATACACTTAATTTCTGTAATGGAAATTGTAACACATTAATGAAGTCTTCTCGGGTAATCATGGCGTCGTCTTGTCACAACGTTTCGATGAGCTTCGTGCCCATCATCCTCTGGCGTACCCGAGAAGTCTTCATTAATGGAATAGCCGAGAGAGTCTACAATCGCATGAATTGTAACACATTCATAATATTATAATTACAGGATTAATCAATACAAAGATTAATTAATAACATCATCTTGTCGTATTTCTATTATCCTCCGCCAGGCCTCTTTATCCAGCGCTTCTTTCTTGTCGATGCCGCGATGTTCCATCACTCCATTTATCTGGTCTGTCCAAGAACGTCGTGGTCTTCCGCGCTTACGTCTGCAGAGTGGTTTCCATTCATAAATCGTCTTTCACCACCGATGATCTGGCATTCTCATCATATGTCCGTAACATTTCATCGATTTACTTTCAATTCTGTATCATTTGCCTTCATTCTAGTTCTTAATTCATCAGGATTAGTTTTCCTTTCGATTCTGGCACTCCTACGCAAATAATCCACTTCCACAGCTGTTAGTATTCTTTTGAGATCCGCATTTAATGTCCCTAGTTCTTATCCATATCATAACACTGACTCAACCATTACCTTACCTCCTCTTTTCTCATTGTCGTTTGAAATATTCTTATCCCACCTTTCTGCTTTGCTGAATTCTCTATTTTTCTTCTGTATGGCCTAATCCATTTTTATCAATATTTGCCCCGAGATATTTCAATTTCTCTACCTACTTTGTTTTAGCAAAGTATCACAATCGACAGAGTTAAAATAATCTGTGCGTAAAATACTTATTTTTCCTTTAAACTTTAGTATTTTTCGAAGTACTATTGCAAGATTTCATATACATAAAATTATTTCTTGTCCTTGGTGCTCTTTTATTTGTTTGTCCTTGTAATCGTGTTCCTGAAACCTACCGTATGCTCTGCAGCGAAAGGTTGTGTTAAATTGTGAAAATGGCCAAAATTAATTTTTCATGTTGGCTTATGTGTAACAGTTTAAGTTGGAGAAAATGTGGAACGTAGCACGAACAAAATTTAGATCGCCCAGTTATAAGGTTATCTGCTTATATAAGCACACGAAATAGATATTGTTGAAATTTAGTACCGAAATAATAACGTATTCAAATGTTCAATGGTCAGAATGGAGTGGAGTTGGAATGAAATGACGAGGAAAGTAGGGAAGGAAGAGGCAATTTGTAGAAATTACATACTGCAAGCCGTAATTGCTTTAAATAAGTTCCCAGCGTGAATAGTGGCCGGCTACATCAACTATATTGAGCTGAAAAGCAAGCACATAATCAGCCGCTGCGTTACGATCTGGAAGTGATTTAAGAGGAAAGCATTTGGTTCAGTGCATGCGACCATACGAATTGTGAAGTAAGACTATTACATCCAAAACCTGTTGCATCATGTACAAGAATCGGACAACGTAACATGAGAAAAACGAGATTACAGGTTCTAAAAACAGGTAACGTGAACTAAAGAGAGTAATAGATATTCCGTATTTAATGGCGGCATTAAACTACACCAACAAAATGGCTTCCAAGTCGTAACTACTGTTGAAAAGGATACAGAATTACTGAATGGGGGAATTTGAAATTACAAAACATCGTATGCTAGAACTGAATAATTATTTAATTAAAAGCAGTAATATGAACTCTCACGGATTTATGAATATCGAAGAAACCTGTCTCGGCACATCTTCCTTCTGATAAGATGGAGACTCAGAAGTGACAAAAGAATTAAAAAAAACCTCTCTTCCTCTCCAGGCATGACAAAAGAAGAACAAAAATTAATCAGTAACCGGAGAGGAGGAGAAAATTTGTATCGTTTCACAGTACTCCCTTGGCAGAGTGCTATGTGATAAAACTTCCACAACCTGTCTCAACTGGCCAGTATCTTTGGGCATTTCTCCCTATTAACCATGCCACATTCATATTAAACACCAGTACTAAAAAAAAAAAAAAAAAAAAAAAAAAAAAAAAAAAAAAAAAAAAAAAAAAAAAGACCACACAACCGTTAAACTCCATCAATTTATTTAGTCTCACTCTTTAAAACTTTATAGCATCAAAGGAAGTCACGGTTTCTTCACAGATTTATTTAACAATATCAGGTAATACTTTGTAATAGAACTCGACACAGTACACTGTTATTATCATATCACAATTAATGAGGAACAATTCTTGATGCCATTTCACTATGGACCAGAAATAAAATCTAGCGGGAAAAATTTATGGATTGTAAATTCACCGAAATACCTTTAGTTCATCTGGCACAAGTAAGGCCCATCAACATCTGTTTATTTTCGTTGTAATCGTCACGTAGGGAGTTAGAAACATTTGACGTCTGACAAGGTTTCACCGATACTGAAACAATATTAATTAAAATGGAAACTTAAGGTGTTGTCAACAATTACTATACAAATTTCAGGAGCCCATAGCAGTAATTACACTTGATGGTCAGCCTTTCAGATGAATAAGACTAACAAACCTGGCAGTGCTTCGCAGTAGCTAATATGTACAAAAATTGAATATGCACCCTAATTTTCTTCTCCTTCTTTTCCCTTCCTCCTTCCTCCTCACTTTGTCTCTCTCTTCCTACCCCCTCCCTTTGTCAATCTCCTACTCATAATCTCTGCCCGTAAGTTTCACTCCATTCCCTGTTCATCCCTTATCCCCTATTCACTCCATCTGCCTCTCTCGCCTTTCTTCGTATATAGCCTCCGTTTCTTTCTTTATATCAATTTATTTATTCCTCTTCCTGTCTTGGTCCCGTTTACCTAGCTACATCTGCCTCATCCACTTGTATATCTAACCAACCCTTCCCCCTGTATCGTTGTTTAATTTTTCCCGTTGTCTGTCAATCATAAAAATATTACATAAATGTGACAAATTTTATGGTGATCCGTAAAACATTGCCGAGGTCTGGAGTAAAATACTCTCCACTCTGCTCTTTACGAAATGTTATGTAGACAATGATGTTTTTCTTGTTTTAACGATCAAATGTGAAAAATTTAACCATATCAGAGTAACACTCTAAATGTTCTAATGTTTGTAAAGCTTATTGGACTTAACTTCGGGGTCATCAGTGGCTAAACTTAAAAACTACTTATGAACTACCTTATACTAAAGACAGCACAAACATCCATGCCCGACGTGAGATTCGAACCCGCAACTGGACACGGCCTCGCGCATTGCAGCATAGCGCCTCAATGCGTTCGCCCGCTCCGCCTTGGCAGTAACACACTAGATTTGTTGTAACCACTGTCGTGCATCGTACTAATCATTATGTAAACATTGCCGTTTCTCCTATATCAATGATGAAATATGCAAAGTTTTACGGCCGGTGGATAAATGGTATTGATGTAGATCACGAATGGCAGTTGCATTAATTCTTTTGTCGTGGTCGTGGGTATGTTATTGGCGAAAAAATTGATAAAAGTCACATTCTAAGCGGATTGAATACTGTGTCAAATTTTGAACTCATAAATACGGAAACTACTACTTACTCTTTTAATTTTCAATTTTAAAATTACTCTGAAACTGGTTTTATTGGTTGCTATACTCGTCGAAAAATAAGATCCAAAGCAATGGAAAAAAATGCTAAATCAAAAGCACATTGTGTCAAAATTTCAAAGCAATATGTGAAGGATTTTCGGCGATTTCAAATTTTGAGAAGTGAATCATATTAAAGAAATAGGTATATAACAACTTTCATTTATTCGAATTCATCTTAGTGTCAAAATTCAAGCTCAATCGGTGCAAAACGTTTATAGTTTTAGAAGCCTAGACAAACCACCAGGACCTTCCAACAATGGAAATAATGGAGGATAGGTAACAATTCACCGTTAAGAGACATGCTGAGCTGCTGACAGGCACGAACAATGGATATTCACTTTCACTCAATGTTCAAAAAATGTTCAAATGTTTGTAGAGCTTATGGGACCTAACTACGGGGACATCAGTCCCTAAACTTACAAACTACTTATCAACTAACTAAGACTAAGGACGGCACGAATATCCATGCCCGATTGGGGATTCGAACCCCCGACCGTAGTGGCCGTGCAGATCGTGACTGGAGCGCCTCAGTCCCTTCGGCCCTATCATTCAAATTTATCGGCCATGGCCTTCATCAGGAAAAGAAACACATGCAATCACACAATGACTCAGGCAACTATAAAAACAAACACACATACACACACACACACACACACACACACACACACACACACACATATATATACACCGCTCTACCCATCTGCGAAGTCCAGAAGAGCTAAATATGGACGGGAGCATCCAGATGGCTCGAGTAGTATAGCAGCTGGACAGCTGGTTCGTCATCATACCAATATAAAACTCTGTGTAATGTGTGTAATGATTGCAGCAGAGTTGGTGTATCACATAGCTGGTTTCACAGGTGGTCTGACCTGTACAATAATCACGAGCCAGGACTAAAAGTGCTGAGTGGATAGACTGGGCAAGTCGGCGTCTTCCTGGTTGGTATTGGGTGACAAGAAGGATACTCCTTTGGTTAATGAGGCTGTAGGGAGCATTAGTGGTATGAGGGGATATGGCATTCGAAATCTGTTTGTGGACTAGGTCAGGAGTGTAATGTCTGTTCGTGAACGCCTTTGTGAGGCCTTTGAATATTGGGTAAGGGATTTATTACCAACAGTACCTGAACTGCGACAGCTGCCATTCATTCCACATAAAAATATCTCTCCCATAGTGCCTTTCCACCTGTGGACAGCGATTTTGCAAAGAAGGGATCTCAGTGGAAGACCATGATGCAAAACCTACCCAATCCATCACCCAGCATTTCCTCAAAAATGTTCCCCGACGGGGAACGGCTTCGAGCATCGTAGATAGTGCCTCAATGCGCTCGGCCGCTCAGCCGCGGCTGGACAGATATCCCCGACCCCAATAAACTAATTTTTATAAATATGTCAATGGCAGTCAGCGCAAGGAGTGCTATGAGCTCTTTCCCATTGCTTTGAGATGCCTATTAATGGTCCATGTGGTCACTGAAATACCAGTTCTACGTCTCATGATCTATCCCCACGTTCTGTCGTCTTCGACCGCTTCCTTCTTTACACTGTGCTTCGCCATTGTTTCACTCATTCGACCCAATGTAGAATAGTCAAAAGATTTGACTGTTACACAGATCTGCTTTTTGAGCCAAAATACACGAGCTTTTTATAAAGCAGAAATATTTTGACGCCATTGTCTCCTGGCATGGTTAATGTCTAACTAGGCACACACAATAAAGTTCTTCAACACTCCATCCCCTGACATCAACATTTCCCCTGTTTGTGATATTGGCCATTTATTCACAACTATCCGGCGCACCAGACAATGACGTGCTAAATTTAACTCAAAATTCAATTATTTTGCGACTACAGATTATGATAATTAGATTTAAAAAATCCATTTTAACTTCATCCAAAGTTTGAAGTAATTGGTATAAGGTTAAATGGTAGAAGTAGTGCCGTTCCAAATCCTCCAAAGAAAATAGTAGTTGCACGTAAAACCCAAATAAGATATGAACGGTATAGCTTAGCATAATAATTAGGCTGTACACCAGCGCCGATTCATCGCTCAAAGGTTGCTTACATGCTGGTAACATCGCTGCAGTGAAGCATGCCCTAATGGCTTTACCAATGGGCGCTAGTCCACGGTAAATCGAAAACTTATCATCCCACGATCATAGATACAACATGAACCGAGCACCAAGACACCACAAAGTATGTTCGGTTTCTATTTGTATTCGCGGAAGCCCTAAGATCGCAGTTCCTAGCATGCGTGGCAGTTATTGTGATTCGAGAAGGAGAAATGTACGCCATTTTCAGGTCGCTGCTGCCGACGTGTGCTTTGTAGTGCTTGTTTATGATGTCAGCCGTAATTGAAGATGCCGCCGCTTGTGAAATCAGGTCTGCGATTCGTTTTATAAATGCAAAGAAAGGTAAACCAAACGAAATTCATCGGCAAGTCTACGAGGTTTACGGACAAAATGTTATGAGTGATTCAATAGTTAGAAGATGGGTCAGACTTTTCAATGAACGACGTGATCAAGTGCACGATGAAGAACGAAATGGATGCCCGTCCGTGGTTACTGATGAACTTGTTCACACAGTGGAAGAGAAGTTTAAGCACAACCGTAAGTTTACACTTAGTGTCCTTGCTGTGGAAGTTCGCAAATCTCACGATTACTAATTCATGAAATTATTACTGAAAAACTGAAACTTTGCTTACGCCGGGTACCCAAAATTCTTAGTGAACAACACAAAAACCTACGGATGGGCAGTGTACTTCAGTTTTTGACACGCTTCACACTTGGGTATCGTACGACACCTTTGAAGCAAAACGGCAATCAATGGAACTTCATACCCAACGAAGGTTAAGCGTAAGCAAATCTTGACACCTCGAAAAGTCATGTGAACCGTTGTTTGGGACAGAAAAGGCATTTTGCTGATTGATTTATTACCATGAGGCCACATGGGTACTGCGAGACCGTTAAGAAATTGCACCGCGTAATACAGAACAAGCTCCGAGGATTACTGTCAAAATGTTTTTCTTTTTTTACCACGATAATGCCCAATCTCACACTGAGAATGTGACCAAACAACTTTTACGGGAATTTCACTGGGACGTGTTTGATCATCCTCCGTAATGCTCGGACATCGCTCCTAGCAACTTTCATCTCTTCTAACACCTAAAAATCTGATCTTGGTGGTCAACACTGATGACTAGCTGGAAGAATGTGTTACCATATGGTTGAATACACAGGCGGAAACCTTCTATGAAGAAGGCATACAAAAACTTGTTTCACGCTATGACAAGTTTCTACAGAATTTCGGAAGCTACGCAAAAAAGTAATACAACAATTACAGATTTATTTTTCTACAATAAATATTTTTTCTGTATCTGTGCATGTTTGTTTTATATAACATAACGGAAGTAACTTTGTGGGCGTACCTCGTATTTATTACTGCGCTACCTATCGCTAGTGACTCCTAGCCACGCTCTTATTCCATTAACTGATAATTTCCGCAGCACATGTGGTATTTTATTACAGTACTGAATGAAAATCATAATTATATTGGGCTTAATTTAGAAGGGTTGTATAAAAGTGATTAGAACTATAATTTTCTCTGGTGTAAATTTAAAACTTTGCCTTAAGGTTTCATCTTCGGCTGCGGAAGACGAAACGTACAGACGGCATTGTTTACCTTCTGCGCGTTTATTTATGTTGATGCGCTATGGATAACGTCACCTCCGGTGCTGTACCTGATCCCACGAGGTAGTTCTTCCTCTTTGGCAAAGAGATCGTGAGGGGACAATGCGTTGGATGTTCCATAGTCTCTCACTGTGCAAGAGGAGCTGGACAGTGCGGTGGAACAGTCGATTCTTCCTTTATATTATACTTCACGAGTAAATTTTTGTTCCAATTTGATTTAATCGAACTTCGACCCTGACCATTCCACTACAATCGAATTAAAAAAAAAAAAAAAAAAAAAAAAAAAAAAAAAAAAAAAAAAAACCTATAAAATTCCTAAGATAATCTTTTTCCATCGCAGATATTGCTCACTGAGTCACTGTCCTTCAGTTAAATTATTTCTGAGTCCCTATACTGGTATAAATCGGAGAAATTCTTTCAAAAGTTACAAAAATTATAAGTTCATTTCAATATATATTCCTTATTGGATGTAATAATTACTTTTCACACAGGGGTATTTGAAGTAAAAGTTTACGTTTTATTACGAAAGTCATAAATCCATGTAACGCAACACATATAATCAGATTTTTCTAGTAGCAGCTCAACAAAAAGACTCACTTTCGTTTCTGAACATACAATACTGAACAACTCATGACAATACATTTTTTTCTTTTAATTTCTATTTATTTCATTGTGACGGTTGGCAACAGAGGTCTTCAAACAGGATCTTCTCTGAGCGTGTGGCTGTCGACCCGCGACGTTTGGTGGCCAGGTACCTCATCTTTGGCTCCAGCAGAGAAGATGCTATTTTCGTAGGTTGCTCCGTTGTCACCGCACATGAAACATCAAAAACAACACACATTTCTTTTAAGAATGAAATAAACATATTAAGACTCAACATTTTTAACAACAACATATGTAAACATGTTCTTTTACCTGCGAAACTGAGCTGACGTAAAGGTAGTAGCAGGGAATAATATTTCGTCCCACTACAACAGCAGCTGTCATAGCAGTCAAGACAGCACTATAGAACATATTTTTCCAATGTGGCTTCATGTATACAAATGTAGATATTTATAGATTTATTTAACTTGCATTACCAGTTTAAATGGAATTTGCCGCTATTTTCAAGTACATTTCAATTAACATCAAGTAATTTCCATAGGAAATAATTCTGAAATTAGTTGTCGCGGCGGAATGGTCGAGCGCTATAAGGCGTCTTGTTGCGGAGCGCGCGGTTATTCCCCTGGGGAATTTCGTGTCCTCCCTCGGGCATAAATGTGTGTGTGTGTGTTGAACTTAGATTTGTTTAACTTAGTTTAAGTAGTTTTTAAGCCTAGGGACTGATAGAAAACCACATTAATTAGGTCCCACAGATTAAAAAAAGTTAATTTTAAATATGAAACTAATTAACATCAATACTTGAGTAAGTTAAGTTGCTGTAGTAAAATAACAGCAATTACAGTATTTAGGCAAAGATATATTCCATCATGTAAACTGTAAGAATACGGACATTTGCAATTATAAATTCCGGAAACGGTGGAAAGGAGTCAGGTCAATGCCATCACCTGGACGAAAGTAGTAATGAAACATATCTGCTACTACTTTAGAGTACTTGGGAAGAATTTTAATAATTTATTTATTTACAGAGAGAGTGGTTTTTCTTTTTTCTTCCTTTTCGTTTACCTTTCGTCGTCCGAGGCATTCCGTCTGGCTTTGTGTGGCGGCTGGGTCTGTGGTGTGGGACATGACGTCACGCAAATGCAGCAAGGAGACTGCGCCGCCGTACACAGTTCCAGGGAGCGACGAGGGCATGCACGGGAACGCAGATACTTTTGACACACAGTAGCTTTGTGAATAGCAGTATTTTTTTTTTTTTCAAAAATTAAATGTGTCTCCTACCACCCCTTCAACCCACCCAAATCACACGCCTTATTTTTAGGCGCTTTCTAGACAGATCTTAAGGTGTCTACTTTTATACTATAACAAGTTTATTGAACACAACTATAATAAATATTTATCTTCAATGTCTGCCGGAGTTTTCCCTCCAACATGTTGTTGTGGAAGGATTTTTAGTGAAGCATTAAAGAATTGTGAAGCCGCGACTATGTACCCCAAGCACAAGGAAGGAGAGCAAAGTCTAATCTCCTTCAAAAACACCGATCTAGTCGCTCATGTTAAGATCTAATTTCTGAGCCTCACAAACTCTTAGATGTTACAATATGATGTTCTCAATGAAGGTATTGCACTAAAAATCCAAATTACTTTATACTCTCCTCAGGCATAGAGTCGTTAGTTACAGCGAATTAATCTAGTGACTCAGGTTTAGAAGAAATATATGTAAACGAAGACTCCATTGGGAGTAGTTAGCACCACGACCATAAAGTACCTTATACAAAAACAAATATCAGCATTGATCGTACATTAAATGTTTATTTATTATTGCCTATAGATTTTAATAGTCGTCATCAGTTTATTTACAATCAAAAAGACTGACGTACGCATAAAAAAAACTAGGAACGAAATATTCAAGTATTTTGCACAACATATCTGAAGCTAATCTTCAACTTGTAGCGAAATGATAGAATTCAGGATTGAACATAGTACAAAGAGTTGTATCTTTGTATTGAAATGATACGGTAAACATCTTTGTTTACTCTCTGTTATATTCAGTCTTCATTTGTTGATCTTCGCTATTAATATTGGCTTCAGGTGTGTTGTACATAATCCCTGAATATTTCGTTCATATTTTTGTCATTTTGTCTTGTTCTTGTTGTGGTCTTCCGTCCACAGACTGGTTTGATGCAGCCCTCCACGCAACACTGTCCTGTGCAAGCCTCTTCATCTGAGAATACGAACGGCAACCTACATGGTTTTGAATCTGCTTGCTGTATTCGTCCGTCGGTCTCCCTCTACGATTTTTACCCCACACACTTCCTACGTTGATGATTCCATGATGTCTTTGAATGTGTCCCACTAACATATCCCTTCTCTTGGGATATGCCATAAATTCATTTTCTCCCCAATTATGTGGAGCATCTCATTAGTTACCTGATCTACAAATCCAATCTTCGTCATTCGTCTGTAACACCACATTTCGAAAGCTATGATCTTTTACTCTAAAGTCCTTATTGCCCACGTTTACAATGCTACTCTCCAGACAAATGCTTTCGGAAAGGACTTCCTAACATTTAAACTAATATTGGATGTCAACATATTTCGTGTCTTCAGAAACACTTTTCTTTCCATAGCCATTCTGCTATTTTTTTTCGGCCATCAAATGTTATCTTGCTACCTAAATAACAAAATTCATCTACTACTTTTAACGTCTCATTACCTAATCTAATTCTTTCAGCATCGCCTGATTTTCTGACATGTTCCATTACCCTCGTTTTACTATAGCTAATGTTCATCAGACATCTCCGTTTCAAGACACTGACCATTCCATATAATTGCTCCTCCAATTACTATGTCATCAGAAAACCACAAGGTTTTTACTCCCTCTCCCTGGACTTTAATTCCCTCTCCATATTTCGTCTTCCATTCCTTCACAGCTTGCTGAATGTACAGATTGAACAACATTGGCGAAAGGCTCCAACCCACGCCAGTGTTACTCATTTTAAATGCATTGATAATGTCTATTAACGTAGTTGAAATCTATATGCACAATTGAATATTTATCATATGTAGTAGTAAATATATGAGTCAAGAGACTTTTAATTATTATTAATCCTATGTTGTAGAATGGTTCTATAAAGTCAGTTGAAAATTGCTGGAAAATTCTGTAGAATGTGGTAACTGAAGTTAAATAACTCCATAAATAAGTTCTATTGTGACTTAGGAGCTCATTCCTATAAATGCTGTAACACTGAATAAATTACTTAACATGAGTCACACTCTTTAACCGACATAATGTCGAACAGTAGAGACATGGCATTATCCAGGCCACAGATCGTGTACGTCGTCTTCCAGACATATGGCGATTATATTTTAAGTGTGTGACTATAACAACCTCTGTCAGTCAAGTCAGAGAAAAACAAAATCTCATTTCATTTTATCCAAACCTTGTATAAACAATGCGATCATTTGCTAAATAATATAGTTAACACGTGATGGAGAGCATTCTACATTCCGTGAATTTAACGTAATTACTCTATGTGTATGAAGGGAAATTAATGTACGGTCCAATGTACTCTATAAATGAGTATCGTATAGGAGCTGTACACAGTCACAGCTCACTGATGCAAATACAAATGAATGTCAGAACCCACGCATCTCTCTCTCTCTCTCTCTCCGTCTTTCTGTGTGTGTTTGTGTTTGTGTGTGTGTGGGTGTGTGTGTGTGTTTGTGTTTGAGCCTTTATATTAACAGTAATAGCAACTAAAAATCGGAGTGCCTTCATGGACTTGCTTCTCAAAGACAAATTTAGTCAATAGTCAAAATACTGGTTTCGAAAGTTGATTGTCAATTCCGCCCGGTTCGAGCGATTGCCTTTCTGTGCGGCGTGCTGTTAGCACAAACCAGCCATGTGAGTAACGCGCGCTGCCGGCAGATATGACTGCCGCATTCGGTGGAAGATCAAAGGCTCACCGCTCTGGGTCCAGTTCTTCCTTAAGGGGCCGAAAGAGCTCTTCAAACGTCGCACAAACGTGGACAGAAAACATACATTTGGGCAGCTGAAACTCCCATACGTTTACCGTCAGCATTCTGTGGCGGCTTAATGTTGAATTTTCAAAAATTGTTACCTTTAATTACGAAGCTGCAAAAATAGTTTACTTATATGCGTAGAAAAAGAGTAAAAAAATGAGGAAAAAAGCTATAGCTCTCAACTAAAAATGATGAATGAGAATGATTATGGCTTAAATTACTTCGGTTCTACAAAAAAGCTTAAAAATACAAAGCTCTTCAACTCATTAAAATTCACGTTACCGAAATTACTTTTTATTGTAAGTGTAGCCTGTATTAAGCAAAATGTAGTTTCTGAGAAAAATAATTATCAATATACGGTACATAGATATTTTGAAAAATTACGTCAAGAATAACTAGCCAATAGTCAAGAGAATATATTGTCAATAACTCCATATACCACGTCACATAATATTCTTTTTCAAACAAGTACTCTTTTGATTACCATAAGAACAGTAAATAGCAAGTCTGGGTACGTGAATATTAATTAGTTGTGGAGAATCCAGTTTTAAGAGTCTTGATGTTTCTTCAGAATTTGAAAGTTAAAAAGCAATCCGTAGTTACAGAAACTAGTCTATGGATCTTTTTAAGCCCTAAGACTTTCTTCAGTAATATTTTTCTATCAGAGCCATACATATTTACGTATTTAAGAAATGCAGTTTTTTTACAGTTCCTGTCGTTGCATCAATGTGTGCTGGCTCCAAACATTAAACACATAATGGGCAGGTAGTTGCGGTAAACTTATAAAAAGTAATAAAATGCTGTATCCCAATACTCAGTATTCTCACTTCTTGGATCGCCGACAGGCAAAATACATCTACTCCTACATTCACATGGATACTCTGCAAATCACATTGAATTGCATGGCAGAAGGTTCATCGAACCACTTTTATGATATTTATCTATATTTCCATTCTCTAAAGCTCGCGGAAAAAGGTACACAAAAATCTTTCTGTTTCCGGCCAGATTTCACTTATTTTATTATGATGGTCACGTCTCCCTATGCAGATGGTGCTAACAATATATGTTCGCATTCTGAACAGAAAGTTGGTGAAGGAAATTTCGCAAATAGATCTCGCCGCAAAAAATAACGCCTTTCTTTTAATGATTTCCATCCCAACTCGTGCATCATTTCCGTGACACTCTCTCCCCTATATCGCGATAATGCAAAACTAGCCGCCCTTCTCTGAACTTTCTCTAAATCGTCCGTCAGCCCTATCTGGTGTGGATACCACAATGCGCAGCAATACTCCAAAATTGGACTCCCAAGTATAGTTTAGGCAGTTTCTTTAGTAGAACTGTTGCATCTTCTAAGTGTCCTACCAATGAAACTTAGTCTTTGGTTCGCTTTCCTTACAATATTTTATGTATGTTCTTTTCAGTTTATGTTGTTCGTAATTGTTACTCCTAGTTATTTAGTTGAATTTACGGCCCAAGGTTTGCCTGATTTACCGCGTTAATCAACTTTAACGAATTTCTTTTAGGGGTCATACGGATGACTTTATCATTATTGAGTGTCAATTGCCTATTTTTTCACCATGCAGATATCTTATCTAAAACATTTTGCAGTTGCTTTTGATCTTCTGGTGACTTTACTAACCGATAAATCACAGCATCAATCCGCTAACAGTCTAAGACAGCTACTGAAATTGTCTCCTAATTTGTACTCTCGACTTTAAGGACTTCATTCTGAATCAAACCATTTGTTTCGTCCAACGAGAATTCGTTTGTTGAAAGGGGCACTGTTTGAATTCACATTCTACATTTTATTTCTCCGAGTTCTTCGTGTCGTGCTTGGAGTCCTCTGTTTTGACAAAGAGAATGCTTTATGCTGGAATGTAGATTACCCAATAACGCTAAAAAAAGTGAGACGATTTCAGTTTTTACCATGGCGTAGATCAGGCAAATTACACGGCATATTTCGATTCTGCTTGTTTACAGGATCGCCGTGGTCATGGAGACATCAGTTTTGTTGGGAGTAATAAATAGAAATTTGCACGTTGCTCATACTAGTTTTAACAGAAGTTAATTGTAGTGTCATACAATAGTCTTCCAGTACGTCTTGCTATACGCTGAACATTTGAATTTGTAACCCTCTTATAAATTATGAATTGTTATTTCTTTGCTCGAAGTGGCGAACTGCAAATTATACGTTCGAATTACTTGTCTTGGGTTTGAGTTTCTTACCGTTGCCCGCGGCGGAGCGGCCGAGCACATTGAGGCGCTATGCTACGATGCACGAGGCCGTTCATCGTCGGGGGTTCGAAGACCCCCCCCCCCTCGGGCATGGATGTTTGTGCCGTCTTCAGTATTAGTTCATACGTAGCTTGTAAATTTAGGGACTGATGACCCCGCATTTAAGTCCCTGAGCTGTACAAACATTTGAACATTTTTTACCTGTTGTTTTGACAATAACATGAAATAAAAACTAAAATTAGGACGCGCTTACTGGCAGAGCAAACATTTATTCAGTTTTCTTAGTGACATATTGCGGATTATCTTCGGCATAAGCGGGGCAGGAATGGGATCATGCTTGGTCAATGACTTATGTGAAAATTTGCAAACACTTACTTCTAATTTGTTCATTATAGTATCACTGTACCACTACTACGAGGGCTAGCCGTAGGTTCTAAATGAAACAAGAATGGTTATATCTTACATTGTAGAGACGGTGTTGCGTTGCAGTCGGACATCGTAGGCATGGAAAAATTGATGATAATGTGCGTTGGAGGGAAGTGTGTGGGGTAAAAATCGCAGAGGAAGACCAAGAGATGGATACAGTAAGCAGATTCAGACAGATGTTGGTTGCCGTTCTTATGTGGAGCTGCTTGCTCAGGATAGGGTATTGTGGAGAGCTGCATCAAATCAGTCTCCGGACTGAGACCACAACAACAACAATGTGCTCTCCTTGACGACGTTTAATTAGCGGTAGGATTCGGCCCACGGCACTCTCCTGTTGAATAATTAGTACTGCGAACAATTTATATCATTTGAGGAGACAAGTCCTCTTGTGCCTTGCCAACACCGTACATATCGACTTATTTGGACAGTTCGGCGAGCAGCCACTGTGCCACGTCTTTCGCTATCGACTCAGCACTATCTGTGGCCACTGCCTGCGCTTCCTCGGCAACCAACGACATTGCTCGAACCCAAAGAAGACCCACCCTCTCAATACAATGTTAAAGTACCCGTGGGCTTGTAAGATATTTACTCGTGTTTACCTAAAAAAAAGTTACGATTGCCAATCTACTTATGCCATGATAATTTCTATCTAAATCAAATCATTCATTAGAACTAATTCGCAATATAGGAGGTTTATTAAGGTCTGATTAAGTCTTAATAATAATATATTGACTTTGTTGCAGGTAATTTAACTGGTTGTACACAACAAAATAAACAACCACAGTTGCTGACCGGTTGCCACTTTTCCCTTGACATGGGTTTACCATACATCGTCTTTGGGCTACGCATTTATTTGTTTAGAACGCCACTGAAGATTTTCATCTGCGTATTTACGAAATTCATGGTATATTGAATGAAGTTAAGTAATCTTCATCAATTAAAAATGGAACAAATAACACTACACAGGGATGATTGGAAATTGCAGGGCATCTCACTGAAATTACCTAAATTTGTTTCAATAAAGGTCGCGATGTAAGTTAACGTAGTTCACATCAACGACTTGAAGCAGGAGCTTGTGACTTTAGAACACATGCGTACTCTTTCGGTGTTCATGTTTCAAAAAAATGTTCAAATGTTTGTATAGGTTATGGGACTTAACTACGGGGTCATCAGTCCCTAAACTTACAAACTACTTATGAACTAGCTAATCCTAAGGACGTCACAAATATCCATGCCCGAGGGGGGATTCGAACCCCCCGACCATAGTGGCCGTGCAGACCGTAACTGGAGCGCCTCAGTTCCCTCGGCCACCGCGGCCGGCGCAGTGTTCATGATTTAATGAGCTATTTACCTAACGCTCCTCGTAGATCATAGATTCCGAATGATAAATGCTTACCGAAAAACTGTTCACAAGAATATAATTGATAACTATCGTACTTATCGTGTACAATGATCAGAAAGAAATTTTGTTGTTTAAAAATTGACTGCAGTTTGCTATAATCCCAATAAGTTATTAAAATCGTCCTAAATATTAGTTATGAAATAAGCAAATACGTTCAGCAGATGATAAGTGAGCAAAAGTTAATAACTGTTAGCTTTGGATTGAAATTGAAAATAAAGTAATTACTATTGCTGGTGTGTAACTAAACAGTGGCGGAAAATTGGATACACCCGAGCTCGAATGCAAAACTCACGATAATACGAATTCAAGTTAATCAGAAATCGATTGGAATACTTCTTAATGAATGTGATTATTGATGACTGATTTGCAACACATAATACTAAATATTCTGAACATCACACACTGGAATGCTGTCTGTCGTCAGGTTTCGTGAAACTAATAATGTGCAATAACTTTTTTTTAATAATATTACTTCAGTTCGTAGTACTTTCACTAACTAAAAACAAACAACTTTGCAGAATGAAATTGCGAAAGTCAGAAACACTTAAAAAGTTTCGAAATAAACAAAAATCTATTAGACCTACTTCACCGTGATACCATAGTCTTACAGTTACAGTCACGACATTCACGACACCAGCGCTCTAGAGGTGAGCGAACAGCCGCAGCAGTAATGTTAGTTCATAATTATTTTTCTACGTCAGTAACAAAGTAGTTACAATAACAGTCGCGGTGGAGTAGCTGAGCGGAGTGAGGCGCCTCGCTGCGGAGCGCGTGGTTGCTCGCCGTCGGAGGTTCGGGTCCTCCCAGGGGGCATGGGTGTGTGTGTGTTGTCCTTAGGTTAGTTTACATTAGATTAAGTAGTTTGTAAGCTACGGACTGATGACCACGCAGTTTGGTCCGATAGACTTACAAACATTTGAACATTTACTTACTATAATAATTGGGTTACAAGTATTAGTAAAATAGCAAGACACATATATAATGGAGTAGTTAATGTAAAAAGAGGGAATTTCACTGATGCGGTGGTATACAGAACAGCTTCATCATGAACAAATACTTACGAATATGTAGATATATTTGCAGGTTATTCCGCTGAAAGTAAGTAAATAACGTAAGTGAAACATAAATTTCTATAATGGTTTGTTCTTACTATGACAGGCAGTATTTTTACGCTTATCAAAAAAAAAGTTCATGTTCGTGCAAATTTTTTACACATCAGTCGTCTTTCTAATATGCGCATATGCCTTTGCGTGTAATTATTTTAGCTTAAAAAGTCAATGATTCGAATAGTCTTACCGTTTCTGGTTCAGCTGTAAAAATATTTGTTGAATTGGGTTGTTCTTTGTTGGGAAGCAGTTTGATTGCTTTTGTCATTTTATTTCCACGTCTGTGACGTTTTTCTTTCATCAACAGCTGTGGCAGCTCATTTGTTGCTTTAAATAATGTTGTTATTGCATTCTACATTAACTTCCTACGTTCCATCCTGACCAGTTTTGCTGGAATTTCAGTGAAGAAACCTTAACGGGCTCGTCCGAACTGGGCAACTTCTACCTGTTGGTGATAAACGGAAGACTCTAAATGGGCAACTGTCCCCAAAGTGCCCCCTGAGTGGCACGCACGAACTCGGCAACTCCTACCTGCTCCTGGCAGTCCAAATGCTCATTTCACAAAGTATTCCAAATCTAAACTTACCAAGTGCGCAACCTCTGTCCCTATTTGTAGAGTTCTTAAGGAATAATGTCAATACTGTGCCAAGGAACAAGATGTAAAAAACAAACAAATTATATACAAATACAAAGATTTTATTATAAGTTTCACATACAAAAATATTTGCAGAAAACAAATGCATTTAGTTTGGCTCATATTCTGGTCACGGCTGCTTGGTATGAAACGCACTTTACAAAGTCTAATTTGCAAATTTCAGCATTCCTAAATAATTATAATTTCTGTTGTAGGAAAGGGTGCCTCTTGCTGATTTTTGAGTCCTTTTGGATGGTGATATTACTTTTTGCTGAGTTTATACTTATATAAGTATCAGTTTCTTCATGCTTCAGACTTTTCAAAAACTGAAAGATGTTTGGGCGAGGATGTAGGCACTGCGTTCATTCCATGTACCGGCGCACTCTCGGGGAAGGTCGCCCGCATTTTGAAAAAAACACCAGGTTGGAACTGTTTTTTGTCCGCCGAATAAAATTCATGCACCGGTGGGGAGCGCCAAAGATGATCTCGGTTTGAGGAAGGCCGGCGTGTACCAGATTCCGTGTCAGTGTGGAAAGTCATATATTGGACAGACGATGCGTACCGTCGAGGATCGATGCGTTGAACACGAGAGGCACACACTATTGATGTATCCGAGCAAGTCGGCGGTCGCTGAACATTGTTTGTCGGAGAATCATGCGATGGAGTATGAACGCACTAGGATTCTGGTACAGACGTCGAGATACTGGGACTGCGTCGTTAGAGAGGCCATTGAAACTCGCACAAGTGACGACCTCATAAACCGTGACTGTGGCTATGATCTTAGCAAAGCTTGGGAACCAGCGATTGGGTTAATTAAGAGTAAATCTAGTAAACGTAACGAAGTGACTACCACGGCGGACAGAGCCCTCACATCGACGTCATCTCAGACGCCGTCGCAATCGGTTCCACTGCGTGACCGCGGCGCGGAGGGGTCGCTCCGCAGTCCGAGGGTATTTAAATCGCCCGCTACCGGGCTAGAACCCAGTTCCCTTCGAGCCGCCGTAGCGTGCGGATCTCCGTGCCGATGCGTTTCCAGGAGCTCAGTCCGTCAGTTTACCTGATGATGGCGACATGTATGATAGCCGAAATATTGTGCCCGTTGGACGCTATAGACTGGCAGTACACCCGTGGATATTTTGATTATCAAATACGCTGGGAGAAACTCAAGAATCACAATAATATAGTACATTACACTCTAAGTAACGTACAACGTTAAAACCATTGTATTTATGACGCTGAAAGCTGCTTACATAACTAATGAACTAAACAAGACAGAAATCCACTTATATTTACGCAGTCCTCACCATATTTACAGAATAAACTCAGCCACGTTGTTATAATATTATCCCCTTAGTTTCCCGCTAAACGTTTTCATAAAAGGACTTAGAAAAGAAGGGTAATTGTCTCGTGGCTGGCTCCAAACACTAGCTACCCCACATTAGTCATCTAAAATAGCTAATGTTTCCCCGTGTAATTCATGACAAACCGATAACAACTGATCCAATCCGTTCAAAGTAAATATAAACTTTGCACAAATTTCACCCATTCTTCACCTTCACCGCAGAGCTACCTACCCTTACGTCCTCTTCAGTCAATTTACAGACTGTCGAACATAGCCGACCCCTCGCTCAACCATCTTTCTCTTTCAACATGCCTAGTAGACGCGCTCACATTGGCCAACGCAAACTCGTAAAAACATGTTGATAAACCTTCCCCAGATGCTTGCAGTAACTGTCTCTGAGTAGCTGATACTAACACACTCATGCCGCGGTGCAGTGACCGAGCGTTGCAAGGCGACTAGCTGCAGAGCACTCCGCTACTCGCCGTCGGAGGTACGAGTCCTCCCTTTGGAATGAGTGTATTTGTTGTCCTTAGCGTAAGTTAGTTTGTTTGTAAGACTAGGGACTGATAATCAGTGTGGTTAAGTCTCATAGATTTACAAACATTTGATTTCATTTGAAAGCACTCACGCCACGACGAATCTCTCCACATGCACACACTCACATGGACAGGGAACTGGGTTCTGTGGAGGCTGATTCCTTGTTTTTCTTGTTATTACACAGTGGCAACAGGCATTCCAATTTCCACATAACTGGCGTAATGAACTTCAAGATTGTAAATAAATACATAAACTGCTTAAGTCTGATTACAACAGCATTGTAATGAAGTGATGACATCACCAAATTGATTGTTAACTGTAAAAAGCAGGAAAGGATACAAAAAGTACCGTTTCAATGTCTCCTTTTGTAAGGTGAAGTAAAGTGCATGTTGTTGTTGTTATGGTCTTCAGTCCGGAGACTGGTTTGATGCAGCTCTCCACCCTACTCTATCCTGAGCAAGCCTTTTCATCTCCTCATAAGAACGACAACCCACATCCACTTGAATCTGCTTATTATACGCGTCTCTTGGTCTCCCTCTGCGATTTTTACCCCACACACTTCCCTCCAATGCTAAATTTACGATTCCCCGATGTCTGAGAATGTGTCCTACCAAGCGATCCCTTCTTTTAGTCAGGGTATGCCAAAAATTCCTTTTCTCACCAATTCTGTTCAGTACCTCTTCATTAGTTATGCGATCTACCCACCTAATCTTCAGCATTCTTCTGTAGCACCACATTTCAAAAGCCTCTATTCTCTTCCTGTCCGCACTGCTTATCGTCCATGTTTCACTCCCGTACAAGGCAACACTCCACACAAATGCCTTCAGAAAAGACTTCCTTACACTTAAATTAATATTCGATGTTAGCAAATTTCTCTTTTTCAAAAATGCTTTCCTTCCCATTGCCATTCTGCATTTTATATCCTCTGTACTTCGACCATCGCATGTTATTTTACTACCCAAGTAACAAAACTCATCTACCACCTTCATTGTTTCGTTACCTAATCTAATTCCTTCAGCATCGCCTGATTTTCTAAGACCGCATTCCATTATTTTTGTTTTGCTCTTGTTAATGTTCATTTTATACGCTCTCTTCAACACACTGTCCATTCCATTCAACTGCTCTTCCAGGTCCTTTGCTGTCTCTGATAGAATTACAATGTCATCAGCAAAACGCAATGTTTTTATTTATGCCCCCTGAACTTTAATCCCTATTCCAAATTTTTCCTTGCTTTCCTTCACCGCCTGCTCGATGTACAAATTGAATAACATCGGAGAAAGGCTACAACCCTGTCTTACTCCCTTCCCAACTGATGCTTCCCTTTCATGCCCTTCAAGTCTAATAACTGCGGTCTGGCCTTTGTACAAGTTGTAAATAACTCTCCTTTCCCTGTATTTTACCCCTGCTGACTTCAGAATTTGAAAGAGTGTATTCCAGTCAACATTGTCAAAAGCTTTCTCCAAATCTACAAAAGCTAAAAATGTAGGTTTGCCTTTCCTTAATCTATCTTCTAAGATAAGACGTAAAGTGAGTATTGCCTCCCGGGTTCCTACGTTCCTCCTGAATCCAAACTGATCTTCCCCGAGATCAGCTCCCACCAGCTTTTCCATTCTCCTGTAGATAATTCGTGTTAAAATTTTGCAACCATGACTTATCAAACTGATGGTTCTGTAATTTTCACACCTGTCTGCGCCTGATTTCTTTGGAATGGGGATTATTACATTTTTCTTAAAGTCTGAGGGTATTTCGCCTGTCTCATACATCCTATACACCAGTTCAAATAGTTTTGTCATGGCTGGCTCTCCCAGAGACTTTAATAGCTCTGCGGGTATGTCATCTACTCCTGGGGCCTTGTTCCGACCTAGGTCTTTCAAGGCTCTGTCAAATTCATCTCTCAGTATAGTATCTCCTATTTCATCTTGATCTACTTCCTCTTCCCTTCCTACAACATCGTCTCTAAGTTCATTTCCTTTGTAGAGCTGCTCTATGTACTCTTTCCACCCTTCAGCTTTCCCTTCTTTGCTGAGAACTGGTTTCCCATCTGAGTTCTTGATATTTGTAGAGCTGTTTTTCTTATCTCCAAATGTTTCTTTTATTTTCCTGTAGGCGGTATCTACTTTTCCCCTTGCTATACATTCTTCTACAGATTTACATTTGGCTTCTAGCCACTCCTGCTTAGCCGTTTTGCACTTCCTGTCAATCTCATTTCTTAGTCGTCTGTACTCCATTTTGCCTGTTTCATTTACTGCATTTGTATATTTTCTCCTTTCATCAATTAACTGTAGTATTTCCTGTGATATCCATGGATTTTTTGCAGGTCTTGCCTTTCTACCTATTTTGTCCTCCGCTGCCTTCATTATTTCATCTCTCAATGCTACCCATTCCTCTTCTACTGTTTTATTTCCCCCTGTTTCTGTCAATTGTTGCCTAAATATCCCTCTGAAATTCTCCAGAACTTCACTTTCCTTCAATCTATCTAAGTCCCATCTCCTTATTTTCCTACCTTTCTGCAGTTTTTTCAGCTTCAGCCTACAGTTCATGACTAACAAGTTATGGTCAGAGTCTATATCTGCCCCTGGGTATGTCCTGCAGTTTATAACCTGGTTCCGGTACCTATGTCGTACCATTATAAAATCTATCTGATACCTTCCGGTGTCTCCTGGTCTCTTCCACGTATACAACCTTCTTTTGTGATTCTTAAACCACGTGTTTGTTACGATTAAATCATGTTCCGTGCAAAATTCTACCAGGCGACTTCCTCTTTCATTCCTCCTGCCCAGTCCATATTCACCTATTATTTTTCCTTCTCTTCCTTTTCCTACCACCGAATTCCAGTCTCCCATCACAATTAAGTTTTCCGATCCCTTAAGTGTCTGAATAATTTCCTTTAGCTCCTCATATATTTCTTCGATCTCCTCATCATCGGCAGAGCTAGTTGGCATATAAACCTGTACTACTGTTGTCGGTGTTGGCTTCGTATCTATCTTGACAATGATAACGCGATCACTGTGCTGCTCATAGTAGTTTACCCGCATTCCTATTTTCTTATTCATTATCAGTCCTACTCCTGTGATACCCCCAACTGATTTTGTATTTATAATCCTGTACTCACCTGACCAGAAATCCTGTTCATCCTGCCACCGAACTTCACTAATCCCCACTATATCTAACTTCAACCTATCCATTTCCCTTTTTAAATTTTCTAATTTTCCTACCCGATTAAGGGATCTAACATTCCACGCTCCGATCCGTAGAATGCCAGTATAGTCTTTCCTGATGACAACATCCTCCTGAGTAGTCCCCGCCCGGAGATCCGAATGGGGGACTATTTTACCTCCGGAATATTTTACCCGAGAGGATGCCATCATCATATGTTCATACAGTAGAGCTGCATGTCCTCGGGAAAAGTAACGGCTGTAGTTTCCCCTTGCTTTCAGCCGTTCGCAGTAGCTGTGTGGCAAAGCCACCTTAGCTGATGTTACAAGGCCAGCTCAGTCAATCATCCAGACTGTTGCCCCTGTAACTACTGAAAAGGCTGCTGCCGCTCTTCAGGAACCACACGTTTGTCTGGCCTCTCCACAGATACCCCTCCGCTGTGGTTGCACCTACGGTACGGCTATCTGCATCGTTGAGGCACGCAAGCCACCCCACCTCGGCAATGTCTGTGGTTCAGACGTTAACAATTAAAAATTCAAATGGGCTACAAAATTTTCTGAAATATATAATCTTTAAGCACTGAACTGTTAGTCACTGAAAGACTCACAATCATATTACAACCCTGTAATATTTTTATTCTTCTCTCTTTCCATGGACTACACAAAGCAAAAGTGCAGTAGATTACTAGTGTCCAACCTTAGCTACACCTACTATTCAGTAGTTATGATTAGGTAACTCGTAGATTACAGACACCAACCTTACTGGTGAGTCAATGTATCCCCTAATAAAAAGCTTATCAAATTCCCTACAGTATTTCCAAACAGTAGCCTTCATATTAAGACAGATAAAAGCAGGCTACAGGGATCATAATTTATAGTAAGTATATACAGAAAAAATATATACAAAAAAATAGATGTGGTTTACTTGCCAGGCGAAAGAGCAAAGGCACGCAGACAGAATCACAAATAAAAACACAAACACACAAATGCCGAGCCTTCACAACCCTGGGCTGCCCCCCCAGAAAAGGAGAGGGAAAAGGAAGAGATGTGAGCCTCAAGGGAGCGGATGAGGAGCCACTCCAATGCCACTCCATGCCACTCCAAGTCCATGTATGTAAAACAAACCCAAGAGAGGACGGATAAGCGTAGTGTTGTAAGTCCCTTTAGTAATTCTGTTGCATTTTACAAGTGTCCTGCCAATGAAACATATTTCCATGACCACACCAGTTGAATGAAAGCTGTTTGTGAGATACCATGTCAAAACCCTTCTGGAAATCTGAAAATATGGAATCACTACCACGTGTGAGTAAACAATAGTTGTGTATACAAAAACGATATTTTCTAAATCCGCTTCGTCCATGGGTCAATAGATTGATCTGCTCGAGGTTATTCATTATGTTTCTACAGGATGTATGATCCGAAACGTGCTGCAGTTCAACGCCAATATCATGGGCCGGTAATTTAGTGGGTTGTTCCTATTGCCTTTTTCAAACATTGGGGGTAACCTGTGCAACTGTTAGGTATTTGGGCGCCGTTCCTTCATTAGACGACCTGTTGTATATGAATCTTAAGTATCAACCTAACGCATCAGCATACTTTCATGGAAACCCAGTCGGTATACAATGTGAACCGGGAGGCTTTTTTTTTTATTAAATGATTTTAATTGCTTCACTACCTTGAGGATGTCTGTTTCTACGTTAGTCATGATAGAAACTGTTCGTAATTCTAAATCTAGAATATTTACTTTATTTTGTCCATTATTGCCAGTGATTTTCCGTGACTGTTGTACTTCAGCAAAATAAAATGATTTCGCCTTCAGTCACAAATTTTGTTTTATTTTACACAATGCATTTCGCGCCCTGACGGCTCATCATCATGTGCCTCTATAACTTATTACACATGTTTAAAGGCCTTGGGCTCTTTTTGGTGAAGGAATTTCGGAAAGCTGTGTTCAATAATTCTGCTTTAGCTGCACTGTCATTGGCAGTATCGCGTAATGAAGTATTCTTTGTTAGCAGAATGTCACTGCATTTTCGACAAATTTCGAAACATAGTGTCGTTGTGAACTTAATTGAAATCCTTGATATATTTCAAGCCCGACATTCTTGTGCATTATGTGTTCGTTTAAATGTGTCATGGTTATTTCATTCCCTTCTTGTTTTGTGTACTCAGCGTTTTTGAACTGGTTTTTGTCACTTTATTTGGAACTGATCAACTGCTGTCGATGCTATTTCTAAGAATGTAAGCCACAGCTCATCCACATTTATATTTCAAATATTTTAGGATTGCTATATATTTATTTTAGTCTATTTTTGGCGGATTACGTTTTGATGCTCCTTATGACCTCAGGATTATTTGTTGATAAGAGGTAAGGGTATTCCAATAACTGTTTTCTAGTGGTCTCATGGACCAATTGCTCGAAACAATTGTGAGAGAATGCGTTTAGAAAAAGTTTGGAAGACGTTTACTGCGTAGCGCCCGGATTTAAACATATATTATCAACGGTTAATTGAAATGACCGACTACTATAACTGCATGAGACAGGTAAAAGCTTCAAATTAGGCTGAAGTTGTTTTGAAACTTTCTATCATTGGATCGTCTGAATCGGGAGATCGGTAAAATAAGCCAATAATTAATATAATACTGTTGTCAGGTCTATTCTCTACTCATACTATCTCACAAGATATATTAACTTCAATTTTAGTGCATGCGAAGGTAGTTTTGACACCGACAAACCAGCCACAAACATTCTAAACACCACCTGATCCCAACAAGCCACAAACTTTCTGAACACCACCTGATCCTCTGTAAAGCTTTTGAGTAAGCGTATACCCGGCCTGAGCCAACTTCACAACGTATAATCATTTATGCATCAGTACTTACGCCGCGGCGGAGAGGCCGAGCGCATTGAGGCGATATGCTACGATGCACGAGGCAATTCCCCTTCCCCGTCGGCGGTTCGATGTTCAAATGTCTGTAAATCTATCGGACCAAACTGCGTGGTCATCAGTCCGTAGCTTACAAGCTCCTTAAACCTAGGTAAACTAACCTAAGGACGACACACACATCCATGCCCCAGGGATGACTCGAATCTCCACGGCGAGCAACCGCGCACTCCGCAGCGAGACGCTTTAGACCGCTCGGCTACTCCACCGTGGCTCGGCGGTTCGAATTCCCGCCCCCCCTCCCCCTCGGGATTGGATGTTTGTGCTGTCTTTAGTATTATTTTACAAACAGTTTACGGACTGGTGACCCCGCACATAAGTCCCATAAGCATAACAAACATATGAACATTTGAAGTACTTTACGCGGGCCCGCTCGCGTCAGGGATTCGAGTGCTCCCTGGTGCATGGGTGTGTGTGTTATACGTAGTTTTAAGTTAGTTTAATTAGTTTGTACATCTAGGAACTGACCAGTGCAGTTTGGTGGAATTACAAAACATCTGAATATTTTGTTAGCACGTGGAGTTCTGTAAGTGCTTTCTCCTGACAACTACAATTCACAGCTGTTGAAACACGTCCACTGAATGTGTGGTCGTGTTCCATTTTGAGTTATTCATTTCTCTAAAGTCTTTCTCCACCATTAATATTGTATATTTGTATGTAAATTATTTTATTCCTTTATTAATGACCAATGCTCCATGTTTATATATGTGGTGATTGAACTTGTGTGTTCGCATCAATGTGGAGGGTTGCTATTAATATTGACTGACTGCCGCACAATAGCTTATAGTCGTCGCCTCGCGCTTTACGCCTCGTTTGCTTTAGTTAAGAACGCATGGCTTCGTATGTCGTCTGCACTACCGTCTGCTGGGTGGTCAGAGCTTACTTGGCAAGATGGCGCAGTGGCCTTTTCTTAGTATAATACCAACTTAAGTATGGTCGAAAGAGGTGACAAAAGTTACCTCTCTGGAGCTCTAGTAAAGGGTATTATCTTATCGAGGTAGTGAGGGTTGGTAGACAGGTATGCTCTGAACGCACTCTGGATCGTGCGTGCCCTACATTTGGTGCATGGATGAGAAGGCTTTTGGCGTCGCCTGAGGCTCACTCTCGCTGTGACCACCGAAGTGAGCAGATCATCGAATCATGCTGAGGGGATGGCATGCTGTTTGAACTTTCCTTTTTTCATGATCAGGCAGTCTTGGTTTATCAATGATAGTTTTTCTTGAGTAATTCTTTCGCTATGCGAGGCGAAGACTTTCTTAATTCTACAGAACTCGAGTAATTCAGTGTATATTTAGTATTCATATTTCCAATGCGGTAATGATTTTTGTGACCTGTTTTCTCAAGTTAGACTGCACGTGTGTGGCCTTCAGCCTTTGTGTAAACTTAGTATATGTGAATTTCCTTGCTGTTTTTAACTAACATTTTTGCGCCGTGTCTGTATCCGCAAGTATGCTAAATTTTTCTCAGATTTTCTGGATTTATTACGTCTTTCCTGTTCTGGTGTGACCGATTGCACAATGGGCTTTAGTAATGGTCACTACTTTGGCCTTCAGCCTTGCTTTTACTGATACTAGCTCTCTTCTATATGAATTTTCACGTGTGTTTTACTCACTTATTCTAAATTAATTTCTTTTTGTAAACTCTACGTAATTCACCTTGCTCGCAAACCATGTGGTATTTAGGATAGTATGCCACTGCCTCCCCACACATGAGTTTGTTTGGTGCATAGTTGACTTTAATTTGTGCTCGAAGACACCCACCATCTCGTCAAAACGCCGCTGACGCTTCGTTTTGCTGATGCTATGAAGTGTAGCCACATGAGTAACGTGTCTCAAGCATTATGCGCTTGTCTGTGAGTGAATGAATGTGCTTTCCTTTATCCACTATGTATCTGCAAATTTCCTCCCACATTACCTCCATATTCATAAAGGGCAGAAACAATTTTATTATGGGTAGTAACTGTATGATTTAATTCACTTTTGTACTTTATTGTGATTATAAGGTCTCCCCACATTTATTTGCTTGTTAATTTTATTAAACAGATAATGATTTAAAGTATCAAACCTCGTCTTTATAATTTCATGCTACCCATCCCATGTTTAATCTGTTCCTTTTTTTAACATTAATTGTGTGTTTGTTAAAACTTTGGCTGCTCCCTTAAGGAGTGAGCAGTCAGTTTCCATTGTGCAAGTACTGTGGCCACTCACAAAGTAATATAGAGCAGCAGTGAGCGTTTTAACTTGCATTTGCAGATTTCAACTGCCCGAGATCTTACATAGAAATTTTAAGAAGCTACTTTCACTGTTATACCTAGGGTTCCTGGAACTATGGTCGTTTTGTGTTCCATCTGTACCCTTTGAAAGTTTTTACGTGCGTTTTTCCGGTACCCTCTACCCTAAAACTCCTGTCAGTCCACGCTACACAGCCCCCACTATACTTGTAATCGCCGTCTCCTGTGGCTTCATATTTACCAGAACCTGAAAACTCTCCAACCTATCATGTACGTCGAGGTCGTGTACCTACAGGGTCGTAAAACCGTTAAAGTGGTTCAACACTTCACTACGCTCTGTACTAAAGGATCGCAATCGACTGTGTTGCAGGTGGTGAACTCTTGACTTCATTCTGAAAGTGGCAGCGTTTACATCAGATAGCCGGAAGCCGGACATAATTTCCTCCTGCACAAAGCGCTTATATCATTGGTACTGACATGCGCCACCACTCACAGTTGGCTGGACTCTGTGCCCTTCATGGCATCCGGAAGGATCAGTTTTACATATGGAATGACTCCACCCGGTATGCACACGGGGCTTTCCATGGAGTTGTCAGTCATATCCCCGAGAGTTCCCATTATGCACCTATTGAAGCTCCCAACTGCAAGTTATTCTACCCTCTGCGATTGACCTCGTCTTTCTAGCTCAGAGTTTTTTTTTAATGAAACAGGTGTCTGCAACTAATTCAGGAGCTTACTTAATTACAATTCCTTACCATACTGAAAACAACATTTCGACAACGCACAATCTACTACGCACTTTAACATGATCCATAGCGCTCATACTTCACTACAGTTAACCTGTAACTCGTTGCTTCCGGTTTGCATACTCCAAACGTATTCTTTGGATTTCACTTATTAAACATTCCATTGACTCTGCAAGCTTATACAATGTTTTAAAATATTATTTCCAAATGTGACTCATAAATATATTACTGATTTTGAAGTTTATAGAACAGCTGCAAAATTAAGAACGGTCAATCACACATATGCAAGAAATTACAGCCGCGGCGGAATAGCCGTGCGCACTAACGCGTCTTTCTGCGGTGCGAGCGGCCGTTCGTTGTCGGAGTTTCGAGTCCTCCATGGGGCATGAGTATAGGATAAGTTAGTTTTAATAGTATGTAAGTTTTGGGATGCATGGCCACTGCAGATAGTTCCCATAACTTTAGGAACATTTGAATATTTGATGTAATTACATCAAAATTACAGAAACAAAGTAGTGATAGTGAAGCACTGTTTTGTAGTATTATATTTCGATAAACAAAGTGTTTAGTTTCAGACTATCTGGTCGCCATCTTTTCAGCCGTAAATAATAGTGATGGAAACTTAGGGTTTAAAGCCCCGACGACAGCATTTTCTTTGTACACGAACATAAATATTAAGGTGTTTCGGAAACAACATGTTGAGTTGCAGTCACAAAACATTAATAATTACTACCTTTTATTTTACATATTTCGGTTTCATTTCCAGAAGATTCCTGCTTGCTAAATGTGGAATCTCGCACGTGGATATTAAAAGATATTCGTGAATTGTGTGCGGTGCTGAGGATTTAATTATTCTCTGTACTTACTGAAAACAGTGGTCATAAAAATTAGTAACCATCGTCAGTGCACAATTTGACCTCATCAACAGGAAGAAGTCATTTCATTTGGTCCACTTCAGCAACTGTGGTTTATATTAATTTAAATAAGGCAGCAGCCGATTTCAAGGCTTTGATTTTATTAGCGTCCGGTTTCGGGCAATCATTGCCCTTCTTCAGATATATATATCTTTGTGTCCTAGATATTCAATCCGAACGAGATGGAGTCCGTCTTGTATAACACAATTATATACCTCTGAAGAATGACAATGATTTCCCGAAACTGGTCGGCAAAGCAACCTGCCACACTGCAACTAATTACTACCTTACTTAAATTGAGGAATCATTTGTTTAATTTTGAATGACTTTTTAGATAAATCGTTACTCAGAGCCTGGTATTATCATTACCGTTATAAAGAAATTTTGAAACATTTTTCAGAAATCTACTTTAAAATGCTTTAAAACTTTTTATGGAAATAAATGAGAAATCTTCAGTGCCGCATTAGGTTTATAGAGGATCCTTGATTAGGAAGCATAGCTGGTTTCACAAAACTATTATCGGTGCATCCTCAAGTGAATTTACTTCAAAGGGAGCGAGGAAATTGCCATGTTCCAGCGTTCAGGTGAAAGCATCCGTGAAAGGTTAAACGTCAGACAGCTATGCACATCGTAAGGTGAACGTCAAAGAGATAGAGAATGTCCTGTTCTAATAAAATACCAAATCGATGTTTTAACAAATCGAGATATAAAGTGTTGACTAATTTTACCCGCAGACGAAAATGCATTTTATATTATACAGGAGGGCAGTTAGTGCGTACAGTCTGTACGCCAGGAAGATAACTATAGCTCTTAAAATCGCAAACAAATCTATGCTCAAGAAACTGTAACTGTAGCCACTCATTGTCTAAAAAGTTATGTGTAATGTTAAGTCATCAGCAAAGCCCCTCTCTGTGATTTACGAGAGTTGGAATTTAAATAATGACAACACTGCTGTCAAGGCACTATGGAATGCAATCTACTGTTGTCGTTGATAGCACTCGTTGTTGACATACCTACCTTACCTTCGAGAAAATGTACTCGCCCGTCCCACGTCACCGGCGTGCGCACAATCGTGGGAAACAAGTCACTTGTGAGCAAGTGCTCTAACGTAACGGTGTCACTATGTTTTCAACGCAGGAACAACGGAGTTGGATATAGATTGAATGTGCCAGAGGTCGTACAGCATGACAATGTCATCAAGGCCTTCAAGTGTGTCAGAGCCCCTGTATGGTGAAAGGTATTGTGATTCTCGTGTACGACTCTGATGGTGTTATCCTACTGCATTATGTTCCTCCACAGCAGACAGTGCACAGTATTACTGATCGTTTTTCGAGCATCACCTGCGACCAGCTTTGCGAAAGAATCGGCAACACTCTCTGCACAAGCCACCCATCATTTTTCGCGACAATGCGATGGGCCTGGGAAGTACTGTACCATCCACTATGCTCCTCGAAGGCCATAGATTTAGGTGCCACTTCGTTACATCGTTACTGACCCGTTGTACGGTAGGTTGATAGCGCAACGCAAGTTTTATGTGCCTCTCACTGTAACCATTCAGACGAAAGGTGGCGTTGTTCTCATTGCTTTAAGGAGGGATCGTAGGATACAGTTGGTTGGCAATGTTAACCAATAGTCTACACGGATTCAGATTGCGAAACTCAGCTTGCCCCATGTCCCATCGAAAACGTTTTTGACCCTGTCCCTCACAAGCGGCTTCTAATGAAATTGCGTGCTTCTGGAATATCGCCCCAATTGTGCGACTGGATTCACGATTTCCTATCAAAAAGGACACATTTCGTAGTAATTGAGGGCAAGTCATCGATTAAAACAGAAGTGATATCTGGCGTTCTCCGGGGAAGCGTTATAGGTCCCCCACTCTTCCTTGTGTTTATAAACGATTCAGGAGATAATCTGAGTAGCTCCCTTAGACTTTCGTGGATGACGCTGTCGTTTATCGGTTAGTGAAGTCAACAGTGGATCAAAAGCAACTGAAAAGCGATTTAGACAAAATTTGTACATAGTGCGAAAATTGGCTAAAAGACTAAATAATAAGAAGTGTGAAGTAATACAGATGGTCACTACAAGAAATCCGCTGAACTTCAGTTACACGATAAATCAGTCAAACCTTAAGGTCGTAAATTCTACCAAATACATAGGAGTTACATTTACGAACAACTTAGACTAGAGACAACACACAGAAAATATTGTGGGGAGAGCAAACCAAAGGTTACGTTTCATAGCCAGAACGCTTCGAAGATGCACCAGCTCCACCAAAGAGACTGCCTACATCACACTTGTGCGTCCTCTCCTGGAGTACTGTTGCCCATTGTGGGACCCTCACCAGGTGGAACTGACGGAAGACACTGAGAAGGTTCAACAAAAGGGCAGCTCGTTTGTTTTATCACGGTACAGGGGGGAAAGCGTCATGGAAAATTTGCACGATTTGAGGAAGAAATCATTAAAAGAACAATGTTATTCGTTGCGGCGAGATGTATTTGCGAAATTTCAATCACCGACTCTTACTTCAGAATGTGATAATATTTTGCTAGCACCCACCTACGTATGGAGACACGACCATTCCAATAAAATAAGAGCAATCAGATCGAAAACGAAACGATTTAGGTGTTCTTTCTTCCCGCACGCTATTAGAGAATGGAACGGTAGAGAAAGTTTATGAAAGTGGTTAATGGAGCCTCTGCCAAGCAATTAAATGTGATTTGCAGAGTATCTATGTAGATGTAGATAAACTGATTTCATTGAATAACGTATAATTCCTCTCATATTACTGATAACTTCTTTGTTTTTTCTCTAATGGAATGTCACATGGGCATGAAACTGACACAGACGCGGGTGGAGTGTTAATGTAACGACGGTTTCGCGCGGTTGCGAGCGTTCCGTGTCAAATGCATCCGCTGTTAGTGGCTGCGCGTCGCGTGATACAAAGTGAGGAAGCTGGCGCGCGCGCCCTTCCGCCTCGCGGATGCAGCGCTCCAGTGTTTTCGGGAAGCAACGGTGTCATCGCAGCACAGTGAGTCAACGGCCGCGCCTGTTGCTCATTGGGGTCGCCGAGCTGCGTCCCGAAAGGGAACAGAGAGAGAGAGAGAGAGAGAGAGAGAGAGAGAGAGAGGAGCCCCACCTGCCCGTAATAGGGGCCCGCCGCTGATGATCATTAACGGAGCCATTTTTCCGCGCGGATGCTGCGCCGGAAAGTGACGGCTTTCTCGAACGGGGGTCAGGCTACTGTGGAAAGTAACGACCGCCGCTGCGCACTCATCGCCGCGTCATCCGACCGCCCTGGCCCAGCGGCTGCTCACTCACTCCTCCCTCCACCTGTTCCTTTAACACAGTCACTGAGTTGTTGGGTGGGTCCCGTAAGTAGCGGCTCAAACACAGCGCATTTGGCAGTACAGCCAGCAACCTGTTTTCAAGCATACACAGAGGTGCTAAAAGTCATGGGATAGCTCCTATTCTCACCGTCACCGCAATCTCCACCAAAAAGCCTCCTTTATCAATGAGTCCAGATTGTCAAAGTTTAGTCACCCATGAGGGGGGAACTGTCGAAGATATAGGAAACAGAATAAATAATGCTAAAGGGGCATTTGCAATGCTGAGACCAATCTGGAAATCAAGGGAACTTAACAACTATACAAAACTACGCATATTCAATACAAATGTCAAGTCGGTACTGCTCTATGGGTGTGAATCATGTAAAACCAACAAACAGCTGATTATCAGACTTCAAATATTCGTGAATAGAAACTTGAGGAATATCTTGAGGATATGGTAGCCACAAGTAATCTCCAACGAAGAACTATGGAGAAGAACTCATGAAACACCCGTTGATATTGAGATACGACGTAGGAAATGGAAGTGGATTGGGCATATATTAACGCGTGGCAAAGACAACGTGGCAAGAAAAGCCATAGAATGGAATCCATAAGGCAGCAGGAGAAGAGGCACACCAAAGAATATATGGACAAGGAGTGTAGTAGCAGAAGGGACCGAGAAAGAAGGGAAGGCCTGGACTGAAATCAAGACACTGGCGCAGAGGAGGGTCCGGTGGCGGAAGTTCGTTGATGCCCTATGCTCCACTTAGGAGATACAGGAAATAAGTCCAGATTGTCAAAGGCTTGGTATGCGGCTCAAGTTCTCCCAGTACAGAAAGCGCTGGCACATTCGATTTACCAGACAGTATACTGGCTCCTGTTGCGTCACGATCACTTTAAGGTGAGTAGAGCGTCTTGGGGCGGCAAGATGGCGGACTGTGTTTGGTGGATTTCCTGCGCAAGTGCACGGCCTTGTTCCTCCACTGCACCGCCACCTTACGATCGTAGACACCGCATGGTACGACGGCGGCGAAGTTAACGCAGTACCGACCTTGGTTGCAACGAGCCCCAATCGATATAAGGAAAATTACGTATAGACTGCCCTTCGTGCGGGAATTCTTCTTTGTTAGAAGCTATGTGCTGAATGACGTGGCCCGTGACAGACACAGTACAGTCCGGCGGTTGTATGATGACTTGCTTGGACGCCCACCCATCCACAAACTGGTCGCTCGGCAGCGCACGATAAACTGGCGCACGGTGTGGACTAATATCAATTAACCGGCGCTCCCGACAGACGTCACGGTCTCTTGGTATGTTCAAGTAAATGAGACATTGGCTACCAACCAGCGTCTGGCAGCCATGCACCTCGCGAAACAGCGAATTATGAGAACTGTTCTGCACCCGACGCCCGTGAGTACCGCTTCCTGTGTCTACATGTCTCACAGGTGTGGGACCTCTGTCAGTACAGGGAGGCGCTGATCAACAGGACAACGGCGGCGGCCATCTCGGTCATCTGGGTCTTCGCCCCCGACATCACTATCTTCTTACCAACCAAGCATAACGCTACTGTGAGGTTGCTGCCTCTGGGCTCGATACTTCCAGGTCCAGCGCACCAGAAAATACCGTGACGTGTTCGCCGACTTCCTTGCTGCCCTCTTGATTCATGGTTGTCAACGGACCATTGGCGTTTGACGGCATTTTATTCCAAACCCATATTCTTCTTAAAATTACCTGATATGTTATTCAGGATTTATATAGGAAGCGATCTTAATATGACACTTAATCTCTTTTTAGATCTTTATTTGCCATAGAACGATTATATAAACTAATTTTACATTGTTGACTAGTTTCGACTCGTTAAAGAGTCATTATCAAATCTCAGTTGTCAATGACATACACGTCCCGCAATGTACCATCACAGCAAGGACCGGAGATTTCCAATCTTTGCTGTGATGGCACACTTCCTGGACGTGTCGTATAGGGAAGCACACTGTATTGAACTTGACTTTGAGGCATATTTTACTGGTGATGTGTATACTATTTACAGCATGCCACTATTGTGTAAGCTCATCGGAAACTTATGTCTTACATGCATTGATAATTAATATTTGATGATGACTCTTTAACGAGTCGAGACTAGTTATATACAATCAATAAGCGATCAGACAGCAGTTATTAAATCAGTTATTAGAGTCAAAGTGCAAGAAATGGACGCAGAGGTTGGGAAGGGAGTAAGACAGGGTCGTAGCCGTTCCCCAATGTTGTTCAAGCTCTACATTGAGCAAGCAGTGAAGGAATGCAAGGAGAAATCTGGAGAGGGATTTGGAGAAAAAATAAAAACTTTGCGGTTTGCCAATGACATAGTAAGTTTGTCAGAGACCGCAAAGGACCTGGAAGAGCAATTGAATGGGATGGACAGTGTCTTGAAAGAAAGATATAAGATGAACATTAACAAGAGTAAAACGAGGGTAATGGAATGTAACGTCAGAAAATCTGGCGATGATGAAGGAATTAGATTAGGTAATGAGACAAAAGAAGTAGTAGATGAATTTTGTTATTTGTGTAGCAAGATAACTTCTGATGGCCGTAGTAAAGAAGATACAAAATACAGAATGGCTATGGAAGAAAAGCGTTCCTGAAGAAGCGAAATTTGTTGATATCCAATATTAATTTAAATGTTAGGAAGTCCTTTCTGATAGCATTTGCCTGGAGTATGGCATTGTATGGGAGTGAAACATGGACGATAATGGGTTCAGAGAAAAGATGATAGAAGATTTCGAAATGTGGTGCTACAGACGAATAATTGAAATTATCTGGGTAGATCACGTAATTAATGAGGAGGGGCTTAACCGAATTGGGGAGAAAAGGAGTTTCTGGCATATCCTGTCTAAGAGAAGGGATAGATTGATGGGACCAATTCTGAGACATCAAGGAATTGTCAAGTTAGCATTAGAAGGAAGTGTGTGGGGTAAAAATTGTAGAGGGAGACCGAGGGATGAATACAGTAAGCAGATTTAGAAGGATGTAGGTTGCCGAACGTATTCTCATATGAAGAGACTTGTATAGGACAGGTTCGCGTGGAGAGCAGCATCAAACCAGTTTGTGGACTGAAGACAACAACAAGAAGCGATCTACGGCAAATAAAGATCTCATAAGAGATTAATAAGTACCATAGTTTTCCTTTCGTTTTATTTTCTCTATCCCCTCACCCTCTTGCAGAGTTCCTCCATTGTCTCTTGGGTGGAGATGTTATTCTTTTAACTGCCCTTTGTTTTTACAAAGTATGTTTCTTTATTTTCTTAAAGTGTTATTTAGGTTGTGGCTGCCTCTCTGGTAGCAATGGAGGTGTTTGGTTTAAATTTTCAGAACTTTCTTTGGGGGGTTCGTTTTACGTTTGCTTACTGGAAGTGAGCTTCTTCCTCTGTTCTTTATCTCTGAGTTTTTATTCCGTTCCTTATAGCAGTTCAAGGTCCTGTTATACCTCTGAATGTTTTCTATGCACTGTATTTAGAGGCACAAAGTGTTCCAGGTTTTCAAGGATGTCACTCTATTTTTAAATCTCTCGATGCAGACTGCACTTCATTTTCGCTTTATTTAGACAATGAAGTCATTCAGTTCTGGAAGGCTTTCTTTAGTTTTGGAAAACGAAAGTTGTTTTTAATTTATTTGCAGGAAGTGAACATCTTCCTCTATTTCTCATCTCACAAGCGATTTGTTTCCTTTCGTTCTAGTAGATAGAGAGATCCTATTATACATTTAAGTTTCCTTGTATACGTTTTCAGGATCTTTCAATGTTCACGTGTTACAATAAACATGTATCTAAAGAGACTGGAAATTTATTCGCAATAGCGAATTTTCCACAGCTCCACCATGTAAGGCATAGATGTACCACCAAATAGTGACATCCAAAAATTTGTTTTGAAAAAAATGCAAATGTTTTCATTTATTTACAGCTGTTGGCAGAAGGATGAATCTCTTTTGGCCTACTTTAGGTTACGGTAGTAACACTAAAAGTGGGCCTTTGCGATCGTCTTTTGACAGCTCGAAATTTAAATGAAAATAACGGCTTTACTGTACATCTGACCAAAAATTGAATAAACATATTTTTAGAGGAGAAAATTCTCTCTTGTGTTTATTTTTTCGGATCTTGCACCGTTTCAGAGATATTTGTAAAAATACTTGCGATTTTCAGATGTCTGTCTGTAACGTGTTCCCACTTTTTAGGTAGAAGCGATCAACCGATCGGCACCACATTGTACAGACATAATTGTTGGCCGGTAGAGACTAGAAAATTTTTCAAAGTTTTCGGACAAAAAATACGCTAGTAAGACTTAAAAAACTCGTTTTAATAGAATTGTAATTGCAAACAAACCATTCATATGACACGAAAATTGAAGAACCGAATTTGTAGAGGAGAAAATATAACTTTCCTCTCGTATGTTTTTTTCGTAACTCACACAGTTACAAAGATATTTGCAAAAATAATGACGATTTGACACCGTCCCTAGATTTTACGAAAGTCAAGCGTTAGGAAATGTCACGTAACATCCCTCGTCCAGAAAATGACATACGCCATCTTGCTTCCTGTATTTTATGATTTTCTTATTATAACTTACGCGTTGTCATTGTAAAGCAGAGGCGCGCTGAAGAATTAACAAAAGCACATCGTTCGTAGTAGGATAAATTATAATCTAGTGTCTAAAAATGTCATTTTAGCTGTTAGCAACTACCGGCAATAGCACGAGAATTAATGAACAATGTTGTTTGTAGTTGTTCGCCTTGGTGTACTGGGTAGCGCGTTATGGGGTCGGTAGTTCGAAACCCGCCGATACCATTTATATTTCCTTGGCTCCTAAAAGAGTTTGCGCCACTCTTATTGATTAAGTAGAGCTTTGTTCTGCAATGTTTAGAATTGTGCAGATGTAAGAGTGTTCCCTCCAAAATGTGCGTTTGCTATATTTCGTAAACATGCCGTTAAATACGTAACAACGAATTGAAAAATGGTCTTCTGAAGAATTTGCACATCAACTGGGAGGATACTGTAATAATCAATATTCTAAACAACGTGCAGATGGTAGTTTCATATAAAAATGGAGTCCTAGATTTCTGTGGCAAATGTCGTTCCTTAATGAAACGGAAGGGAAGTGTATACATTGCAACAAATTACCTGTTTTTTTCTAAGTAATTATTCGCTATTAATGGAATAAGTTGAAATTCATTAATTAAAATCAATGCGTCTACTGAAATGTTCATCTTTGGCTATGGACGCTTTTAACGTAGATTGTATTAAGTAGTTCAGATTTGACTTTGTTCATGTTCTAAGCTAAAATAAAGAGCAAATATTCTATTTCAAACCGTGACTACGTTTTCTTTTACAACAGAAATAACAATCGGAGTAAGTGTGGTAATACCCAATTCCACAAAGCTCTAGTACTTAATATATATACAAAGTTATGATTAACGTTACGTCATTTACAACGGTAATTGTAAACGTATCTCCCCAGTGTGTGTACCTGTGATAAAGAAGTCTATGTTTGCAATTCGTTGGTATTTATTTCACAGTATGTTCACAAAATAGAACAAATGCACGTTTCAGAGAAAGCGCTGTTACCTTTTAACAACTGAGTATCTTGCAAGATATAGTTGTGTTCAATTAACAAGAGTGTTCCAAAACCTTTTTTAGGAAACAAGATCAAAATAAATGCCAGTGGCAGGTTTTTATTTTTTTATATTTTTATCTATTTTTATTTTTTTATTCTTCGGGTACACTGATGATTTGTGGTCGTTTGTTAATGTTCGTTGAGAATTTTGCTCAGTTTATATACAGATGGCGTTGAGCAATCTTTCTTTTCCTCTTTTCCATTGGTTCTTTGGTTTGTTCGGTCCTTTGTGGACGTTGGTAAATTATGTACTTTTGACTGTTTCGTCGTTGATTCAGTTTTTTCGTTACAGGGGGCGTCGAGCACTCTGACCGAGTACTCTGAGCTACAATGCCGGCAACCCTGTGACCGAGTGCTCTGAGCCACTGCCAAGTCAAGTTCCGAACTACCGGCTAAGATATTCGTGCATCACAAACTAATTCGCTGCCCATTGCGCTACGCTGAACAGCTGCCAGCGTAATCCGTCATTCTCGCACCAACGATGGTAGGTGTTCATGACATTTTTAGACATCAGATTATAGTTCATTGTCCCAAGAACGACGTGTGATAACACTGCTTTGAAATGACAAACCTTGAGTTGTTTGTTGTTGTCGTTGTGACCTTAAATGTTCAAATGTTTGTTAAGCTTATGGGACTTAACTACGGGGTTATCAGTCCCTAAACTTACAAACTACTTATGAACTACTTACGAACTAGGACGGCACAAATATCCATGCCCGAGGGGGGATTCGAACCCCCGACCGTAGTGGCCGTGCTGACCGTGACTGGAGCGCCTCAGTCACCTCGGCCACCGCGGCCGGCGCATATCTCCACCCAACTCTGAGCAAGCCTCTTCATCTCCACATTAGAACGGCAGCCTACATCTGTTTGAATCTGATTACCATCTCTCGGTCTTCCTCTGCGGTTTTTACCCTAAACACTTCCCTCCAATGCTAAATTCACGATTCCTTGATGTCTAAGAATCTACCCCTTCTTTTAGTCAAGGTATCCCAGAAATTCCTTATCTTCTCAATTCTGTTAAGTATTTCATTAGTCATGCGATCCACCCACCTAATCTTCAGCATTCTTCTGAGTTACAATAAGAAAATCATCAAATACAGAAAGCAATATGGCGAATACAAAATAGAGTTTCGGGCGAGGGATGTTACGTGACTTATTTCCGAACGCAAAATATTGAGCATCTCCATAAAACCAACCAGACATGTGCACTATGGTTGTTATTGTTTTATGTATATTTTACTGTTTTAATTTTGACCAACCATTCATTTTATATCTGACTATCCACCAGCACATGATTTTAAATATAACTATCATCCAGTACACCTACCAGATTTTATGTGGAAAACTATAACAAGTCGTTCAATGTCAATGAGACCACATGATGATACCACAGTGTCGAAATCGATCGTCTTGAATAAATAAAATAATAATTGCGATCTTGGCAGCTATCCTATTTATACAATAAATGAGTAAATTAAGTCATAATGAAAATGTGGGAGACATATTAAAATACTAGTTTAATGAGGTAAAAGTTCAAAAAAGAGTATATTTGTGAAAGCTAAACTCAAATATCAAATAAATTTAGCTGTTTGTAAAAATACGGGCAAAAGAATATTAACGTGTTGGGTGCATAGATATTATTAAAGAAATAGAGTCGTAATTGTATCGTCCATCAATTTTTATTATTTGTATCCGAAATGTTTGCAAAAATCGTAAAACTACAGGCAAATCTAAAGTGGGTCGACAACACGCCAGTGCGAATTTTTTTATGAATATATATTTCGATATCACTTATTGAATATTTTATTTTATTTTAGATGATCGGTTTTCGATAATCTTAGTTGTCATCTTCAGATCTGGAACTGTAGATTTGTACAAAATAGCGCCTCATGTGACTTAGTGCTTCACGTCTAAGTCATAAAAGTCACATTGTGGCTGTATATGACCACTTGAAAACAACCTTACGAAAATTTGTGCTGGACTGGCGTAAAAACCCGGATTCCCCTGGTTGGCTAAATCATTCACTAGAATTTTCTAGAATTCTGCAAGCCAATTGCAAACGTTTGTGTCCCGGTGACATGCCGTATTTTCGTCCACAGTTGTGCGTAAATAATTGCAAATGATCCAGAAATTAGTCATTTATTTTCAATCATTGATCTGTTCAGTTGGATCACAGGACCCTGTTTATTTCGCGTAAAGACAGCAGACTGCATATTGCCTTGTTCACAACTGAGGTCTATGGCTTCGTAGTGTCTGCGCCACACTCGAATCTAACCGTCATCTATTATCAATAAAGCCAAGTTGTCCGGGCGTCTAGGTTCCAATCGATGCGGTTACCAGACTAGGAGAGGCGTTGTCGTGCTGTTACTACACGCGCTGGAGCTGGTCGAGTGCTAGTACAGTCAATTAACGACTAAATGCGCCGCACTGTCCGAACAGTGACGTTCATCAGACGCCCTGCATTGGTTTCTGCGGCGTTGCTCGCCTGTCAGCTCTGACAACTGGGCAAACGACGCTGCTCTCCGATATTAGGGACTCGACGTCGGCCACAGCGTTGTCAAATGCGAGAGGTCATGTCCGTGTCCCAAATATGGTAATCTCGGCACTCCCATCACGCTATTGATGTCAGAATATTGAAGTCCCTAACGATTTCCGCAACGAAATGACCTAGCTCCAAATACCAACTTGAGTTCAAAATCTGTTAATTCGCTGTTGTTGTTGTTGGTTGTTTTAAGGGGACTAAACAGCTAGGTTATCAGTCCCCTGTTCCTAGCTGAGAGTCAACTGTCAATAAAGATAAAACAATGCCCTGAAAATGACACCGCACAAAAGGGCAGGTTAACAACGGAAAAGCCACTGACAATACAAAACGAAGACACACAGAATTAGTAAAAGAAAGTCACAAATACAATTGGATAGCAGAGTACCTTGGCTGGCTGATCACAAAGAAAAAACAGGATGAGCCAGCCACACTGCACACACTAAGAACTCGTAAGGAAGTGAAAAGGTAAAAAGCTGGGTTGGTGGTGGCCTAAGATATCAGGCTACAGCACCCACGGTTAGATTGATTCATAAAAACCAGAAGCGCGGATAAAACTGAAAACTGCGTTAGCCATAGAGGCGTCGTCACCTAAAACTAAGGGTAGTGCGTTTGGAAGATTAAAAGAGTGCCGCAGATTGGCTAAAATCGGACAGTCCTTCAAGAGATGGGCCACTGTCATTGCGACACCACATCGACGTTAATTCGCCAATGCGGAAATGTCAGAAATCTTTCCACACTGAAACATTCCTGCTATATTCGTGTCGGACAAATCTTAACCCTAGCACCGCTTCGAGGGGGGGGGGGGGGGCAAAAATTGCTCGCGGTATTTGTTTTATTTGTTTAATATATCTAGTTGTTGGAGTAAAGAAGCCAAAATTTAGGTAGTTGTAGAAAAATATCTAGGGTATATGCTGTCACGGTTTTATAATTTTTTGTGAATTATTTCAATCTGCCTATTACATTTAAGTGCGAGCAGTCTCCCCCCCCCCCCCCCCCACATACCCCTCTTAAACATCAGTGAGACAACTTTTCTCATTAAAATATTTCTCAGTACGACAGAAAGAAATGCAGTTTCTGACTGTTGGTACCGCTGTATTACGTTCACATTGTTTTGAAATAAATCTCCATTGCTGTTAGAGCAGTTCTACATTACTCGCAGTTCTAATAAAATGTAGTTGGTTGGTGAGGTTAAGACAGGATAGTCAGTTCAGGTTTCATTTCTTATGATATATATATATATATATATATATATATATATATATATATATATATATATATAGGGTGTTTCACTAAGTGTGTTTGCCTCTGTAAGTTATAAAATAATAGGTGACGGGAAATTTTAATGCAGTAGGTCAACACAAGAAATGTTACACTTTCTGCGGAGCTATGAGCATAGTTAATTGTATCATTTTCCAAAGAGTTACAGCACAAAGATATAATTTTTTAAATGAAACAATACTTTTTTCTATCGTGCATCTGATTCGTTGAAACCAGCTGCTTCCAAATCAATTTAAACTACATTCCTATCACAGTTTGGGAGCTACAACCCTTCAAAGTTTCAGGGCCAGATACCACACGCTGTACATAAAACATGGCTGTGTGGTGGGTGATGGATGTTATGGCGGTTTACATGAGTTGATTTACATGAGATGTTCAAATGTGTGTCCATGTTCCTCAATGTATAATGCAATGCGCCGTCGAAAGGATCTGCAGACGAGATGTAACATCGCCGGTGTGACGGAGCGACATGCGTCCTCGATGCGTCGTTTTAGATCATCTGAGGATGCGGGCTCAGTGACATGAACACGATCCTCTAGATATCCCCACAAAAAGAAATCTACTGGTTTAAATTGGACTCCATTATCTGGATGGGTGTGCTCAAGGCCATGACTTTGACTTTGTATGACACCAGATAGAATCACATCTATCTAACTTGTCAATGGATTTGTTAGACGTAAATGTCACTATACATGTTACTAATATGCTGTTTTGTACTTGCTGACAGCACTGAAGATAGTATCTTGGAAAACCGAAATCGATTTGCTTAAATAACGCAAAAAAATTTACGGCTAATGCTGCTCCTTTCATTATTGATAAAATCTACTGGTGTTAAATCGGGCCATGAATGACGACCATGGCGCCCCAACCCCACCCCACAGCCATTTATTATGTACAGCGTGTGGTATCTGCCCCTGACCCCTGAAACTTTGAAGGGTTGTAGCTCCCAAACTAACAGTGATAGGAATGTAGTTTAAATTGATTTGGACGCAGCTGGTTTCAACGAGTCCAATGCACGGTAGAAAAAACAATTGTTCCATTTAAAAATTATATCTTTGTGCTGTAACTCTTTGGAAAATGATACAATAAACTATGTTCATAGCTCCGCAGAAAGTGTAACATTTCTTTTGTTGACCTACCGCATTAAAATATCCCGTCACCTATTATTTTATAAGTTACAGAGGCAAACACACTTACTGAAACACCCTGTAAGTGATGCAAGGCAGAAGGCCAAGTTAAGTGACCCGATTTTTTGATAAGTTAATAAGGCTCGAAATTTAGTAAAAAAATACAATAAAAGACACAATGAGCCCAGCAATTTAAGTGAAAGTATAAAATTTTAAATGAAAAGCAACCGTTGTAAATACAATAGAATTTACAAAAGACCCCTGCAATTAAAATCGAAACAGCTCAGCTAAATTATCAAAATTACACTAAAGTGGGGCTCCAAAATTTAAGTGAACACAGCCCTTTAAAAATAAAATTACCAATATACACTAAAGACGAGTTCAAAATCTTAAGTAAAGCCAGAGTTTAACTAATAGAGGCTGGTAGCAGGGAACTGCGCTCAATGATATCAATAGGCAGAAAACCAGTTAAATGACACACAATAAAATTTAGAAATGAGCCCTGTAATTTAAATGGCAGCCGTTCAGCTTAGTTACAGGGAAATCACACTGAGGTGGGGAGTTGCCTACTCGTTAATTTAATACACCCACACAGGTAAAACAGATGAGCTTACTCTAAACAGGAAGGAGAGGAATAAGGTGCCCAACGGTCGACAAGAGCTACAGCTCTGACACGAAGGGACTTACACAAACGGATAGATCGCCGAATTACAACCGCGGGGTGGCAATGCCTCACGGAGGGCAAATTTCTGCAAGGAGAAGATAAGAAAAGGAAAACTATGCTATACAACTACCGCCCGTGCAGATGCGAGCTAGTAGAGGGGCACAGACCAGATAAATTCCCCAGTTACATTAACTAAGCTAATAAATATAGAGTACTTGATACCCAGAGCAAAGAGAGAAAAATACGAGGCGCGTCCAGAAAGTAAGTTTCTCTTTCGTTATATAAAACGAACGGGTACAGACACAGAAAAAATATTGATTGTACAAAAATCTACAACTGTTAAACTACTTTTCTACATAGCTTATGAAATTAGCGTGGCACAAGGTTTTGTGTGCCTTCTTCATAGAATGTTGCCGCCTGTGTATTCAACCATGTGGTAACATGTTTTTTCAGCTCGTCAACATCGTTGAAGTGTTGTCCACCAAGGACAGATTTTAGGTGTAAGAAGACGGTTACTGTCAAAAGATTTTTTTTCCACGATAATGCCTGACCTCACACACCGAACGTGACCAAACAATTCTTACGGAAATTTCAATGGGACCAGTTTGATCATCATCCATACAGCTCGGACCTCTCTCCTAGTGATTTCATCCCTTCTTACACCTAAAATCTTTCCATGGAGGCCAATACTTCAACGACGATAAAGAGCTGTTACTACATGGTTGAATACACAGGCGGCAACCTTCTGTGAAGGATCCATGCAAAAACTGGTGGCACGCTATGACAAGTGCCTACAAAATCTGGCCAGTTATGTGGAAAAGTAGTTTAAGAGTTGTAGAATTTTGTGAAATAAAAATTTCTTCTTTATCTGTGTACAACTTCATTTTATTACCAAACGGAACTTACTTTCTGGAAGTGCCTCGTAACTAGAAGTGCAGCATAACACATGAATAAACAACTAACGACGTAGACACGAGCAACAAAGGCCCTGGGGAAGACCATCGATCCTGACAATTCAAGACACACAAATTTGCGTAGCAGGGCTCTATCAGTCACTTATCTATTTCTTACTCCACGACAAGTGCGGGAACCCTCGCGATGGTGTAGTAGGAGGGTGTCAAACAACGCACGGAAACGTTTCATAGATCCCAGATGAAAAGCGGCTGGAACGACGCGAGGCGCAGCCGGGGCTGAGTGCGGAGTACTCTGCCAGTTGTTGACAGCTCCGACGCTTGCCTGGTGAGGGACGGCGCGGTGTCGCACGGCCGCTAGCAACGCCACCACTTAGCCGGGAGACGAGGTAAACAGCCCGAGCGGTTTCTTTACGTCGCGATACCGAAGAAGGCGGACCGCAGCGGAAGCACTACGGGGGAGTCCTGTGAAGTTGGCTCCCCTTTTTTGGAAAATGTACATTTTTTTCAGAGTTCTAGACAGGTTAGCAATAGTTCTGGAGTTCGCTGTACAAAAGTTAAATAGTTCTGCAAACTTTCGCCAAAAAAAGACAGGGAAAAATACTACAAATTTTAGTTTTTTTTTTCTTTTCAAAATAATAATTTGCCTATTAGGGCAAACGTAGCTATGATCACAGTTCCAAATAGCTCTCAGAGTTCTAAAGGAAATCCTGATGAAGTTTTTCTGTGCAGATTATACTTTATGAGATAATTGCAATACTGGGGAATTCATTTACACGCTACTGTGAAGTTGGCACCCCTTTTCACAAAAATGTACATTTTTTCAGAGTTCCAGGCAGATATGCAATAGTTTTGGAGTTCTCTGTACAAAATTTAAATTGTACTGCAAAATTTCGAAGAAAAAAAGGAGAAATTACAAGAAATTTTAGTGTTTTCCAAATAATTAGTTGCCTATAAGCGTAAAGATAGTTCTGATCACAGCTCTAAATAGCTATCAAAGAGTTCTAAAGGAAATCCTAATAGTATTTTTCTGTGTAGATTATATTTTGTGAGATAATTACAATAATGGAGTACCCATTTACACGCAACTGCCGAATTTGAACACGTTTTTTCCAAAAAAAAATTAGACTTTTTTCAGAGTTTTAGGGTGATGTGCAATAGTACTGAAGTTCTCTACACAAAATTTAAATAGTTCTGTTCGAATTCGGGAAAGAATTACAAAAAATTAGAACAAGTTTTAATTGTCTTTTTTTTATTATTTTTTGCCTAGTTCTGGTGACAGTTCTAAATAGCTTCCAAAGAGTTCTACAGAAAATCCTGATGATAATTTTTTGTGCATATTATATTTCTTTAGATAACTGCAGTAATGACGAGGCTCCATTACCCCGCTACTGGAGTTGGCACCCATTAGCTGTAACCATGTTCATGTGCATTCAACTTCTGTGGTCTCATTTACCTTTCTGTCTGTTCATGAGAATTTTTAGAGTGCTTTGCGTTATGAATACTTTTTGTACTCTGCGATATGAGCTTGTAGCCTGATAGAAATATTCAATTTACATAAATAAAATATTATGATTAAATTGATTTTTCAATTATACTAAGGGCTTAATAAACAGTACATGCTTGATCATGACAGTATGATAACTGTTTGTTCCATTTCGATACGTATGTTTTTAATTTTTCGGATTTCGTAAATTATTCCAAAGACGTACAGCTCGTACTGGCCCCTCATTACTCAAAACATTTTATTCTGGAACAACCATGCCATATCAAGTCTTTGATGATACTCGACACTATGATACTCGAAATAAATAAATAATTAATCAATCTGTCTTTCTCAAAAGGTCTAGAATATAAAGAATTGCGTTTTGTTCCGCTGCTTTCCAGCGAATGCACCACACTTGCAGTACATTGCCCTATATTCTATGTTTAACGTTTTTACTTTATTCATACGAATACGTAAAAGATTTTAAATATTTACTAAAATGTGCTCCTCATGCAAATGTGCCTTTAAATGTTCCACAGAAAAAATGGAACATCACACATGGCCACACTCACGAAGAGATACTGGAGAAACTCACGAGGAATGACAGTGATGGCTTTAATGACTGTAGTGGTGACGATGATTATTCAGCTGATGGTAGTAGTAATACGTCTGCACCTAGTTCACCTAGTACAGCTTACCGGGATAGTTCTTCAGATTCTGAAAGTGAAGGCAAAGGATCTGGAAAACGTCAAGCCCAGTAACAAGTTTGATAGGCAAAGGTCAGTAGTACATGCATTTGGTGACTTATCTTCAGGACATAATTGCCATTTAGCGCCTGGGTCAAGTAATCTATAATTTATCACGCCTTTTCTATCAGGAAATATGATGAATTTCATAGCAATTGTAACAAACCAATTTTACTCATTCACGATGGCAAACACGTCAGAATCAGTCCATTCTCGTGGAAAGATAGTGGATTCGAGTGAATGCATTTCTTCGTTGCTATTTCGCTGTTATAAATGAATACTGGAACAGATATGCACTACAATTTTCATCAGAGTTATGTCCCGTGACATTTAATATTACTTTTGAGAACATTGAATTTTATACAAAACACTGTCAGTTGTGGAGAGGACAATTTTTTGATAATTAGAATATAATAGAGTCTTTATGCGTACCGAGTTTACTCCATTATAAATAAATAAAAATAAAAAATACTCTGCATCAGTGGAAGCCTACTCCTGTTCAAAGGTCGCTTCCGTTTTTAACAATTCATTCCTTTAAAATGAAGTAGGTCTAGTATAAAGGCATTTGTGTTGTGCGACTATAAAACTGTAAACATGTTGGATACACTGGCGCAACAGACAATGAAGTCCATAATTCGAGGAAATATGGCCACATAGTGGCAATACTGTTGAAGTCATATTGTTACAGCGGACAGACCCTGTATATCGGCAATTGGTATAAGTTACGTTCAAGCCCATACTATTTCGTCTGGCTCCACAACTACAGGACAGCAGCATGCGCTACTGTATGAGCAAAGGCGCAACTTGCCGAAGTTACAAAAGAAAGTGAAACGAGGAGAAGTCGAGGCTGTGTATAGTGATAGATAGCAATAAAGTGGCACGACAAGAGAGATCTTAATGTTGTCGGCCAGCAATGCTACAGAAATCCATGCAATGGGGAAGACCGGCGATAAAAGTAATGAAGCCGATTGTATTGTTGATTACAATTCATGTATGGGCGTAGTAGACCTCTTTCAATTGCTACTAAACTAAATTGGATCATGTGTAAATCTGTCAAATGGCATAAAACTATTTTTCATATTTCGGACCTTTTATTAGCAAATTGTCATTTAAGTCTGTTACGAAAACTTGTGAACAAATTATAACAAAAAGGAGAGGATATAGGAAATGAAGACGCTATGATGACGATAATCTTCTATGATTTACTGTAAGGCACTTTTCAAATGCCATTCCAAGTGATTAATCAAATAAATAAATAAATAAAGAGGAGTTGGCGTACGATGTGCAGTCTGCTCGAAAAAGAATGTGCGTCTAGAAACAAAATATGAATGCAATACATGCATCGTTTCCTCTTTGTGTATTGCACCCTGTTTCGAAATTTACCGTACTAAAAAGAACTCTTAGCCAAGTTACTACGCTGGAACATAGAATTTGCCTTTGAATTTGAAAAAAGTTTTAAAATGAAAAATGTATAAATAATGTTTATCTTCGCCATTGACAGATTAAAGCCCGAATGAGAAAGAACGATGGCAAATATAACAGTGTAAAATAATAATAATAATAATTTTTAGATGCGATTATCGGAGTGTGAAGCACCTGTCCAGATAAATTACTATGTTGATAAATGTGCATGGATGCTTCACATGCTGGTGAATAAAAGTACCAAAACTGAAACTCAGAATAAATTACATTATTTAAACAAAAAATTACGTATTCGCTTGTTTACGATAAGCAGGAATTACTGAGACGTAAAAACAACAAATTGAATGTGCAGCGGATAGAATATCTGTCAAGACCTAAGAAAAAATGTATATTTCTCAAATAAGGGGCACAAATACACATTTTAACAGATATGATCATAATTTTTTTTTCGGACAATTACATAAATGTATTCACATGAACTCTAGAACTATAGAATATGTACACAGAACCCCAAAAAATAAAGTATATTAATCGAAAAAGTGGTGCCAATTTCACAGTAACGTGAAAATGAATTCCACATTACTGCATTTATCTCATAAAGTAATACCTGCACACAGAAATGTCATTAGGATTTCCTGTAGAGCTCTTTGACAGATATTTAGAACTGTGATCAGAACTATATTTGCACTAATAGGCAAATAATTCTTTGGAAAAAACCAAAATTTTTTATACTTTTTGTGCAATTTTTTCGCGAATTTGTGCAGAAATATTTAAATTTTGTGTAGAGAACTACGGAACTATTGCATATATGCATAGAACTCTGAAAACAAATGTACATTTTTGAAGAAAGAGGTGCCAACTTCACAGCTCTCCCACTATTCAGAATTGCGATATTTCACAAAATTCTGCAAAACTATTTGAATTTTGTACAGGGAACTCTAGAACTATAGAAAAACTACCAAGAATTCTGAAAAAATGTTTATTGCACGTAAAAGGGGTGCCAACTTCACACGACTCTGGTGCAATTTTGTGTAGTTTATGTCCCTCATTTAAGCAATTATCTCATGAACTATTAACTGGGCAATAAATATCATTAGGTTTTTCTGCAGAACTCTTTGAGAGCTATTTAGAACTGTGATCAGATCTATGTTTGCCCTAATAGACAAATAATTGTTGTTGTGGTCTTCAGTCCGGAGACTGGTTTGATGCAGCTCTCCACAATACCCTATCCTGAGAAAGCCTCTTCATCTCCACATAAGAACGGCTACCTAGATCTGTCTGAATCTGCTTACTGTATCCATCTCATGGTCTTCCTCTGCGGTTTTTACCCCACATACTTCCCTCCAACGCTAAATTCACAATTCCTTGAGGTCTAAGAATGTGCCCTACCAATCTATCCCTTCTTTTAGTCAAGGTATGCCAGAAATTTCTTTTCTCCCCAATTCTGTTCAGTACCTCCTCATTAGTAACGCGATCCACCCACCTAATCTTCAGCATTCTTCTGTAGCACCACATTTCAAAAGCCTCAATCATCTTCCAGTCCGCACTGTTTATCGTCCATGTTTCACTCCCACACAAGGCAACATTCCATACAAATGCCTTCAGAAAGGACTTCCTTAGGCTTAAATCAATATTCGATGTTAACAAATTTCTCTTTTCCAAGAACGCTTTTCTACCCACTGCCATTCTGAATTTTATATCCTCTGTACTGCGACCATCATTTTTATTTTACTGCCCAAGTTACAAAACTCATCTACCGCCTTTATTGCTTCGTTACCTAATTCCTTCAGCATCACCTTATTTTCTTACACTGCACTCCATAACCCTAGTTTTGCTCTTGTTAATGTTCATCTTATATGTACCTTTCAGCACACTGTCCATTCCGTTCAATTGCTCCACCAGGTCCTTTGCTGTATCTGACAGAAGTACTATGTCGTCGGCAAAACGCAATGTTTTTAATTTTTCACCACGTACTTTAATTCCTTTTTCAAATTTCAACTTGCTTTCCTTTATAGCTTGCTCAATGTACAAATTGAATAACATTGGAGAAAGGCTACTATCCTGTCTTACTCCCTCTCCAACCACTGCATCCCTTTTTGCCCTTCAACTCTGACAACCGCTGTCTGGTTTTTGTACAAGTTGTAAATAACCTTACCCTCCCTATATTTTACTCCTGCTTGCTTCAGATCTTTAAAGAGTTTATTCCAATCAACATTGTCAAAAGCCTTCTCCAAATCTACAAAAGCTAAAAATGTAGGTTTGCCTTTTCTTAATCTATCTACTAGGATAAGCCGTAAAGTGAGTATTGCCACCCGAGTTCCTACATTTCTCCTGAACCCAAACTGATCTTCCCCGAGGTCGGCTTCTACCAGCTTTCCCATCCTTCTGTAAATAATTCATGTTAATATTTTGCAACCATGACTTATTAAACTGATGGTTCTGTAGTTTTCACAGCTGACTGCACCTACTTTCTTTGGAATGGGGATTATAACATTTTCTTAAAGTCTGAGGGTACTTCTCCTGTCTCATACATCTTACACACCAGGTGAAACAATTTTGTCATGGCTGGTTCTCCCAGAGACTTCAGTAGCTCTGAGGGAATATCATCTACTCCAGGAGCCTTGTTTGGACTTAGGTCTTTTAGTGTTCTGTCAAATTCATCTCTCAGTATAGTATCTCCTATTTCATCCTCATCTACTTCTTCTCCCCTTTCTAAAATATTGCCGCTAAGTTCATTTCGTTCAAAGAGCCTCTCTATATACTCTTTCCACCTTTCAGCTTTCCCTTCTTTGCTGAGAACTGATTTTTCATCAGAACCCTTGATATTCATAGAGCTGTTTTTCTTATCTCCAAATGCTTGTTTTATTTTCCTGTAGGCTGTATCTATTTTTCCCTTATTTATACATTCTTCTACATCCTTGCATTTGCCTTCTAGCCACTCCTGCTTAGCCATTTTGCACTTCCTTTTTTTTTTTTTTTTTTTTTTTTTTTTTTTTTTTTTTTTTTTTTTTTTTTTTTGAAACAACTAAAATTTGTTGTAATTTTTCCTATTTTTCGGCGAAATCGTGCAGAACTATTTAAATTTTGTACAGAGAACTCCAGAACTATTGCTAACCTGTCTAGAACTCTGAAAAAATGTACATTTTCCAAAAAAGGGGTGCCAACTTCACAGGGCTCGACGATGGCAGCTGCCTCGGCCGCGCAGGAGGCGGCCGGCCGCCGGCCGCCCGGGCTGCACCGTCTCCTCAGTTTACGACTGACTTGGCAACCACAGACGGACAGCACAGGACGACATCACAGGCACGGAACACTGCTTACGGCCTCAACGAGAGGCATCGGGAGTTCTTCGCACTTTTGGCAGCGAGGGACGACTGCACGAGACATCAACAACTTCTACCACCAACCATCAGGAGCGTTCGCAGAATGTATCGATACCGCGCAAAATCGCGACGTACACGGACGAATACAACACCCTTCCTAGCCAAGACGACTTTCTGAACTTGACACTGCAGCGTCACTACCCCTTACCGACGACATACATCAAGTGGAACAGGACTCATTCCTACAGGACAACGACACCGACGCCGCTATCGACGACTTCTTCCAAGAAGTACGGAATAAACGCGCGCAACGACGCCACTATTCTGACGATACCAATCCGCACAAACGGAGATCGGGATCGATTGCCACAACCAACCGATGTGCGCCCATAGCACCTCAGGATCATACTGATAAAGAAGTGGAGATGGCACAGGACACGCAACCGCCTTCCTCCTCCCCTGCCGCTACAAGCCTCCATAGAAGAGTCAGCAGAAGAAGCTCCCACCTGTATCTGCTACACGGATCGGTACCTCTAACTCAACCAGGCACTGAAGCAACACCTTGCAGGAACCTTGAAGGCCTTTTTCCAAAAAGACAGGATCAAATACCACTTTGAGTCAATCAATGACCAACGGAAAGCGTTCTAATTCTTCGAAAAATTTAACCTGCCACAGATTCACACACCAGCCATTAGCGGAACGAGAGCTGAAAGTAGTTGTAAAACGTCTTCCAGCGCAAGTGACAGAGGAACAACTACAGGAAGCGTTAATGGACAAAGGTTTCCCTCACGCCAGGGTACACAGATTCAAACGGCGTGAAGGCGATCCTGCTACGGGCCAACTTGTGCGCATGTATACATACTATGTCAGCCTTCCCAAGGCCAAGGACAACCACCGCATCAATGACATCCGATACCTACTGGACACAAGGGTAACAATAGAAGACTACCGCTCCAAGGACGGTCCTACGCAATGTACCAAGTGCCAGCGCTTCGAACACACGGCCAACTACTGCCACATGCCTCCTCGCTGCGTTAAATGTGCAGGTGGTCACCTGTCGAAGGACTGCACCATGTCCAACACAGCCAAAGCAAAATTCGCCAACTGTGGGAAGGACCATTGCGCTTCCTGGAAAGGGTGCGAAAAGTACCAAGCGCTCCTCAAGAAGCACAAAGTCCCCTCTTCAGGATTAACAACGCGCCCTCGGCGAAAATTATCAAAGCGCAAATCACGGCTGCCAACACTGCTTCACTGGAACAACCGCCGTCGCGGAAAACTCAAACCAGCCAACATCCGCTGCCACAGCCGCCACCTCCAGCACCGAGACAACGTGTTCCACGCTCTTTCGCCTCCACACTGGAACACCCAACAGAATCAGAACTTCGTATACAACCGCGGCCACCGCCTTTGCTGCTCTGACACCGGCCTTTTTGGAAGTCGCCGTACTTTTGGTGCAGCTTCAACAAAAACTAACAGGCATCCTCTCCCTCGTGGAGGGCATACTTAAGATGTTCTCACACCCTTACGTACGGACAACCAACAGTATACTAGACACCTAAAACTATGCATCTGGAATGCCAACGGTCGAAAGACGAAACGCTGCGAACTTAACGTTTTCGCCAGCCAACATCGACTGGACATCATTCTCCTACCGGAAACACACTTGACAGACTTGGCTTCCTTCAAGCTGCGAAATATGCACTGTTACCGCACTGACAGAGTTGGACAGCGCGGGGGAGGTGCTGCAGTTTGCATCAACAAGAACATCCGACACCATCTCGAAGTCCTTCCACCACTTCAGACACTGGAAGCTACAGCTGTCACAATTCGTACAGCGAGAGGGAAAGTGACACTGGTGGCAGCATACATCAGCCCCAAACACCCGCTGGTGGTCGAGGACCTTCACGCGATCTTTGAGCGGTTTGACAAGGTCATCCTCGGTGGCTGTCTCAATGCGAAACATGCATCTTGGCACTCCCGCCATAATAATCCGAAAGGTCAACATATCTACGACCTGGAAAATGAACTGCAAATTTCAGTGCATGGACCCCACGACCCCACTCAGATTCCCAGCCAGGCTCCACAAGAAGCTGACGTCCTGGATACAGCTATCCTCAAAAACTTCCACACCAACCTGCAATTGAAGACGATCAACGATCTTTCGTTTGATCACCTACCTGTGCTGGGAATCATCAAACAGGGAGGACTACCCATCCCATCCCTGAGTACCAGAACAGTTAATTGGGATCACTTTGCCACCAATTTGGATAATAACGTCCGTCCAACTCAACCGGTTACGGCTATTGCTGACATAAACGTTGCTGTGGATGTTCTTACATGTAAAATACAGAGGGTCGCACACCAGGCAACGACCACAATCTCCATTCCAGACCACCATTACGAGCCATTTCCTCCGCACCTGGAAGCGCTGAAACAGCTACGGAATGCCAACAAGAGACGCTGGCAATGCTTCCGCAACCCGGAAGATCGATGAAGAATCCACAGGCTCTCCAGAAATTTACGGAAGGAGGCCGAGGAATGGCGACAAGAGCTTTCGGAGACAAAGAAGGCCTCTATGTTTCTGAACACAAGAAAAGAGTGGAACCTTGTATGGACGCACCAGCAACCCTGACAACCAAACCGGGCCATCCAGGGACCTGATGGCCTAATCATTGATCCGCTGGCACAAGCTGAGCTCTACGCCACAGTTTACGAACAGCATATGACTACAACTCCTCCACAAGATGACGTAGACGCCCAAGAAGAACACTCCATCCGCCTTCAAGTCGAGGAGTTGCACACTACGCCCACCCAGAAACCCCCAAAACTTGCCACCCCTGCAGAGGTGAAGGAAGTTATCAGAAAGACCACCAACACAGCGTCAGGGAAGGATCATATCACCAATGCTTAGCTAAAACTTCTACCAAGGAAGGCCATCATCTTCCTCACGCGCATTGTCAACAGTTGTCTACTACACGGCTCTTTACCAACGGCCTGGAAGACAGCCACAACGATCCCCCTGCCCAAACGTGGGAAAAATCTGGCATTACCAGAAAACTGTCGGCCCATTAGCCTTCTCCCCACACTAGGAAAAGTCCTGGAACGGGTACTACTCCGCAGGCTGAAGTACTACCTGGCAGAGGACGTCATCCTACCAGAGCAGTTCGGATTTCCGGATAACGGAGCAAATCCAACTCAACCTAAACAGAACCAACTCAACCATCGGAGTGTTTCTGGATATCGAAAAAGCTTATGACAATGGTCTGTATAGACCAGCTCATTGTCAAGCTACCAGACTGCTATGTGAAGCTCATAGACACTTTTCTACAGGATTGACGGCTTTTCGTCCAAATGGATGGGAAAAAGTCCGTACTGTAAACTATCACTGCGGGCATCCCCCGGGCTCGGTGATCTCACCAATGCTGTTTAATGTCTACATTAATGACATCCCGACAATCCGCCTCGTCGATGCTAGCTTATACGCAGATGATACAGCGTTCCTCTCCTCAGGGCGCATTATATACCAACTCATCAATTGGATGCAGTGCCAACTGCGTAGTCTGGGCTAAAGCCAACAAAATCACGCTTAACCCAACGAAGACAGCTGCCATCCTATTCACCAAGAAAAGGCCTGAACTGCGAACCCAACTCACAATCAATAATTGCAGAACGACATGTTGACCATAGCTGTTTATTAATTCTCAATGCTACCGGTTTCGGTTTTGTACCATTGTCAAGCGTTAGCAGAGATTAGCTAATAGCTTAACATGTCGGAATATAAAAATACAAATTATAGCACAAGTATTCATTGTCATTGCTCAAGTTATTGTCACAGTAGCTGACTGCTATAGACTGAGTCTATAGACTGAGTCTGTGCAACTTTCTTCCGTTTCTTCACAGTCTGCAAAATCTAGTGTTCCCGTCGTTTCTAGCCACATGCCTGCACTATTTACATATTCGTCTAGAAGTTCAGCTACCATGTCGCACATCCCAGAGTCTTCACGCGTGTTTTCTGTTGATTGCTGCATTTGGCGTCTATGGTATATCTCCATGGCAAGCAGCAACACATTTACAGGGTTTGCCATCACCTGTGAGGGGAGATTGAATATTCATCGTAAAGTGGCTTGCGGAGTATAGATGTAGATGTACATAATATCTCTCACATCTCTAGCCAGTTTCAGGACGGTATGTTTCGAAATACGTACCAGAAATGGAAAGGAAGTGCATGCTACAGAAACGAATATTCGTTTCCCCTTTCCACCAAAACGGTGCAACGATATTGCTCTTTAGTGAACGCCGCGATAAGACGGCCGCACCTCGCGACCATGCGCACAACGCTCACCATAACAACAGCTCGCGACTCGCCATTTCCAGGGGTGGCCAGCCGTCACCGCAAGCGCCAAGCAGGAAAACAGCCATTTTCGTGATTTTTTTTAGGTGACTTCCAGGTCATATTAGCAGCTAACATTCTGCACACAGACTTCCTTCCCGTGGAGGTTCGAGTCCTCCCTGGGGCATGGGTGTGTGTGTTTGTCCTTAGGTTAGTTTACCTAGGCTTAAGTAGTTTGTAAGCTACGGACTGATGACCACGCAGTTTGGTCCGATAGATTTACAGACATTTGATTTGAGACTTCCTTCATTGTTAACTAACAGTGCTAAAAAATCAATACATGTTTCCGGAGTGACAAGTCTGACCATTCTCTTGATAGAAAAGGTAGACTTTTATTTAAGAGTGGATATAAATCATGTTTATCAGATTTTTGCGTACATGATTTAAACTATCTCATCATCACACGTTAGTTCAATTACGTCTAATTAGTGATGCACTTCGCTGATTGTGCAGTTTTCTGATGAGGGATCAGCTCCACTAAATGAAAGTTTATTAGAGCCCGCTATTAAAGACTACATTTTCTACAAAGGGTTCTGCTCTAGTGGATTAATAATATTGTGGTAAGCAGTACTACATTTCTTTATCTGGCTTTTTTTCTCGGTTTTAGTGATTGGCACCCTCTGGCACGTAAATCTTTGCCAAAAGAAGATTGCGTTTCCACTCACAAAATACAGAATGAGACTGCTCATACATAATTAACTAATGAAAGGCATACATTAAACTACACATTACGCAGAGCAAGAAGGTCTGCATAATGTTCTTTGGGTTTGTTACTGTCGCCATTTTCTGTTATCTAGTGTACCGGTATCTTTTTTATTTATCTCTGCCGTCGTTCATGAGTATTCAGTAATTGTCTTTTGTAACATTTATTACCGCCGTACTTTTATACAGAAGAAATAATTTCTCAAGCGTTTTCTTTTATAACACACCAGCTATTAACTGTTTATAATATTATTATTATTATTATTATGACGAAGTCTTATCGTCCGCCACATTCTAAGAGAGGGTACACCACACTTGGTCGATTTCCCTTCTGCTACGAGTCTGACCGAGTCGCCTCGCTCGCGAGCGACTGCTGACCGGTTCTAAATATGGCATCTTAAGGTACGGACTCGTACGTTCACGCTATTTTTAGAGTTTGGGTTTACAAATATTTTTAATTATTGTTTCATATGGTGACAATGCCAAGAGAATGTTGTAGGACTAATGTCAAGCTTTTGGGAAATATGATTCAAGAGCCATCCGGACTGTTGATTGTAAAAAGGATGGGTTAAATGTAATGAGAACTGTTACTTTCTTCTCTGAAATTACTTTATAGAAAAAAGTACTTAAAATCACACACCTTCAGCACAATCACACCATTCACCTTTTGTCAAATATCCGGAAGACGTTGTTTACCAACTGAGGGTCCGTTTCTCTTGATGTCCCGCATTGAGCGTCGTATGGCTTGGATACTGTCATATCTGGTGTTGATCCCTTGCCGTGGTGATCACAGCAACTCATGCCGGGTCAGTACGATAACGTTTCAATATCGCAAGAGGTCGTTGACAGCAGCAGCGAGTGGCATCATGGGTTGCAATGCAGAATGATGAGGCACTGTTCCATTAAATGTCGGCGCATTCGCCAATCGCTCTGAGTACTCATTTTCTTCAAACGGCTGCAGCTACCATACTATGTATTGCGGGTTGCTAATCGAGGGAATGATAGGCGACGGTTTTTAGATTAATTTAAATTTGTCATTTTGTCCTTTCAATTTTCTCCATTACTTTTTTTCCAAACCAACCTTGAATTAAACTGAAAGAAAAAGATTCAAATGGCCAAACGATTTTGTAATATTTTAGCGAGACTGGTGCACTATTTTTTATATATTGAGGTAATAACAATGAGGTAGTTGTCCACCGTTTTTATATACGGTGAATTGCTATCTGTAAAATTTTCACTGCTTCATATGTTTTGCTAATTCATTAATTCACTAACTCCACTGTCCACATAAAAAATGCATGTGAATAGTTAAGTTCTTTAAGCTTCTCTGTTTATGACCTGTGTTGGTTTCATATAGTGTGATTTGACGACTTCTACTGGCGCAGTCAAAAAACTGTCTACCGTATTGATACATGACATTGTTGGAATGATGTTCAGACCGTGCATTGTGAGATTTGCGTTGCAATTAGTGTTGGTGTCGTAAATTTCCGTTATGCATCGGTTCTGGTACGGCGAGGTAGGGCCCAAACAAAAGCATAAGAGTGCATTGCAGTTGTCGATAGTGAACAAGGGTCTGGACAGGGTGAGCAGTACTACTCGTAAAGCTGTTTTATCGAAGTAACAGCTACAGACTGATGCTCTTGGGAAGTATCGACGTATTAAAGAAAATTGAGTGGTATTGAGGAACATGATAGGGGATCTGGAAGCAACTACAGATGTGGGGTTAACAACGCTGAACGTATTGTGCGATCTTCAGAGAGTACACGCCGCTGGAAAAAAAAAAAAAAAAAAAAAAAAAAAAAAAGGAAACCTAACGCGTTTCAATTCAATTGTCTAACGAAAAGATCTGCGAACAGTTGTGTATTGTATTAGTATTCGTACTTTCAACGGTCGTCACGTTAATCACCGTTTTAATAATGAACGTAAAAATGGCCCGCAGTTAACAAATATTGCCCTTTCATGTGGAAGTTGAATGGTTTATTTGTTATTCCTCCTCTCCTCCTCGGCATTTCCACAATGTTTTTGACGGGGGTCTCCTCCCTCCTTCCGTGTAGAGGCAGTTTAATTGTACATTGCACGAAGCTTCACAGCTAAATTTCGTTTGGCCGTACGTTACGCAAGGACATATTCAACGTAATTTTATGATGAAGCGCCAAATTAGTCAAAATTAATGAGCAGTGCGTGGTGTAGCTCATAAGCTCATAATGGCAGATTCCTGAAAAGCTTCATCAGGCAGTTAGAATACCATTTCACGGTAATTCAACTCAGGCGGAAATTTGATTAACAAATTAGTATATAATTACACATCTGGTGACCGAATTCTAATGTAAATTGTCGAATTAGAATTGTAATTACGAAATAATTATATTTTATTCTTGGAAGAACTTTTATTGTAATTAAAGCTGTCATATACTCGGTTTGCTGGAAGCCAAAACAGTGACACAAAAAGTTAGTTTACGTTGTCGTATTTATTTGGTCCCAAAATGCACAGCCCGAGATGCAAGCCACGCGGAAGTAGCTGAGCGGTCTGGAGCGCCAAGTTACGGTTCGAATCCTCCCTCCGGCATGGATGTGTGTGTGTGTTGTACTTACGTTAGTTTAACTTAGTTTAAGTAGTTTGTAAGACTGGGTACTAATGGCCAACGTAGTTTGGATTACAAACATTTGAACATTTGGAAATGCAAGCGGGTTTAATTTATCCTTTGACTATCTCTGTTAGGTTTACAGTTTTCCAAGTAGCGAAACACATTTTCATATCTCGAAACGTATGATGTGGCTCAGTCGTAAAGACACTACACTCGTTTTTTTCTCCCCGGTTTCATAGTTTTTTGCGCGAAAGCTTTCGTTGCATGCCGTTCGATTGTTGAGATCTTTGGCTTTTGCCTAGGGTGACGCTGTACGCTTTCGACGATATCTTTGCCGGCTACGCGAGGTGTTGACGGGTGCCGGCCGCGGTGGCCGAGAGGACTGAGGCACTCCAGTCACGGTCTGCACGGCCACGAGGGTCGGGAGTTCGAATCCCCCCTCGGGCATGGATATTTGTGCCGTCCTTAGTGTCAGCTAGTTCATAAGTAGTTTGTAAGTTTAGGGACTGATGACCCCGTAGTTAAGTCCCATAAGCTACACAAACATTTTATTTGTTGATGGGTAGTGAGTGGCTGGTGAGGAGAGGGCACGCGTAAACATCACGGACTCGAGCAGCATTCCGGGCGTTGTTCAGGACCGAGTTCAAGCTTCACCTCTAGCCCTGCAGATTGAGGCTCCTATAAACCCGAGCTGAACTATCCGCCATTTTTCCCCAAGCTGTGGGAGCTGCTACGTTCCGGACGATGCTCACGCATTACCTCGCGTTTCATTCAACTCGCTCATACTCGCAAGCTACTCACTGTACGAACGTGGATTTTTCATCAATAACTACGTGAAGAAGTACACAACATTTTCTTTTTAGTTTTGTTTATGACAATAATTTATAAACAGCATATACTGATAGTTTACTAACAATGCACTGTCTGACGCCTTACGGAATTTTCGACTTGTGAGGAACTCTTTTTCTGTTGAAGTTAGGTGAACACATTAAGCGAATGAAATGTTCAAAATACATGAAATTTTCATCCTCTCCAAACAGCAACTCTGTGAGAAACGTATAACTTGAGATAATGTCAGTTAAATGTAACACACTGGTATCCGCCCGCCCGGCTAGAAGTAAAACGTCTTCCGTATTAGAGCTTCATATAATTAGGAACATGTCGTTACTGCATAACATCCATACTTGAAGGTACAGGTATTGACTTCTTTTAACCCATTAAATTTAATAGTTGCACAGTACAAAAGTGCTGTGTCTCTATGTAATATGAAATTTCAATTTTTCTGTTATATGAAAAGGATATTCTAAATATCTCAATACAGAGTGCTTTATTATGTGAGGAAATGAGAACAAATCAGTTCGTTAGCTAGTGAAGAGATCCTTGCTAACTGTCATTTCCAAGTCTTCTCACATAAAATCCTCATTAGATCAAGTAACTTCCATTCTGTTACTGCTAGTCTTTAAACTGAAGGAAATATAAGTGCTATTAGATTTTGGAAACTAGCTCTGAAACACAATGCAAAAGAAGCAATGAAATAAACATTTGTGAGTGACGAAGGAATATCTGCAAATCGAACGATAAATCACTAACTTTACTCTTCTTCATTCTACAACTATGTATTTCCTTGAATAACGCAACAGTTAATGAAGTTTTGCGTAGTAACCATGTGGCACAATACTTCCCTCTTTGCATGTTATCATTTGTCAAAATATCATTTTGATACCTCTAACCGCCTTATCGCCATCGGAAATGAGTGTGCTAAATAAAATAAAGTTTAGCGGTATGAGTGAAAGGTAAAGATCTACTCTTAAGTCGAAAATAAAATTCAATCTATTAGGAAAGTTTCATCCGCAGCAATATATCGTGCAACAAGCACTAAACGGAATATCATAGCAGCCTCTATTTTTTACTGCAAACTTTTCCTGATGTAGCGCAATCTCTTATTTCGAAGCCAATATCTTATTAACTATAACTGTTAACTAAATGACGAGCATTTCGTCATAATGCTGACATATAAAGATTTAAGTAGCGGAAAAATTAAATATTTCTGCCAATTACTTTTGGCGAAATCGTTTGTGAAAGATGGCAGGGCATGCGCCTCTACGCTGTTAGTGCAGCGCCATTCCAATCATGTTGGGGAAAACATGGCGGACGATTCAGCCTGGGTATTTAGGAGCTCTACTGCAGACGTTGACGATGCGGCGCTTTGAGTGGAGGCGGCCAGTACTGCAAAAATGGACTTTTCTTTACGCCGGCGAACTTCAAGTTGGTCGCTTAATGTCTCCGTTGGTTGTTTGTTTCCAACTCTGATGAGAACAACGTCTACGCGAGGAAGAGAAACCTGGGAGTTTAGTGTGGCGTCTTTTTATCTAGCTGTATTATCGTTGTTGCTGCTGTTAGTTGGTGGCCAAATGTTCCCTTCTGGTCTGTAACCTCTCGTAGTGTTGCCGCTAATCGACACATTGGAGTATTTCTGAAGATAAAAACTTTTGCCTGTACATTTTATTGTGTTATTGGTAACTAAACAAAGAGGGGAAACCTGAAAGGTAGAAGGAATATATAGAAGGCCTGTACTAAGGCAATAAACTTGAGGACAGTATTGTAGAAACGGAAGACGAAGTAGAGGAAGATAAGATAGGAGATAACATACTGCGAGAAGAATTTGACAGCACTAAAAGATATGAGTAGATACTGATCTGCAATGATCGTTAGGAGAGCCAGTCATGAAGAAATTGTTCCACTTGGTATGCAAGATGTATGAGACAGGCGAAAAAACTATCTGACTTGAACCAGAATGTAGTGATTCCATTACCTTAGAAAGAAAGGGCATATAAATGTGAAATTCGCAAAACTATCAGTTTAATCAGTCACGCTTGTTAAATACTAACGCGTATTATTTACAGAAGAATGGAAAAACTGGTGGAATCCGACCGTGGGGGAGATCAATTTGGATTTAGGAGAAATGTAGGAACACACGAGGCACTACTCATATTAAGCCTTATCTTACAACATAGATTAAGGAAAGGGATACCAACGTTTTTAGCATTTGTGGATCTGGAGAAAGATTTTGCCAATGTTGACTGGAATACATATTTTCACATTCTGAACGTAGGAGGAGTAAAATATAGGGAGCGATGAGCTATATTCAACTTGTACAAAAACAGACAGTAATTATTAGAGTCGGAGGGCATGAAAAGGTCGCAGTGTTTGGGAAGGGAGTAAGACAGGGTTGTAGCCTTTCCCCAATGTTGTTCAATATGTACATTGAGCAAGCTATAAGGGAATGCAAGGAGAAATTTGGAGAGGTAATTAAAGTCCAGGGAGAGGGAATAAAAACCTTGCGGTTTGCTGATGACGTACTAATATTTTCAGAGACAGGAAAGGTCTTCGAAAAGCAAATGGGAAGGACTGCGTCTTGAAATGTAGCTAAAAGGTGAACATAATAAGCATAAAACGAGGGTAGTGGAATGTAGTGTCAGAAAATCAGGCGGTGCTGAAGGAATTAGATTAGGTAATGAGACTATATAAGTAGTCGATGAGTTTTGTTATTTGGGTAGTAAGGTAACTTCTGATGGCCGAAGTAAAGAAGATATAAAATGCAGACTGGCTATGGGAAGAAAAGCGTTTCTGAAGAAGCAAAATTTGTTGACATCCAATATTTTTTAAAATGTTAGAAAATCTTTTCTGAAAGCATTTATCGGAGTGTAGCAGTGTATGGGAGTGAAACAAAGACGATCTACTTCTACATCGGATACTCTGCAAATCGCATTTAAGTGACTGGCAGAGGGATCATCGAACCACCGTTAGACTATTTATCTCCCATTCCATTCTGGAATAGCACGCGGGAAAAAAGGACACCTGAATCTCTCCGTTCGACCTCTGATTTCTCGTATTTTATTCTGATAGTCATTTCTACCTATGTAAGTGGGAGTCAACAATATATTTTCGCATTCGGAGGAGAATGTTGACGATTGGAGTTTCGTAAGTAGCCCGCGCGGCAGCGATAAGCGCCATTCTTGTAATGATTCCCATCCCAGATCCTGTATCATTTCTGTAACACTGTCTCCCCTGCATCGTGACAACACGAAACGAGCTGCCCTTCTTTGGACTCTTTCGATGTCCTCCTTCAAACCCACCTGATAAGGATCCCACACTGGGGCAGCAATACTCCAAAAATGGACGGACAAGCGTAGTGTATCCAGTTTCTTTTGTAGTTTTGTCGCATCTTTTAATGTTTTGCCAATAAAACGCAGTCTCTGGTTCGCCTTTCCCACGACATTGTCTACGTGTTCTTTCCAGTTTAGGTCTGAAGTAATAGTAATTCCAACGTATTTAGTGGAGTTCACGGCCTTCACTTTTGATTGATATATCTTGTAAACAAAGTTTAACGGATTTCTTTTCGTACTCATGTGGACGACTTCACACTTCTCATTATTTAGAGTCAATTGCCATATCTTATTCAGATCGTTCTGCAGTAGGTTTTGAACTTCAGCTGATTATACTACACGGTAAATGACGGCGTCATCTGCAAACAATCTAGGAGAGCTACTATTTTCCCCTAAATCGTTTATGTAAATAAGGAACAGCAGAGGACCAATAACACTACCCTGTGGAACGCCCTGTTTTAGTCGATCTCTTACCAGCGATTACCACGAACTGTGTCCTCTCTGACAGGAAATCCCCAATCCAATCGCAAATTTGGGGCGATATACCATAACCACGCAATTTGATTAAAAGCCGTTTGTGAGAAACGGTGTCAAAAGCAAATCAAAAATGTTCAAATGTCTGTAAATCTATCGGACCAAACTGCGTGGTCATCAGTCCATAGCTTACAAACTACTTAAACCTAGGTAGACTAACCTACGAACAAACACACACACCCATGCCCCAGGGAGGACTCGAACCTCCACGGCGAGCAACCGCGCGCTCCGCAGCGAGGTGCTTTAGACCGCTCGGCTACTCCACCGCGGCATGTCAAAAGCCTTCTGGAAATCAAGAAATACGGAATCGATTTGCGAACCGTGACCCATGACTTCGTGTGAATAAAGAGCTAGTTGTGTTTCGCATGGACGATACTTTCTAAATTCGAGTTGAGCTTGGGTCAATACATCATTCTGTTCGAGATAATTGATAATATTTGAATACAGGATATGTTCCAAACCCTGCTGCAAATTGACGTCAATGAAATAGGCCTGATGTTTAGTGGGTTACTCCTACTGCCTTCCTTGAACATAAGTGTGACCTGTGCAACTTTCCAATCTTTTGGTACAGGTCCTTCTTTGAGGGAGCGGTTGTATATGGCTGTTAAGTAAGGAGCTATCACTTCAGCATAATCAGATAGAAATCTAATGGGTATACAGTCCGGACCAGAAGACTTGTTAAGTGATTTTAGTTGCTGCACTACTCCGATGATATCTACTTCTACGTTACTCATTACGGCCTCTGTTCGTAATTCGAATTAATTCGAAATCTGGAATATTGGTTTAGTCTTCTTTGGTGAATAAGTTTCTAAAAGCTGTGTTTACTAACTCTGCTTTAGTAGCGTTGTCATCGGCGAGATCACCATTACTCTCACGTACTGAGGGTATTGTTTGTGTTTTGCCCCTAGTATATCTAACATATGACCAAAATCTCTTTGGGTTTTCAGTCAAATTTCTAGAAAGAGTTTCGTTTTGATAAGTATTATAGGCATCTCGCAATGAAGTCCTCGCTAAATTTCGAGCTTCTGTGTAGGATCGCCAATCCTGGGGATTTTGTGTTCGTTTGAATTTAAAATGCCTTTTCCGTTGCTTTTGAATCAGTGTCCTGACCTGTTTTGTGTACCAAGGGGGATCACCTCCTCCTTTTATTAATTTATTTAGTATAAAACTGTCAACTGCTGTCGATACCACTTCTTTGAATTTGAGCCACATCTGGTCTACACCTACGTTTAGTGTTAGAAACGAGTGGAAGCTGTCTTTCAAGAAGCTATGTATTTTGTTTCTATCTGCTTTCCTGAACAAATATACTTTTCGTTTATTTTTGGTAACTTTGGGACTTTCGATAGGAGTTCAAAGTAAAAGATGATAGAAGCTTTCTAAATGTGGTGCTACAGACGAATGATGAAGATTAGATGGATATATCATGTAACTAATGAGGAGAAAAGGAGCTTCAGTCATATTCTGACTAAGAAAAGGAATAGGTTGGTGGGTCACACACTGGGACATCAAGGAATTGTCTACTTATCATTAGAAGGAAGTGATTGGGATAAAAATCGGAGAGGGAGACTGAGGGACGAATACAGTAAGCAGATTTGAAATGATGTAGGTTGCCGAACGTTTTCTCAGATGAAGAGGCTTGCTCAGAATAGGGTAGCTTGGAGAGCTGCATCAAACCAGTCTGCGGACTGAATACCACAACAATTGGTATCTCGTAGTTTTGACGCCTCTCGACAAGCGGAAGTTTATTAGTAATATGTATATATTTTTGATAAGTTCAGTCTGTCTTTTCGCATCGGTGTTCCTATTTAACGTTGGGGGAAACGCTTTAAAGGCGGCAAATTTGATTCATTTACACGGATCGTTTCAGACTGCGAATTAATTGTGGGTTGCTGGGACATACAGTAGCCGTGCAAACGATCACGTTACTGGGGAGGAATTTATACGTCGAGGACTGATTTGTAACTGTGGCATCATGTTCTGATTACCTCTAAGTGAGCGTTTTCCTATTCCGCCAACAGTGTGTGTGCATGACTTCTAATTTAGTCAACTTGCGCACATCTTTCGTCTTGGAGGACCTTTAACTTGTCGTTAAGCGTTTCTCGTACCCGCTGAGTGTAGTCGGCGTGCTGCAATATTATTGCTCTTGTATACAACCACTGCCGAACCCGTGGCTCGTCTCACTGGAGTGGTGTTGCCCTGGCCATTTACAACAGAGCTCGGGGTGAGGTCTTACACTCTCTGGGTTCTAACATGTCGGCGGAAGGGTTAGACTGCCATCTGATCCGCTTATCTGTCGCCATGCGTCTGTGATAACGCACCGCGCGCAATTGGAAACGTTGGACTGAAGACATAACCGGGGTGCCGCCGCTCACATTATCGGAGGCTGTGAATCAGTGGAAATCCAGTCTGATACCTAACGACATTTGTATGACATGATGAACTTATCCTTGAAGTGTCCATAGACGTATTTTCTTTAAACAAGTGTTAGTTTCCCTGGATTGAAGTAACGCTCTGGGTTTATCTTATCCTGGCGTCACGAGTAGTCCTGTATCTAGATTATGAATGTTGGTATCAATGTAATTTACATTACATCCATAGTCACGGAATTTACTTTAACTGCGAATGGGTCAAGTTGAAAATGTGTGCCCAGCCGATATTCGAACCCGGGTCACCTGCTTGCTATGCAGTTGCGCTGCTTTTTACACCACTGGGGACACAGCGATCATCACAACTCCACGGAATACTGCAGCTCGCTTCCGGCCAGAAAAAATATTCTCTACTTTCCCTGCACACTATTACTCAGATTCGCGGTTTTTTAAACTGATTCCCATAAGAGTAAGGGCCTAGGAGTACCTCCACACTCAATAAAGGATCATTGCCCGTCATCGGCTTATTATATATCTGATCCTGCATTTAGAATCAGTTCATAGTCAGGAAATTTACGACATATATAAATTCCGTCATATATACAGGGTGTCCCAGCTATCTTGTCCACCCAAAATATCTCTGGAACAATAACAGCTATTGGAAAACGACTTTCACCGGTATCAATGTACGGCTGGGGCCCATGGATGTACATATTTGGAAACATTCTAAAACGAAAGCAAATGTGTTTTTTTTAACACAAACTTATGTTTTTTTTAAATGGACACCCTATATTTTTCTTTATCAATCCATAGCATGATAAATCACATAAACAATGGCGTTAATTGCATCGAAATATTCCAATTACATCCAGAGATATTGCGACGCGAAGTTGACGCTTGAAAAACCCGAAATGCGCTGCTAGCGCACGTCCTGAGGCTCAGGCGTGAACCCCATGCTGCCCGTAATCGCGATGTGATTGACATGCACAATGGGTCATTTAACGCATTCGATAAACCTTACTTGGGTGTGCAGGATAAATAAGACAACCTGACTGGTGTATACCGATCGGTACTGGTTCATATTGTGTACGTAGACACATAAAACGTGCAAGAGGGAAACCATTATGTGCTTATGAGAGTTGATGGCAGCGACCGTATTAATTGTTTCTGACCTCTTGATAAGTATGGAAGTGCGATTTCGCATGTCTATCACATCGCGATTACGGGCAGCATGGGGTTCACGCCAGGGCCTCAGGACGTGCGCCAGCAGCGTATTTCGGGTTTTTCAAGCGTCAACTTCTCGTCGCAATATCTCGGGATGTAATTGGAATATTGCGATGCAATCAACGACGTTGTTTATGTGATTTGTCATGCTATGGATTGCCGAAGAAAAAATATATGGTATCCATTTAAAAAACATAAGTTTGTGTTAAAAAACACATTTGCTTTCGTTTTAGAATGTTTCCAAATATGTACATCCATGGGCCCCAGCCGTACATTGATACCGGTTTTCCAATAGCTGTTATTGTTCCAGAAATATTTTGGGTGCACAAGATAGCTGGGACAGCCTCTGGCGTAGAGGTCAGCGCAACTGCCCAGCAAGCTGGAGACCAGAGTTCAAACCAGTTCCATGAATGTGGCAGCATGAAGGTTTTCGATCCTCGTAACTGTTCAGTCTTAACGTAACGTATTGACATTTTTATCTCTCGTCCCATCTTCCGTTAGAATAAACCATTTCACGTCATAGACCTTAATCTCTTTGACAATGAAACACCTACTGCTTCAACCATTACCTGAATTATCTGATTTTGAGTATACGGTGAACGATATGTTGCATTTTGTGGGATGTGACTGATAACCTCCAAATCTGGATCTTTCATGAATGTATAGTCAAACAAATTCTGAAATGATCCTTCTTTTTCATCCTCCAAAATATAATTTCCACAAAAAGCTAATTCTTTAACAACTAGAAACTATATTACTTTAGTAATAGACTTGGATAGAATTGGATCACCTCCTCTACGTAACAGCCGTTTTTTATTAATGGTGTTTTAAGTCTCAACGTTTCAAGACTGCTAGTTGTAGATATTCTAAGTTGACCTGCCACATCACTATGGCCTGTGTGTAAGAAACTGATTTTTCATGTTGTGTAAAACTAGTTTTTGAATTTATAGAAGTTTTCCAATTTCTGAATCCTATGGCAAGAACAGTGGCCAGCATGCGAAACTTGGAAGTAGATGTTCCTGGAGTAGTAAAACAACTTAAGTCACTAAACAAAAATAAATCTTCCGGGCCAGATTGTATACCAACTAGATTCCTCTCAGAGTATGCTGATGCAATAGCTCCGTACTTAGCTATCATTTACAACCGATCACTCAGCGAAAGATCCGTACCCAAATACTGGAACATTGCCCAAGTTACTCCAATATTCAAGAAAGGCAATAGGAGTGATCCCCAAAATTATAGGCCAATCTCATTGACGTCGATTTGCAGTAGGATTTTGGAACATATACTTTGTTCGAATATTATGAACTATCTCGAAGAGGACGACCTATTAACCAGTAGTCAACACGGATTCAGAAAGTTTCACTCTTGCGAAACACAGCTTTGCCCTTTATTCACATGAAGTGTTAAGTGCATCGACAAGGGATCTCAAATCGATTCCATATTTCTGGATTTCAGGAAGGCTTTTGACACTGTACCCCACAAGCGGCTTCTTATGAAATTGCGTGCTTATGGAATATCTCCCCAATTGTGCGATTGGATTCACGATTTCCTATCGAAAGGAACACAGTTCGCTGTAACTGACGGTAAGTCATCGAATAAAACCGAAGTGATATCTGGCGTTCCACAAGGAAGCGTTATATAGGTCCCCTACACTTCCTCGTGTTTATAAACGATTTAGGAAACAATCTGAATAGTTCCCTTAGGCTGTTCGCGGATGAAGCTGCCGGTTATCGGTTAGTGAAGTCAACAGATGATCAAAAGCAACTGCAAAGCGATTTAGACGAAATTTGTACATGGTGCGAAAATTGGCTAATAGGTCAAGGGTGGGATTGACGGAAGACATTGAGAAGGTTCAGAGAAGGGCAGCTCGTTTTGTTCTATCACGTTACGGGGGGAAAAGCGTCATGGAAATGTTGCACGAATTGGGGTAGGAAGCATTAAAAGAAAGACGTTGTTCATTGCGGCGTGATCTGTTTGCGAAGTTTTAATCACCGACTTTTAGTTCTGAATGCGAAAATATTTTGTTAGCACCCATATACTTAGGGAGACATGACCATCCCAATAAAATAAGTGAAATCAGATCGAAAAGGCAACGATTTAGGCGTTCTTTCTTCCCGCGCGCTATTAGAGAATGGAACGATAGAGAAAAGTTATGAAAGTGGTTAATGAACCCTCTGCCAGGCACTTGAATGTGATTTGCAAAGTATCTATGTAGATGTAGATGTAGATGAGGTGTATGAAGTCTGTTTGCTTCCACGAAGTTAAAATTGTGGGCATGGATACCAAAAAGCAGCATCTTTCTCCACAGAATAGTGCAACAAACTTTGTTTTGGGTCATCGTTTCTACAAGTTGTGCAATATCAGAAGAAACACCTTAGTTAATATTACCAACATGTTTCACTGAATCCGTTTTTCTAAGATTAGGAACCGCAATTATATCTTGTACTTCTGTTTTGAGCAATGAGGTTCCTCATGGTCAGTTTACTTTTCAATTCTAAGACCTTATATTCATCCCGAAAGTCAGTCAATTTTCTGTTCACAGCAATAAACATTTGAAATAGTAAACAAACAACTGTGATGCTAACTAAGGAACTCTGTATCTAGACTACATTAACGAACACCACAAATAATCTTTCCACTTGACAATATAATTACGGGCCGAAATGCACAAACTGATTCGGCCATTTATCCTGGAGGTTGTACAGTGCAAACTTGATCGAGAGAGATGTCCGATCACGCAAAATGATGGACACGTGTCAGAGAAAACAAATTAGTCTTCCTGACCGGTGGAACGAACTGTGCGTCCCGGCAGCGATAAAACGAGGCGGGCGAACGGACGGCACAAAATTACAACTTCTGTGCTCGTAGGGGGGAAACTATAAGCTCGTCCCAGTGGGATACGGCAAAATCAGATTCGCCGGGAAACTTCTAGGAAGTCGCGTTCCAGACCTGTCACAAGCGACTTTAAACTTTATCCTTCCAACGCATTTATCATAACTAATATTAAAGCGAGTATGATTATACGCTGTAAGAACCTGCGTTTTGGTCTATATACGATTCTGATTTAGAAGTTAGACTCGATGTTATCTTAGGGTAGAACCGTACATGTCTGCTTTCATATCCCAGCAACTACCTTAGTTGCAGATATTATCTTTTTTACCTGTGAACCTGTAGTTACAAACAATCTATGCTTAGGCTGTAGTTTACGAAACAAAATGTGTAATATTACATAAAATAACTGGTTAATTAATAAAAAAAGGTTTTATTCTAACGTTTGCAAATGGTGTACGCAAAGTCAGAGATTTAGTTCAATGAGGCTTATTCAGTCAAATTGGTTCCTTATTGGAAGTGGTCAGCTAAATTATTAATCATAAATAGAATAAAATGGTTAAACAGTTGCATTGTCCGCCATAAGAAATTGGTAGCACTTCCCCCATCTTTGGAATCATAACTTTATGAAACACGGAGACACTGTAATTCGCGAGCACTCAACATAAAATTGTCAGTAGTTCAAAATACATGAAGTTTCCTGAACACTATTTCTACCAGTTGTCGTGTAAAAGCATAAACGAAATCAGCTACAATAGCGTTCACTTGTTCTTGCAAAGTCCCGAAGAGCCACAGATAGCTGCGCAAGTCTTAACACTCTCACCGATCGAATGACTCCTATCATCCAGGGGGCTCCTTCTGCCTATCCTACACATGGAGTTCCCTTACCCGCGCACGCCCTTCGTTCACCTCACTCTCACAAGCTCCCTACCAGTTCTGTCCCTTTGTCGGCTTCCTCATTGGCCGATCGCCATCCTTTTCAAAACCGTATTCGCCTACATGAGATATTTCTATAAGTAAAAACCGACCATATGAAACCATTTCCTTATTAATATAACATTATTTAAATACACAAAAATACTCAACTAATATTACGTAAAGTCTGAAATAGACAAACCAGCTTTCCTGAGTTAGACCACTCATGCTACACAACATTCACGTACATTGCTGGCAAACTGTACAATAATCGACACACTAAATTCAATATATACGAAATAAATCTTGTTGCTTGCATTTTCAGCGTTATTGTGCAGAATGATGATCTGTTTATAAACTATATAAGTTAAAATTAGTCCTTAAATAAACACATACAAGTGCGACGCTTTCAAGTCGATAGACAGGAACAATAAGCTATATTTTAAACCAGAGTTTGTTGAAATTGTCTGACGCATTCAAAAGTTGGTTATTTTAAATTTGGTGTTTAATATTTAGATTCAGTGGTTATAAACATTTGTAATTTTTAGAGAACTGTTTAATTATTCAAATTTCATGTGTTAAATGTTGACGGTAAACAATTTCAGAGATTATTCTATTTTATTCTGAATTACTGGAGTGTGGAATTCACAGAAGTCCCTCTGACACCCCTTACGAAACGCTTGTGTAACAGACCTCATTAATTTTGACTACAAAGTATAGGCCTTCCCCGATTTCCACCGATAGGGTCAAACCCTTGGCTCGGTTTAACCCGGTCTCGCAGCTGTCCCAACAGCCCTCTGTCCGTCCTTCATCTTACCACACGATAACATTACTTACATTAATTGTGAGACTCTAGGGACACTACCTCCATAGTCACACTCTCCTGTGTTCCGTTTTGCGTCCTGCGCGCCTGTTTGGCTCGCATTGTTGTCAACATCTGACCAGACGGTAACACTGCGGGCTGTTGGCAGCCCTGGCAGGAGCCTGTGATGGCCGCGGCTGCAGGTCTGCGGTCGTGCATTTCGCGGTGCGGCTGCCACACCTCTGATTTGCTTATTTTAGACTGTACCATAGCATGGAAAATGAGCACAGCTAACACACATACTTTAAATGCCATCTGTGGAAAACGGGATTCTTTTTTTTATTATTACTTTCCGTTATCTGAACAAAAAGTATATAATCTTATTTGAGGAAATGCATACTGTAAACCATCAGGTGTTTATTATTTTTCAAACTTGTAAATCTACCGGACCAAACTGCGTGGTCATCAGTCCGTAGCTTACAAACTACTTAAACCTAGGTAAACTAACCTAAGGACAACACACACAACCATGCCTCAGGGAGGACACGAACCTCCACGGCGAGCAACCGCGCGCTCCGCAACGAGACGCTTTAGACCGCTCGGCTACTCCACCGCGGCTCTTGACAATTGTCACTCCCAAATCAGTGCTGCGAGAAATGACTTATAAACATATTTGAATCTATCAATTAATGCATCGATTATATCTATGGCAGCAGTACATGATAAATAGATTTATGCTTTTGAACATCCTTATATACACTGAATTACAAATGCAGATGTGCACATGTATGTTTGTTACTCCTTCAACACGAAACGGCTGGAGATGTTTACATAACATCTGGTGCGGAAATGGCTTATACCACGCTTTAACACATAGAATATCTTTCGTACGCTACTGCACAGTGAATAGTTTAATGTTTATCATATTGAAACTTGGCAGGTAGATTTTATTTTTCAAAGGGGACAAGGAAATGGATTGAGTGGGTGGAGAAGATCGGGAAAAGATGAGATGGAGTGAGATGGGTGTAGCAACAGATGGAAGAGGACTAACAACAAATAGGAATAAAAGTAAAAGGGTTCTTGTGAGTTACATATATCATAGTCAATATTATAATGGGATAAGAAGATGTTGACATTACCTGAAATCGCAGGATGAATGCGATCTGCGTGGATTAATTATCTTCAAAAGTAAAACCCGAAGATCGCTATATGATTAATTTACTAAAGACAGGATTCAGTGGGCTATGCCACCATCATCAGGTCGTATAAAATTGAACACAGTGATCATGTTACTTAAGAAATGGAGGTTAAACAGAACATGCAAGATAGTAGTCACAGTATAAATTATCAATTGCTTGTAAGATGCCTGGTGAGAAGGGAAGCAAGATGAGCCGGAGACTGCTGGAGAGAGAGGATGAGTAAACCAAGAGATGGGAAAAAAGTCGTGAAGTTTTTTACGCTACGGTCGTGCGGCCGAGGGGGTCTAAGGCGCCTTAATGCCGATCGTGAGGTTGTTCGCCGTCGGAGTTTACAAACATATTACATTTTCAATATTTTTTTAAGTTAATTATTACTTTTTGTGGCTTGTCTGCATTTTGCTTCTCACTTGAGTAAATAGCGAACGAGATTATTTCTGCCTGTTTTTCTAATCGCCCCAGTCGTCTGTGTGGTGTCGATGGGACGTTATATGTGAATAGTGAGTTTTGGTGTTAACATTTTTAATTAGCTGTCGATAACACAACGGGTCAAAGATTATTATTAAATTTATTGTGTAAAAAGACATTAAATATTTCACTAAATATCTATCAATTTAAAGTTATAAAAAAAAAAACCTTTTTTCTCTCTTACTCTTCAGCCCTTTACCCGCACAAGCAGGGTCGGCTTTGTTATTGCAGATTTGGCACGTTAGTAGTGACCGGGTGCCCTTCTTGCCGATACCCCCTGCCTCCAGGACGAAACGTGTACCCCAAATGTCTGTGTATAGTGTTATATGTGTGAAAGTGTAAAGTGTTATGAAATGAAACTTCCTGGTAGATTAAAATTGTGTGCTGGAACCGGGACTCGAACGTGGGACCTTTGCCTTTCGCGGGCAAGCGCTCTATCGACTGAGCTATTCCGACACGACTCACTCTACTGCCTCACAACTTTACTTCCGCCAGTACTTCGCGTCCCTCAGGCTGTGGCTAAGCCATGTCTCCACCATATCCTTTCTTCCAGGAGTGCTAGTCTTCCACGTTTCGCAGGAGAGCTTCTGTGAAGTTTGGAAAGTAGGAGGCGAGGTACTGGCGGAAGTAAAGTTGGGAGGCGGCATAGTGAGTCGTGTCGGCATAGCTCAGTCGGTAGAGCGGTTGCCCGCGAAAGGTAAAGGTCCCAGGTTCGAGTCCCGGTTCCAGCACACAATTTTAATCTACCAGGAAATTTCATTCTGTTATGAATGTGTTTGCGAATCGTTTAACTGAAGCGGGATTTGAGAAGCAGCCCGGTATTCAACTAGGGGGATGTGGAAAATCGCCTAAAAACCACATCCCAGCTGGCCATCTCTCCGGAACCCTTCGTTAATCCGCCGGGCTGATTCGAACCGGGACAGGAACGTCTCCCCGTCTCGGAAAGCTGTGCTTTAGACCACAGGGCTAACGTAGCGGGTTAAAGTTATAAAGCAACAACGAATGAGGGAAAAAGGAGAATGTCGCGATTCCTGAAGATAACACACTAATAACAGAATGTACATCACAAAATTGACCATTGTCAAGTACTGAAACGGATCAGCATATCTCGAAGTGCTTTATTGTGTCTACATCACGAATTCGGTGCTTTCAACTGACAACCCAAGAGGGGACGATAACAGGAATTTTATTGGATCACTCGGAGCAACAAAGAAAGAATAGCATTCTTGAAGCAGCACCAGAGAGTGTCGAGGAACATCCGTACAACAATTTCGTACCTGGTGGCGGCAATTAGGGAGTTTTGTGAAGGAGTTCCGGGAAGGCAATGCCGGCGGCGGCGCGCCACAATGGCGCATCACCGCTGGCTGGCAGCGGCTATTGACGGCCAGCTCTGGAGGCGCAGACGCCGAGCAACGCCTCGGACAACAAAGTCCCGCGCTGGGGCGGCGGCCAGCCCAGCCCAAACAAACGCGCCGGTGCTGGGTGGGGTGCGTCCCGTTACCTGAGATTAGCATCGGGAGTGGGCGGACGCCACACGTGTCTCCTCTCAGACATCTGGACACGTGCTGCAGGGCCCGGCATCCCGTCTACCACGTGCGTCTAATCTCGCTCCTGTCTTCCGGTCACGGGGGAAGCAGACGTGCTCGGAAGACATACAAGCAAACCAGTTGGAGTTACTTATGTTTTTCTTTAGTTTTTTTCAAACATGGAAACAACTATCGACGCATCTCCTTAATTAGCGTTGTAGGCAAATATTCTCAGGTATTGTTGAAAGGAGAGTGCGAGCATTAAATGAGGGCAAGTTAGATGAAAATCAGTTTGGGTTTAGGCCTCTTAAAGGCTGTCAGGACCAGATCTTTAGCCTATGGAAGGTAATGGAAAAGTGCTGTGAGTGGAACAGGGAATTGTATCTATGTTTCATAGATCTGGAAAAGGTTTATGATCGTGTTCCTAGGAGGAAGCTACTGTCAGTTCTTCAAGATTATGGTATAGCAGGCAAACTTTTGCAGGCAATTAAAGGGCTTTACGTAGACTTTCAGGCAGCAGTTACAGTATATGGCAAATTAAGCACATGGTTCAGTGGAGTTTCAGGAGTAAGATAAGGCTGTAACCTGTCACCACTGTTGTTCATACTATTTTTGGATCATATGTTGAAAACGGTAGACTGGCAGAGCGGAATTAAAATAGGTGAAAACAAAATAAGCAGTCTCGCATATGCGGATGACTTACTTGTAATGGTCGATTCAATTGAAAGGTTGCAAACTAGTCGGCCGCGGTGGCCGAGGAGATTGAGGCGCTCCAGTCACGGTCTGCACGGCCACTACGGTCGGGGGTTAGAATCCCCTCTCGGGCATGGATATTTGTGCCATCCTAGTTCGTAAGTAGTTCATAAGTAGTTTGTATGTTTAGGGACTGATAACCCCGTAGTTAAGTCCCATAAACTATACAAACATTTGAACATTTGTTGCGAACTAATATTTCAGAGCTCTATCAGAAGTGCAAGGATTGTGATATGAAGATCAGCATCTCCAAAACGATTGTCTGTGGGAAAGAGATTTAAACAGATTGAGTGCCAAATAGGAGGAACAAAGTTAGAACAGGTAGACAGTTTCAAGTACCTGGGATGTATTTTCTCACAGGACGGCAACATAGTAAAATAACTGGAATCGAGGTGCAGGAAAGCTAATGCAGTGAGTGCTCAGCTAAGATCTATTCTCTTCTACAAGAAGGAAGTAAGTACCAAGACTAAGCTAGCAGTGTACCGCTCTATCTTCCGACCAACATTGTTGTGTGGGAGTGAAAGTTGGGTGGATACAGTTTACCTTATTCACAAGGTAGAGGTTACAGATACGAAAGTAGCAAGAATGATTGCAGGTACTAATAGATGGGAACAATGACAGGAGGGTGACCATAATGAGGAAATCAAAGAAGAACTGGGAATGAACACCATAGATGAAGCACTCAGAGGCAACAGACTGAGATGGTGGGGTCATGTTACACGCATGGGAGAAGCAAGTTTACCTAAGAGACTCATGAGCTCGGCAGAGGAGGGTAAGAAGAGTCGAGGTAGACTCAGAAGAAAGTATTTAGATTCGGTGCAGAATGATTTTGAAGTAAAAGGCATAACATCAGACGAGGCATCAATGTTAGCATTGAATAGGAGGATCATGTAGGAATTTTATTAAAGGTACTATGCTCCAGACTGAACGCTGAAAGGCATAATCAGTCTCTGATGATGATGTTGGAGTTGTATTGTTTTTAAGCCTAAGGGACCAAACTTTAGAGGTAATCAAAAAATGTTCAAATGTTTCTAGATCTATGGGACTTAACTGCGTGGTTATTAGTCCCTAGGCTTACGAACTACTTGAACTAAGTTAGAATAACCTAATGAAACACACACACCCATGCCCGAGGGAGGACGCGAACCTCCACGGCGAACGGCCGCGCGCACCGCAGCACGGCGCCTCAGTGCGCAACGGCGTAGAGGACATCGGGCCCTAGACTTACACACTACTTAAACTAAACTTACACTAAGACAAATTCGCAAGTAGAAAGCCAAGATTGGAATATAATTATTTATTTTATGACGACCGGTTTTAATGGGCTATGAAACCATCATCTGGTCGTATAAGATTATACAATATGGTCATCTTACGTCATTTAAAAAACAGATAGTACGTGCAATACGCACTTACTCACAGTATAAAACACATAATTACAACATCAATAGCTAGTAAGAAGTCTCTTACATGCTCCGATACACGAGGCCGTTCCCTGTCTGAGGTTCGAATCCTCCCTCGGGCATGGATGTTTGAGTTGTCTAAGTTAGTTTATAAGTATTTTGACCCCACAATAAAGTCCCATAAGCTTAGCAAACATTTCGATGTCTCTTGCAAGCTGTTGACGATTTAAGTAATGTATTTTATATCTAGAATAAGTGCATGATGCAGGTACTATTTAACTTCCATTTTTAAATAACGTAAGACGACAACCTTGTAAAATTTTTATACGACCTGGTGATGGTGTGGCATAGCCCATTGAACCCTGTCGTCATAAAATACATAATTATATTTCAATCTTGGCTTTCTACTTTTGAAGATAATTATCAGATCGTCTACATATCCTACGATATCAGGTAATTTTAACTAAAGAAGAATTAACCCCCCCCCCCCTCCCACACAAACACGCACAAACACACAAACACCTGTGCCCGGCAGTACTCAAACTTCCACCTCAGACCGTGCGACCGTTGCCAGTGTCATGGAAGTTAAATGCCAGATTTATAATCCAGAGGCCCTTTGACTCGCTCTATAACTCTTCCAGGTACCTTATTTACTGCCGGAAATAAAAATAATACTTCCGATAAGACGACGTTCGTTTTGATCCAATGATGTCAGATGGCACCTGGGGTAAAGGGGAGATACTATACTGGTAATAATTTCAGTGTCGTCCGCCAACTGATACCGTAGAGAATTACCTGATAGAGAGCCACCAGTATGTACACTTTAAGAGGAAATGTTTACAGCCGTAACATATAGAGCAGTATCGACCCCAGAAACAAGCAGGCGTCATGCCATGGAGAAGCGTGCATCCTACAACCAACTCAGCGAGTTAAAGGTCAAATTGAGTCCTTCAGAGTGGCGGTATTCTTCGGGAGAAATGCCGGTCAACGTGGACGTGCTGTGTCAGTTGTGTAACGATGCTTGTGGCCATTGTCATGTAACTTCTTCTCACCGGATGACGAAGTAATCTAAGTAATCTACATGCACTACTACACTGCCAACATCTGCATATTGTAAGGACAAAACTTACAGCTTTATCCATAATTTTAGAAGTTAGTTATTCTCGAGTTGCTTCAAATATTAGTAAAAATAAAGTTCTAACAAAATGTCAGTTTGGTTTCAAAAAGCTTTGCAACTGAAAATGCTGTATATAGCATCAGTGACGAAATATTAAATGCTTTGAATAAGCGGACATCACGAGTTGGTATTTTTTGTGATCTCTAGAAGGCTTTTGATTGTGTATAACATGGGATTGTTCTAGATAATCTTAAACATTGTAGTATGAGTGGGGAAGTGCACAAATTAATCATACTTAACTGGAAGAGTGCAGAAAATTCAAATAAGTAGTTCACATGATATATAGGAAACAATTAATTCCTCTAACTGGGGAGTTATCAAAAATGGGGTCCCATAAGATTCGATCTTGGGTCCTTTGCTGTTCTTAATATATATTAATGACTTGCCATTCTACATTCACAACGATACTAAGGTAGTTGTTTTTGCTGATATTACAAGTATAGCTATCACATCTGACAAACAGGAATTAACTGATGAAATTGTAAATGATATCTTTCAGAAAGTTATTAAGTGGTTCACTGCTTTGATATGGGATCATATTCTGGAGCAATTAAACATTGAGTAAAAAATATTAATTGCACAAAAGCGTGTAAAGAGAATAATTGAAGCTTACTCAAGAGCTTCCTACATACATTTATTTAGGGATCTTCACTGTAGCTTCAGCTGAATGGCTGGCCGCTGGGGCACGCCCACTGCCATTCAGCTGATGGCCGCGGCCTGGTCAGTGCGACGGCGCGCAGTCTGTTGTGAGGTGGTGTTCACTCTATCCCTAGCAAGCCTCTTCATCCCCTCATAAAAACGGTAACTTAAATCTATTTGAACATGATACTGCTTCGTCTCTTAGTCTCCTTCAACGATTTTTGTTCCACATACCTTCCTGCAACGCTAAATTTACGATCCATGGATATCTAAGAATGTGCCCCAACCAATCGATACCTTCTTTTAGCCAAGCTATGTCAAAAATTCCTTTGCTTCCCAATTCTGTTCAGTACGTCCTCATTAGTTACACGATCTTCTCGCCTAAAATTGAGTATGCTTCTGTTGCACCACATTTCGAAAGCCTATATCCTCTTTTTTGAATCATTTATCGTCCAACCTTTCGTACAAGGCAACACTTCACACAAATGCCTTTAGAAAAGACTTCATTACACTTAAACTGATATTCGATGTTAAAAAAATTCTTTCCTAGAAACGCTTTTCTTTCCATTGCCATTCTACATTTTGCATCCTATGTACTGACGAAGTAACATAGCTCATCTAAAACTTTTGTTGCTTCGTTATCTACTCCAATTCCTTCAGCTTTGCCTGATTTTCTTAACCTCGTTTTGCTCTTGTTAATGTCCATCTTGTACCGCCGTTCCAACAAACTGTCCGTTCAGTTCAATTGCCCTTTCAGGTCCTTTGCTGTCTGTGACAGAAATACAATGTCACCAGCAAAACACGATTTTTTTATTTATTCACCCTGAATTTTAATCCCTGCGCAAAATTTCTCCTTGCTTTCCTTCACAGCTTGCTCAATGTACAAACTGAATAACATTTGAGAAAGGCCACAGCTCTCTTACTCCCTTCGCAACCAATGCTTCCTTTTCATGCCCTTGGAATCTAATAATTTGCTGCTGGATTTTGTACAACAAGTAAATTACTTTCTAATCCTTAAATCTTATCTTTGCTGACGTCAGAATTTAAAAAGGTGTATTCCAATCAACAGGCACAAAAGCTTTAAGCGCGGCCATACCGCACATCCTATTGCGATGAATCTTTGTCAACATATTGCTTGCACTTTCGTGAAGGTTGTAGGCATAATTATGTCACTGAACGATGTATAGTTCAGGAGATATGACGTCATGAACAATGACCTACTTGAAAAACTGCCACTTTATAAATGTCGGCCGGTCGCGGTCGCCGAGGAGACTAAGGCGCACGGCCTGCACGGCCACTACGGTCGGGGGTCCCAGTCCCCCCTCGGGCATGGATATTTGTGCCGTCCTTAGTGGTGATTAGTTCGTAAGTAGTTTGTAAGTTTAGGGACTGATGACCCTGTAGTTAAGTCCCATAAGCTATACAAATATTTGAACATTTGATTTTATAAATGTCGTTTAAATTCATTATTGCTTTCTTATTTAGTGCATTGATAACATGTTTTGCAAATAATATCCTTTTATGCTGATGAATGTAACTACAAAATTATTTCTTGTACGAATTACAGTTTATCAGGTATACGCTGCCGCACCTTAATCTGATTATGATTAAACTTTGCTCAGTTAATGTACAAAACGAGAGGAAAAAACACTAGCTGCGTAAAATTTACCTATGAACTTCGACAATATCTACGATTTTATTCAAATCTTGAAGAAATTTTGTACAGTTAACCTTAAAAATAGACGAACGTAAATATCTACGTAACATTTCATACGGCGTATGGCGGAAGGTACATTGCAATATACTGAGAAACCACCGTGAAAGTTATATAATTTGTAACAGTTGGAGGAGGCATTGGTGTGAGGAGGCGGAGGAGAACTTCGAAAGAGAACAGGAGGTGACTGGCAATGAAACGGGAAAGTGGAGATGAAGAACATGATCAGGAAGAGGGGAGATGCGGAGATGAAGAGACAGACAGACAGAGAGGGAGGGAGAGCAGGAGATGGGCAGAGAGACAAAGGGGAATGACAGATGGACTAACTTTGGAATAAATGTATACCAGGCATAAGCCGGGTTTTCAGCCAGTACACTACAAAATTTTACTGGGGTCCCTAGGATCCCAGAGAGCGGTGCGAAGATTTTGTCCGCTAATTGATCAGGTGGTGCGTGCTTTTCCTACATGTGCCCATAATGGAAATGAGCGTATGGTTTTCTTGGCCGGGAGATCCCTTGTTCGGTTGCCGTAGTGTAAGTCTTTTTAGTTGACGCCGCGTGGGCGACTTACGTGCCAATGATGATGAGATGACGATGATTAGGAAAACACACAACACCCAGTCCTCTGCCGGGAATCGAACCCGGGCCCCCTGCGTGGTAGTAAGCGACGCTGGCACTGAGCTACGGAGATGGACGTGTGCCTATAAAGCCTTTGGATGGCGTTGTCGGTGGTCGAGGGGACTGAGACGCTCCAGTCACGGTCTGCACGGCCACTACGGTCGGGGGTTCGAATCCCCCCCCCCCTCTGGCATGGATATTTGTGCCGTCCTTAGTGTTAGCTAGTTCATAAGTAGTTTGTAAGTTTAGGGACTGATGACCCCGTAGTTAAGTCCCACAAGCTATACAAACATTTGAACATTTTTTGATGGCGTTGTTCACTCAGTACTCGATCTAACGAGCCGTGGCGGGAGCAGATACAGGAGGCGGCGGCAATAAAACGGATGGGCCGTGTAGAGCAAGCCGCGCGCGGCCCTGGGCTTCCGGCGAGACGTGAGAGAGTCCGGCATTCGCACGCCGCACCGTGCCCACGGCCAGAGGCAGGTTTTTGCCGTCGCTGGCCGCTGTGGACTCTGCCACGGCCGGCTGTGGTTCCGCCGTGGGCGTTTCTAGTAAAGCTACTCAGGCTCACACCGGAGGAAGTCTGACAGCCAAGATGGACGCTTTCCTGTCAGCCATTGGCATAAATAACGATCCATGTAAAAATAAACAATTATTATTATTATTATTATTATTATTATTATTATTATTATTATTATTCTGTTTTTACAATGTAAGTACATTTTTCGAGCAGCTATATTAGATTACATTAAGTTACTAATTATTGTTCTCCACTCTTCTCTGTCCTCCCATTAGTCCTCAGGAATGTTATTCAAAAAAATGTTCAAATGTTTGTAGAGCTTATGGGACTTAACTACGGGGTCATCAGTCCCTAAGCTTACAAACTACTTATTAACTAGCTAAGACTAAGGACGGCACAAATATCCATGCCCGAGGGGGGATTCGAACCCCCGACCGCAGTGGCCGAGCAGACCATGACTGGAGCGCCTCAGTGCCCTCGGTCACCGCGGCCGGAGGAATGTTATTCTTCCGCATTGCTGACTGACCTTCCTGCATCCATGTGGTAGGTGGTCGTCCCTTTGTTCTTCTTCCGTTCGGTGTCCAGTGGAGTATGCGTTTTGGAAGCCTTTCTTGTCCCATTCTCCTGACGTGTCCATACCATTTTAAATGTTTGTGCTCGATGAATTCAATAATTGAATTTTTATATTTCGTTTTTTCTCTGAGATCTTCATTTCTTATTCTTTCTCCTCTTGATATTCTTGATGAAAGTTTCTAGAAATCCACTTATGTAGCTAATAATTTTGATTTCAGTTGCAATTTTGTTGTTGACACTTCTGAACCATATGTAATAATGCTCCGAACTATTGTTTTATATATCCTTATTTTGTTATTTGTGGTTATGTGTTTGTCCCAGAGAATTCCATTCAACAAAGAAATTGTCGTCTTTCCTGCATTTATTCTTGATCTAATTTCTTTTTCCTGTTTCCGATCATTTGTAATCTTCACTACTAAATATTTATATTCCTCTGTAGTTGTTATTGTTCCCATCCGTTCTTCTGATATCAGGTCTTCATTTATTCCACCAATTATTATGTATTTTGTTTTATTCATGTTGACATTTAGACCTGCTTTTTTATATTCCTGAATCAGCTTCCTGGTCATATACTCTCTCATAGTCTGGGGCTATAATCAGTTGGTCATCTGCAAATTGCAATGAATATATTGTTCTGTCCTTTATTGGTGTTCCCGTAGTTTGACATTTTGTCTTCCAGTTCTGTAAGGTTACCTCTGTATATATTTTATACAATGTAGGTGACATGCTACATCCTTGACGTAATCATTTTGTGACTTGGAATCTAGAGGACAGAAATTTACCAATTTTTATTTTTGAAATAGAATTTTTTATATAAATTTTGAATTGCTTTTCTTATTGTTGGGTAAATTCCTATTGACAGTAAAGCTTTCCATAGATTGGGTAAAGGCACACTATCATAGGCTTTTTCTATATCAACGAATACCAAATGTATAGGTTGTGCCCGAACTAATTTTTTTTCAATTATTTGTTGTAGGAAAAACGCATGATCAATTGTTGATCTTCCAGCTCTAAAACCTGCTTGTTCTTCAGCCTCTTTTTCTTTGTATTCTTGTTCTATGAAGTGTATATCAAACCCGGCAACGCTTCGCAGCAGCCATATATATATATATATATATATATATATATATATATATATATATATATATATATATATATATATATATACCCTAATATTTTCTCTTCTTCTCCCTACGTCTATCCCTCACTCTTCTATTTCCCCATCCTGTCCTTCCCTTATCTCCACACCACGCTCTCTTATCCCACACCGTATCCATCTCCTGCCCCTCCACTCTGCATCTACACTATTCCCTCTTTCTAGATCCATTTCAATCACCCGTTCTCCATCTCTCCTCCCCCTCTCTCTTCTTCTTCTTCTTCTTCTTCTTTATTGTAGCCTTGTCCCACGTTAAGTAGGGTCGGCGTTGCTCTTCTATAATAATTCAATGCTTCTTTCTTCTTCCATCCTTTCCCATCCTTTCTCCCTTAGGTCCCCCGCTATCTTATCCTTCCATCTCATCTTCGGTCTTCCTCTCCTTCTCATTCCTTCAGTCTTTATATCTTCAACTCTGTTTCCGATATACTCTTTCCCTTTTCTCCGCAAGTGTCCACCCCACCTTAGTCTACTCTCTTCTATCTTTTTCCCCATGGGTCGCACATTCACAACTCCTCTAACAAATTCATTTCTAATACATTACATATAAAGGACAAGCAATGAATTAAAATTTCAACCCATTGCTCATCTTCTTGTCACACAAAACTCCGCTCATTTTCCTCCAGTTGATCCAACAACAGTTTATTCGGTGCTGTACCTCGCTTTCCAGTCCTCCGTCCCTCTGTATGTACGACCTCAGGTATTTAAATTTACAGACCAATTTCAGTTCCTCCTCCTAGATCTTGCAAGACCTTATCTGTCCATCCTTCAGTGCTAAATATTCTGATTTCGTCCTGCTAATTTTCATCCCTCTTTCTTCTAGTGCCTTCCTCCAATCCTCCAGCTTTTCTTCAAGTCTATAGATGCTCTGCTCACAAAGACCATCATCCTCAAACATCATATTCCATGGCGCTTCCTTTTTCACATCTTTCACCAGCCCATCCATAATCAGGACAATGAGGTAAGGGCTTAGCGCAGACCCTTGCTGTAGCCCCACTTTTACTAGGAACTCCTCGGACACGCCCACACTACTTCTCATCTGTCATTGCTCCTCTTTTCATTTACTTCACTAACCTCACATACTTCTCTGGCACGCACTGCTCTCTCATGCTTCTCCATGTTTCGTCACTTGGGACTTTGAAATAAGCTTTCTCCAAATCAATGAAATGCATTTGTAAATTGCCTTGCATCTCCCGGTGTCTCTCCACTATCTGCCTTAAAGCATGTATTGCATCAATTGTTCCTCTTCCAGGCATGAACCGGAACAGTTCTTCACCCACCACAGTCTCCTTGCGTAGTCTTGCCTCTATAATTCTTTCCCATATTTTCATTGTGTGTGCCATCACTTTAATACCTCTATAGTTTTTGCAGGCCTGCACATCACCTTTCCCTTAAAATATTTGGATCAGTACACTAGTTCTCCACTCGTCTGGCATCTCTTCATATCGCCAAATCTTCTTCATCAAATCTCCCTCTCTCTGATCTTATTGTTTTTGCAGTCGGGACCCTGATTGGAAATAGACGTCAAACTGGATGGGTAAACCAAGTGGAAACTTTTGAGCCGCGTTTCTGTGAGCTTAGTAGACATGATACTTCGTAATGAAGCCCATGAGCGCCTTGTGTTCCTGTTTGAGTAGTCGTGCTGTAATCTCGTGACGATCGCTGCATTATTGACCGGGTAGTTCAAATGTTTGTAATTATATGGGACCAAACTACGTTGGTCATCAGTCCCTAGTCTTACAAACTACTTAAGCTAAGTTAAACTAACCTAAAGACTACACAAACATCCATGCCAGAGTGAGGATTCGAACCTCCGACGCGGGAGGCCGCGTGGTCCATAACTTGGCGCTCCAGACTGGGTAGCAACAGCTGCGTGATTTCGATCCATTTTATATTGCAAGTGAAAGTTATGAATCAGTCTAGTCGGCCGTTATGGCGCACATCCGTTGTCGTGTCTTGGGCGTATTCATGAATATGCCTCGGGCTTCCGACGTACGTCACTAGTAAAATAGTAAGTCTGCTGACATTGTTTACATTTTCATCTACATTCATTGCATCACGCAGATGAATCTTTCCGTCCGTCCGCATTTTTTTTTTTTTTTAATTTTTATTTGAACATATATAGGTCAGACATTCTGTTTGGTTGTTGACATACATATCAACGGGGACCTAATTGAAACACAATTAAAAACAATACTACCTACCAGTAATATTTTATAGTCTGCGACAACGGGCGTAGTATAGCTATGTTGGCAACAGCCGTTGGATCGCGGGAATTAAGCCCACCAATCGAGTCAAAGCTTGAGATTGCCAATTAAATTTTAGATGGTGACAGCTGTTTTCTCTTCATAGTAAACAACATTATTTTGATAATCCGCATAATAATTTAGTTTCAAACACTTACTGAGGAAGATGATGTATAAGAGTGAAATGCACTTCCCTTATAGAAACAATCACTAATGACCACGAAAACAATCACACGGTTTTCCTTGAACGAAAGACGTAGTACTGCTAAGAAGTCGGCAAATCTCATTGGATATTGTATACTATCACCCGATTTGCTAACAGCGACGTCACACAATTTCTGGGGATCAATGGCTATTGCCAACATTGCTCGCTAGGTCTGTGTCGCGTATTAAAAATTAAACTCAACCAACCAGTCAATGAAGTAATATCGTACCTCTTAATGGATTAACCATATTCATCAAAAATAATATCCATCCTTTCCTCGGAAAAATAGCAGCAGGTACGGTAACGCATCATAGGAACGAAGGATTTCGCAGATATGTAATCACCATCACGTCGTCGAAGCACTATGTCGCGATACTCTTATTTATCGCCAACTACCAATAGGCAAGTTCATTCAACGTCGGTGCATTGAAACGTCTTTCATGTTCACCTGCTGGACTTTTGTCTGCTCTGATAACAATTTTGTGATGATTCCAAGGCATAATATCTAGTAGAGTCTTAAACAATTTGACCAACTCATTGTGTTCATGGAAGAGTTGTTGTAGTTGAACTACAGCCTCTCGCTTTAGCGCACGGTTAATGGAACAATTCTGACTGATTTCATCATCAGAATGTCCGAGGAAATAGATTTGAAGAAATTTTGGTCAGTGGCTCTGGTGGCGGAGTCAATTCTGGTAATTCGACCTTTCCATCCGCATAGCACAATCCCGATGGTTCATGCCGAAATCTCAAAGCATTACAGCATTGACAAAAAATTGTTAATTGATACATCCGCCGCGATCGACTGCTGGATCGTACCTGAACGCCAAACATTCAGTTCTAATTGTCACACGTGTTCGTCTGTTTTCTCGACAATCCAAATTATTTTGTACGTAAGATAAAAATGTGCGAGTCAAACCCGGCTGTACCTGTTGTTCCAGAGTCATAACGGATCGCGCTTGACATTTTCTTTCTCGCTGTGTACGATCTTCGTGAGTCTCATTGACTCAATGATCACTTAGTAGGATTGCGTTGTGCGTACGCCGACCGATATTACGACGCCGCAATGGAGGCATTAAAAAAATAAACCACGATATGTGCTAATTTTCCAGATTTCTTCACTCTGCAGCGGAGTGTGGGCTGATATGAAACATATTGGCAGATTAAAATTGTGTGCCGGAACCGGGACTCGAACCTGGGACCCTTGCCTTTCCGCTGCAGAGTGAAAGTTTCATTCTGGAAACGTCCCTTAGGCTGTGGCTAAGCCAAGTCTCCACCATATTCTTTCTTCCAGGAGTGCTAGTCTTGCAAGTTTCGCAGTAAAACTTGTGTGAAGCTTGGTCAGTAGGAGGCGAGGTACTTGCAGAGTTGAAGTAGTGGGGCGGCACCGTGAGTCGTGACGGAATAGCTCAGTGGTAGAGCTCTTGGCTGTGAAAGGCAAAGGTCCCAGTTTGATTCCCGGTTCCGGCACACAATTTTAATCTGCCAGGAAGTTTTGAATTCTTTTTGTTTGCAACACTCAAAAATACCACGAACTGACATCAATTCTATCCTTGAAACGCTCCAGAGATATGATCACCACCGATAACAAGATGGAGGTAAGAATAATACGGAGGGGCTTCTAAAGAAACAACCTTCCATGTTAAATCTGTCTGGCTGCTTTACCCTTGTGTGCATAGGCTTGGCACTATAATGGTGATTCCATCCGTCTGGAAAAGTACTTTCAGTTTTTCTCAAATTCTGATATATTCCGGTAGATTTTCCAATTGCTCCTAGGCTTCAAGCAATGCCTGTTCTCAGCATAGATAATGCCATCTCCCTTTATTCTTATCTTCTTGGCGTATTTGTTTCTTCCGTTGCAGCCTATTCGGTCGCTAGGCGAGTAGTGAATGAATAAGCTGATCGTTGGAAAATCTAGAAAATGATCCGAAGTGGAAACATACTTTAGCTTTTACTCAAATTATGATTTTTCCGGTAGATGTTCCAAAAATTATCTTTCATACTAACCTTGCCCTGTGAATTACGGACAGATTAAAGAAAAGATGAGCCAAATCGCTGAAGCCTTTCTCAAGTGATGCACTCTCATACATGCGGAAATTCATTTTTATTAATATAGATAGACATTTATTATATCGTACGGTTTACTAGCACTACATAAGGTTACTGTAATACTAAAGTAATATATGCTAGAGTCTAAGTAATAAGATAGTTTGGGGTCCGTCCTGAAAATTATAGTGACAGACAGTAAATATATGTGTCATTGTTTGTAAATCCGCTCCAGAGTCACAGGAATGATCATCTGCCTGTACCCATTTGAATTTCCAATAGCCGCACCGACCAACACCGTGCCTCCTGAGATGGTCCATTTCTGGAAGTTCCTTCGAGAGATCGTCTATCAAGATGTTATTTAGACCGTCAACCAAATACCAAGTTCTCCCCCAGTTGGAGATTGGCGTGAAGCTACTCTCTTGCAATTGAACTGTTGCTTTAAGAAGTCGTTTACGCGATTTCATCCGGCTTATCCGTGACTGAAAGTCTTGCAAAGTACGAAGCTTAGGAGTGGGAAAGATCCTGTAACACTCTCTTATTAAGGCTTCGTTGCATGTTACAGCAGAAGGGGCGATAATGAATATTACTGGGAACAATTGGAGTAGAGGTCAGAATATCACTGATCAACGTCATTAGCCTGTTTGACTGTACGTCAGCTTCTCTCACAAGAACACTGTTGAGCCAGGCAGGAGTGCAGGAGTGCAGTATTGAAGTTGAAGACCATTAAACGATATGCTGAGATTATAGTCATCTATCCTATTAATGATATGGAAGCAAGCTTCTTCTATTTCATTTTGACGAGGCTTTAGTTTCTACGATGAGAGGTAATTTCTGGGGAGAGTTAGGTCAGGTGTTTTGATAGTTCCCGCCAATGGGTGCCTCTGTGTCGTGTGACGGAATGGCAATATCATCGGCATAAATGAACTTTCTAGACTGCCTAGATGGAATACCACCAGTGTAAACATTCGAAAGAATAGGAGCAAGAACCACCAAACACTGAGGGAGGCCATTGAGATGCTAATAAAATCACTTTCCGTTTTACCTAGGTAGATCTTGAGCAGACGCCCACTTAACATTTTAGATGTCGTAATAAAAAAGGAACGAGATTGTAAGGCTTTGGCCCTTTTCCCCATCGGTATAGTAAGATCCAGGAAAGCGACGGAAGTACTAAACCTTTTGTAACCAGTGTCAATGAAAGGCCTTATTTTAAACTATCTTCTTCAAAGGGAATACTTGCAGTAAGAGTGGGATCAACACGACTCTAGAAGAGTCTCTCGAGCAGCTTGAAACGTGCTCAAGAAGTGCAAATGGGCAACTTGCTACGGCCAGCTACTTTACCGGGTTTCAAAACGGATATTACTTCTGATTTCGGAATATACAGGGAAGAATGTTCGAAAAGTGAGAGAACCCCACCTTCCACTGGTTGTTAGGAGCCTTGTAAACATTAACTATTGTAGTTCCAGACACCTTCACTACCATTACGAGTACGCCATTGTCCTAGCTTTCTAGCTAGCAAAATTCTTAAGAACTTTTGCATGGGTTTCTCGTAGAGCAATGACATCAGTATTGTTAATGAGAAATTCATATTTTGACCTACGTATCCTTTCAACATGAAAATGCTACATGTTAAGTACTGGTGTTGTTGCTCCGTTCAGATTATTTTTGTTGATTCTTTAACAAAGTAAATAAATAAAATAACTGAAATGTCATGGGAGCCTCCAAAGGCCGGCCGCGGTGGCCGAGGAGACTGAGGCGCTCCAGTCACGGTCTGCACGGCCACTACGGTCGGGGTTTCGAATCCCCCCTCGGGCATGGATATTTGTGCCATCCTAGTTCGTAAGTAGTTCATAAGTAGTTTGTAAGTTTAGGGACTGATGACCCCGTAGTTAAGTTCCACAGACTAGACAAACATTTTTTTTAGTCTCCAAAGGTTCAGTCTGAATGGATGATAGCAGTAATCACACCAATTTCTTTAATTATTCGCAGGTATTATTGAAAGGGGAGTGCGAATATTAGTTGAAGACAAGTTGGATGAAAAACTGTGTGGGTGTCGGATAATATCTCCCCAATATTATTCAATCTAGTGCTTGAGAAGATTATTAGAGAAATGGATAGTTTCAATCATCAGGATATCCAGGTAGCAACATCACCCACCTAGCATACACAGTTGATCTAGTCTTAATGACAGGCACAAAAGAAAATTTGAAGATTCTAATGATGACCATGGAAAACATAGCAAGCAAATTTGGACTGAAAGTGAACTCCACCAAAACGACATACATGGTAGTTGGAAGAGCCCTTCACCCAGAAATCAAGGATTTAACTGTGGAGAATAACACCTACAAAAGAGTAAAGGATTTTAAATATCTTGGAAGCACAATTCCAAAAAAAATCATCGTCTGAAATGGAAATAAAGGCAAGAATACAAACGGGTAGTAGATTCTTGCACTCACTACACAACATTTTGATTTCCCGGAGCATGTCACGTATCCTCAAACTAAGGTTGTATAAAACATTAATTCTTCCTGTCATGTGTGCCAATGCTGGAGCACTAGCAAACAGGAATTAAACAGGCTCGTAGTTTTCGAAAGGAGATTCTTGAGAAAAATATTTGCACCAGTCGAAGACAACATAGAAGGAGAGTGGAGTAGCATGGACAATATAGAATTAGAACAACTCTATAGTGAACCGAATATTGTAGGCTTGATGAGAAGTAAAAGATTATAATGGGCAGAGCATGTGGTAGGTAAGAATGAGGAGCGTTGGCCTAGGATGGCCATATAGATGATACAAACGGGCAAAAGACCGCTGAGACGACCAAGGAAGAGATGGATGGACGAGATAAGAGAAGAACTGCAAAAACTTAAGGCCTGGAAGAACTGGAAACAGACAGGGAAGATACGCAATGAATGGAGAGCCTTGATTATATCATCGCGCGGTACACTGGGCCTGATTGCGTAAAGTAAGGAACTTAGGTACTTCGAATTAATGCCGTCTCGCATATGCAGATGACTTAGTTGTAATGGCCGATTCGATTGAAAGGTTGCAAACTAATATTTCCGAGCTCGATCAGAGGTGCAAGGATTATGATAGGAAGATCAGCATCTCCAAAACGAAAGTAATGTCTGTGGGAAAGAGATTCAAACAGATTGAGTGCCAAATAGGTGGAACAAAGTTAGAACAGGTAGTGTCAAGTACCTGGGATGTATCTTCTCACAGGATGGCAACATAGCGAAAGAACTGGAATCGAGGTGCAGCAAAGCTAATGCAGTGAGTGCTCAGTTAAGATCTACTCTCTTCTGAAGAAGGAAGTAAGTACCAAGACTAAGTTAGCAGTGCACCGCTCTATCTTTCGACCAACTTTGTTGTATGGGAGTGAAAGTTTGGTGGATACAGGTTACCTTATTCATAAGATAGAGTTACAGATATGAAAGTAGCAAGAATGATTGCAGGTACCAATAGATGGGAACAATGGCAGGAGGGTGTCCATAATGAGGAAATCAAGGAAAAACTTGGTATGAACACCATAGGTGAAGCAGTTAGAACGAACAGACTGAGATGGTGGAGTCATGTTACACGCATGGGAGAAGCAAGGTTACCTAAGAGACTCATGAGCTCGTCAGCGGGGGGTAACAGGAGTCGAGGTAGACCATGAAGAAAGTACTTAGATTCGGCTCAGAATGATTTTGAAGTAAAAGGCATAACATCAGACGAGGCATCAATGTTAGCATTGATTAGGGGATCATGGAGGAATTTTATTAGAGGTACTATGCTCCAGACTGAACGCTGAAAGGCATAATCAGTCTCTAATGATGATGATGATTATTATTATACTACATACATTGCTGAATAGAGTGCTGCACAATAACGTGAAGTGTGATGGGCGCCGAAGAGGAAGGGGAAGAGGAAAGAGCTGGAAGAGAGGGAGGGGGTGAAAGTGTGAGGGGTGAAGGGTAGGGGGGAGGGGGAGAGGACTGGTGCCAATAAAATGGCGTGTCGCTACTTCCCTGGTGCTGCTACTGCTATTTTCTCTCAATATTCTTATGAACTCGTTCCTCTGTGTCAGGTGTTCTTGCGCTCCTAAGTCGTTCATTGTCAGCAACACGTCTGCTAATCAAGCCTATTTTACTCATTCATGTATTCTTTTGAACGTTTTGATATTCGGTAAATGTCCATTGGGAAAGAGTTCCGCATACAAACTCCGTGCTACATTAGCCTTACAATGACTCCGTCTGTGCGTCTACACAGAAGGTGCATGTCTGCCATTTCCTCTCTAATAATGCACGACTTGTACTGTGTGTGCACTCAAGAAGAAGTACCAACAGTCCACTAGTACTGCAGGAACAATCCATAACAGCTGGCAACACGTATCACTCCACTCGTACTGCACGTGCACTCAGTAACGACTGACAAGTATCACTCCACACTGGCCTGTGTGAACGTGTTTATTTTACTGCGCAATGGACATCGAGTGGTTTTGACCGCAAAACAAATGAATACAGAAGTGAATAGCGACGAAACGTGCATGTGACCTGTGCGCCCTACACAAATGAACAACCATAATAGCGTAGTGGTTTTACGTACACCACAACAAATGCCTGTAACTAGGTAACGAAAGAAAATAAACTATGTTTACAGGACAAGTTCTGCTTGTGGTTTCTCACATATTCACATACACCGTGTATTCTGTAAAGAAACGCTATCATTTATCAGGTCAAGACATCTGTCTATTGTGCAAAAATTAATTATTTTCATTTTTATGACAATGGAATGATAAGTATTTCTTAACAGCAACCAAGGACATGGATGGATATGAAAAGTAATATATCGAGCAGTGGTGCTCAGTGTATGATGGAGTGGTAGGTGAATGTTCTACAATCTGCATTTGACATTAATGTGTTCAAGATGCTTCGGAACATAGTATTTTACTTATTGAGGACACACATGATTGTGCATATGTAAACTGTTGATCTCATGAATGACAATTTGGTTTCCTACATGTACCAATCAATTGACATAATTGTACACTTGAAAGTGTCTATACAGCCAAAATTCGGATTGTGACGAAACAAAATAATACTGTCAAATGGCGGTTAAATCATTTAACAACTATTGCATGACTTTGGATCATGAATACAACAAAATTCCTTATGATTCTCTACCAACTTACGTGACAGGGTTTCGTTCTGGTAACTATTGTAAGCTTCTCGCATTGAAATTCGAGCTAAATTTCTAGTTTCTATAAAATATTGCCAGTCTTGGAGATTTTGTGGCCTTTAAATTTCGCATGCTTTTTTCTTTGCTTTCGCAAAAGTGATCTGAACAGTTTTGTGTTCCACCGCTGATCAGCCGCCTCTTTGGTTTTATTAATTTGTTTGATATAAATCTGTCAATTGTTGCGATATAGAGAGGTAAAAATGTACACACATGCTTGGAATGACAAAGGGTTTTATTAGAATAAAAAAAGTTCAAAACATGTCCGACAGATGGCGCTTCATCTGATCACAAGAGCAATAATTATCATAACAAATTAAGACAAACCTAGATGATGTTCTTTACAGCAAATTCTCAATATGTTCACCATCAATCCTCAACAATAGCTGTAGTCGAGGAATAATGTTGTGAACAGCACTGTAAAGCATGTCCGGAGTTATGGTGTGGCACTATCAGTTCCGATCGGATGATTCAGTTAAATACCAGTCTTGTTTAAACAATTGGATTACAGCACCGGTGAATACACCGTTACCGAAACATTCAACTCGAGATTAATCTGACGTTGTATCTCGTCTACAATTTGTTGTACAATTATAGTAGTTTGTAGGTGTATGGGAATTCTGTTTGAAGAATATTTGGCAAACATACTTGGTAGCAAAGAAGAAATACATTAAAACGTCATTTATGATGTGGTAGTACTTCACATATCACAGTATTCATGAGGTAATGTTTCCTAAACTTACAAACTACTTATGAACTACTTACGAACTAGGACGGCACAAATATCCATGCCCGAGGGGGGATTCGAACCCCCGACCGTAGTGGCCGTGCAGACCGTGACTGGAGCGCCTTAGTCCCCTCAGCCACCGCGACCGGCCAGATAATGACATAATTTTCCACTCACATTCACTAGTTATATGAATATCATATACAAAATGCGTCGTGGCTGGATTTATCAAAGTGATAAATTAAAATGTTGTACCTAATGCGCCAGTTATATATACAGTAGTAAGCAAAAGCATTTTTTTCTTTTCATCTTATTATGGAGGGTACTAGCGAAGATACGTCACCGTTTCTTTTCATTCTCAAATATTGGATGAATAAATTGGTTGGTATTCGTGATACGTGATCTACATGTCTTTTTCTATCCCATCCCAAACTTTTTTAATCATTACAGCAAAAATAGAAAGCATGTCCGAAGTAATGGTGAGGCACTATCTGTTCCGATCGCATGATTCAGTCGAATACCAGTCTTGTTTAAACAACTGCATTACAGCACCGAAACATTCAACACGAGATTAATCGAGGGTAAAACCTATGAACTAGAAGGATTTTAGTAGTGAGAGCTTGTCATCTGCTGCGAGTCTCATTGATGTTTTTACTCCTTTTTTTATTTTTAATAAGCCCCCTTCTCATTCCAAGCAAGTGTGTCAATTTTTACCTATCTACATTATTCCCTGATTTATTAAGTTTTCAAATTTATTCTGACTTTTTGATTACCCGGTATTATGTAGTGTATTACAGCGTCTGTTTTAATTTGAATTCATAAAGATGATGAAATGTTTTAATATGTAATTAAAGGCTGGTAACATCGTTATTTTATTTCAACTGCCTGCTGTCAAGCTCTATTTAGAAACCAACTGACATTCTATAACAATTTAAAAGAAATATATCTGTTTGACAACTGAGTATCGTCACTGATTATGAAAAAATCCGTTACATCACTATTTATTGTTCTTTTTTTTTTTTAGTGATTGCTGTTTCTAAAGCAACATGCAGCATTATTAATGGATGTATAGAATCTTCCAAAGTATTAAAAGTGCTTAACAATTTCCAAATATGTAAGATTTTATTTAATATATTGTTTGTCATCCAACAGCAGTTGTAAAATATTAATTAAATATTTTTATGGGGTAGATGAGTGAAACTTCATTATTAAAAACTGGCACGTGATGCACATGCTTGTCAATAAACATAACGTCATTGTTAAAAAATATACATGCTGTAAATTTTTGTCAATTAATACGTAAAACTGAGGAGTAAGAGGGATCTAATTTGGTTGTTAAAAACATACATGATTGTTAATTAACAATAAAATCGAAATACAGAGGAGTAAGTATTTAAAGTAAATGTTAGAATTAATCGAAGTAATTCTTGTCTTTAATATCAGTACGTTGATGCATTACCTGAAAAGTAGTTTTCTTGCGGTGCGAATATATAAATAGTTATTCCGATTAGGCATAATATCTATGGGGCTTATGTTTTACAGTTGATTTTTAGTTTTTCTATGGGAATGTATATGTTGCCCAAAAACTGACATCCTAGTGCACTTGACAATCGAAGTGCAGTTTACCGCACTAGATTTACGAGAGAAAAGAGTGCTGGTGTGCTGGTCGGCTTTCCGCTGCGCCGAGCAGTTGGTCACCTTTGACAAAGTGTGCTGCAGGGCCTCCGCTCAGAGCCTAGCGTTTGAGCGCCACTGGTCGCAGCCGCAGCTGGTTGTGTTTGACGGTTCATTACGGGTGCATGACTGCATTTTGTTGGCTGAGAGAGGGCGGCCGCCTTTGAGCGTGGGCGGCAGTTCATACTACTGGAAGCTGCCACGCGGAGTAACGCCTGGCTGCTAACTGCCGCCTATTCAGGTACGGGGCGCCCACACGTTTGCTGTGTGCTTTCGTTCCCAAGTGTACGGCCCTTTTAACTTTAAGCCACTATAAAAGAACAAGTCCAATCTTGCGCTTGCACACTTTGCTATCTTTCCACGATCTACTTGATATTTTACGCTCAACTCGTACGCTTGCAGTCATCCTATCCTATTCCTTTCTTTTGGTCCACTTTAGTAACACTAAAATTGGGCGTTTGTGTTCGTCTATTGACAGCTGGAAATTTAAATGAAAATAACGGCTTAACCGTTCATCTGACGCGAGAATTGAATAACCTAATTTGTAGAGAACTTCTCTACAAATTAACTCTCTTGTGTGTTTTTTTTTTTTTTTTTTTTATATCTCGTATCCTTTCAGAGATATTGGCAAAAATAACGGCGATTTTGGGATGTCTGTCTGTCCGTCTGTCTGTCCGTGACGTGTTCTCACTTTTTAAGACGAACCGGGCAACCGATCAGCACCAAATTTTACAGACAAAATTGTAGGCCGCCAGAGACCAGAACCTCCCTTTTTCGGACAAAAGAATACGGTAGTAATACAAAAAAAGCCGTTTGTAATGTAATTTTAATTGCAAATAAACCGTTCATGTGACGCTAAAATTGAGTAACCGAAGAAAATTCTCTACAACTTTGTTCCCTTACGTTTTTTTCATATCTCATATCGTCTGAGAGATAATTGCAAAAATAACGGAGATTTGACACCCTCCATTGAATTAACGAAAACCAGCCGTTCGGAGATGTCACGTGACATTCCTCGCCCAGAACACTCTGTGGCATACCCCATCTTGCGTTGCGTATTTGATGATTTTCTTATTATTATTTGCAAAAATATCGGCGATTTTTGTATGTCTGGAATGTTTCATGGGTTGTTTGTTGAGAAATTTACTCAGTTTTGTATTACAGACGGCGTTGAACCAACGCGTAGCTCACTGGCTGGCTGATGGGGCACAGCCCACCGTCTCACAACGGCCAGCCAGTGAGCTACGTACGTTCGTATAGTCATTCGTAACTAGTACAGGCAAAGAAAATAAACTTTGAACTACCATGGCAACACAGAGGACAATCTTTTAACGGAAAAATGTAATGAAGATGCGGGAGAGATATTCGAGTGTTCAAATGTTTGTAGAGCTTATAGGGCTTAACTACGGAGTCATCAGTCCCTAAACGCAGACTACTTATGAACTAGCTTATACTAAAGACGTCACAAACATCAATGGCCGAAGGGGGAATTCAAAACCCCGTCCGCAGCGGCCGTGCATACCGTGACTGGCACGCCGCAGACCGCTCGGCCACTGTGGCTAGCGGGAGAGATATTAAAATGATAGTTCGAAGAGGTAAAAGTGCAAAAAAGAGTACGTTTGTCAAAGCTAAACTAAAATATCATATAATTTTGGCTATTTGTTAAAATACTGTCAGAAAGAATATTACGTGTTGGGTGCATAGATATTACCGCAATCACCATATCAGCATAGTTTTTTATTATTTAGATTATTATTTTGATCCGAAATGTTCACAAACACTTATAAAAATACAAATCTAAAGTGGGCCGTAAAACACGTCAGTGCGATTTTTTTACTTCAATATGACAACCATTCTGAAATACTACAAATCGTTCCTACGACACTATTTCAAAGCTGAAACGGCTCTTAATTTTGCAATCTGAAATTACTTAAAGCACTAATCACACAGAAATAGCATTATTATACTTGGTATCTCTCTTTCGTTTCGTTTCCACCTGATAAACCCATTGCAACAACAAAATAACAAATGAAATAATAAAAATGTGGGCATGTCCGTAGATCAGTCAGAAAGATTATGGCGAGGACTCGTTTTAGCTTGAATATAATATAAAACGGCCAGTAGGACGACCACAGCAGGGTTGGCTTAACACCTTGCGTGAGCACCTGAAGATCTCAAGCCTCCACCCGAGTAAGATAGAAGCTCGTGAGAAGTGTCGGCAGCGAGCCAAAACTGTAGACCCCGCCAGCTCGTGGGAGAAGTTCTACAACTACCGAAAGATGATGACCACTGCTTATCTTATTCATTGATAGGGAAGGAGAGTACTGCATTTGTGTACAATCCTGTTGTACGCAAATGTATCCATACAAATTGTATATTGCCACAGCTCGGCTAAATTACTCTTTCAGTACACATGTTCAACAGAATTGCGTAATTAAACAGCACGAAACGATCAAAATGTAACTGTGGATTAAAATACGAAAACCCATATTTTAAAATATTCTCTGTTATTGTCTCATAGGAGATCATGTTTCAACCTTCGAACTATACGTATATTCGTGAAGTACGACCAAGAATGATAGCAAAACAATGAGAACTTATCTGATAGTTGCTTTACTAAGAAATTACGTTTCCTGCTAATTGGTGGCGTTTCATTAATTAATGCTACATGAGCAGTTAGTGCGTTGAGCTTTTGACTCACAGGCACTGAACTGCATCTGCTGGTAGAATAACAGCCCGATCAGTTTAGCCCAAAAATATGGCGTACCCACGCAAAAGTACCCATCAAGGTTAAAATTTGCTGGAACGTTACCATTGTAATGAAATTGTGAAAAGTCCTTAGTTTCCGTGTGTGCAAAAGTTTTACCCGAGGTCAGTTCGCATTTTTTTTTTTCGATTTTTTGGCGGCACGGTTACATTTATGATGGAAATAAATGAGAAAAATTATAGATTTCGTAATTATCTGCAGAAATTGTTCTTTTCCCTTATATTAATGTAAAAGCCATTTTAAAGTTATGAACTGTTCTGCATAATTAGTTGCATAACATAAATGCTGCATGTACTATCGATGGAGGATATTTGCTGCACCATGTAGTCTGGGATCGAGAAGATACATTCAGCAACATCTTAGATAAATACGTTCAGTACATACGTAGATATTTTGGTCAAAAAATAATCGTGGTATTCTCCAAAAAAGTACTGAAAGCTTCAGAACAGCGCCAACGTTTTATAAAAACATCAGCATCTTCTGATATTGCCTTTGACTAAATCCCAAGTAGCCAACTACGAATTCACAGGAAGTCTCAGCTCAGTGCAATGATAAAATGAAACCTTATCAACGAACATATTTGGGCGAAATAAGCTGACAATAACGTAGACGTACTTATTGTAAAAACAGCAATTAATCAATTCGGTCCGAACAATACTAATGTTTTTGTGGGTAAGATATTCATTTGTTAGTATGATTTACCGCTCGCCTCCCAGTTAAACAAGTAGGCCTGTCGTCTTCTTTTTTTTATTTTTTTTTATTCATTCTTTTTAACGAGATAAATATGTGAGACAAGGCTGAGCAATCACCAGGCACTTTTTTCAGTACACGTTTATTAGATTAAACGTAAAGATCGCCTATTTTTACATAGTGGACTGTATGTAACACAACTTCAGCATTGTTCCAGGGGGTTAACAAAACACTTTTTAAATTATTTGAAAATCAAGATCTGTACTCCAGAAACATTAATAACCAAAGGAATTCGCTTTCTTCTTGCTGTGTATGAAGCTCCAACAAAAATTAATTGCAGTGATAAGTTACGGTAGTTATATTTTTCAAATACATACAGCGAATAAGAAACGTGTGCATTTAGCTTGTCTGCCTCTAACCTCGGCTTCTGCTCACGAACATTTCTACCCAGTGCGTTAACTGGTTCAATTAAGCCTGGAAAACACCTGGATCCAGAAAGAGGAGTGGAAGCAAGGACCTGAATATGTGGTAGAGCCAATTCAGTTCTCTTACGTCCACCTGCACAAGAAAAGCCCCTTAACACTTTTTTTTTTGGGGGGGGGGGGACTGTAAAAAATAAATAAATAAATAAATAAAAAATTGCAGTTCAACATAAGGCAGCAGAAATTGGACTTATTTTGTTCAATAGATGTAGTACCAGCTGTAAAGGCCAGTCGTGTTATAATGTTGAATCTCCAACAGAAGTCGATACATCAACAACGAAACGACTTAGGTTTCGTTGTTGCAACACTATACTGTCGACTCGGGAGGATTTTGGAGGAAGAGAAGGAAAAGAAGAAGAAAGGTAGTAGTAATAAGATGATGATGGGGGAAGAGAACTGAAAGATTGGATAAGGCATTCCTAAAGATCCAGGACACCACAGCTTCTCATCAAAGCGTAATCGTGCGTCTTCAGCTAATGTGGAGAGAGGGAGAGCATCAAAATGTCACCTTCAAGTCCGTCTTTGAAAGAGGTAAATTTTATAGTGATTGAAAACAAACCGTTTTTACCTTCATAAACTTTTTACTTGGCACACACAGAAATCGAAAGATAAGAAATGCAAGGAAAATGAATCATAAGAATAAATAAAATCAGGAACAACATAACCAAAATATGAACCTAAAATAATAGTTAATAAAGATAAAAATTTAAATATCAAGGAAAAACAATTAAATAAGGTACAGGAAAAATTAGTCAAGACAAAAATCTCCCTAGTCCCATATGGCCATGTGAACAATTTTACGTTACTTTTTTGTACAAACAGTTTCTTGTCCGAGAAATGTACATGGGTGTTGTAATATAAATACAACAGTTTTTTTCCTTGGCTGTTGAAATTGTATTTTTCACTATTTCATGTAAAATAATGCCGCGAGTCTTCCGCCGGGACGCGTAGCGCAGTGGTTAGAATAGCAGATTGCTGTGCTTGCGGTCACCAGTTCAGATCCCGCCATGGGCAGAAAAGAAATTTACTACTTTGTATTCACTTTTACTAGAATGTTCTACATGGTTTACTTGTAAGTTCCAGAAAACAGGAGTCAGTCTGTACTGAGTGTGAGCTTGTGTTAGCAATAAACGTGTTCTAAGTGTAAAGTGTTGTGCTCTATTAACGACCAGCCTTCGAATTCCGGAACATGTGAAGTTTCCAACGTGACAATTTTTGAAAACAAGTCATTTTATATCAAAGCCCAAAACAATTCCACAATTTTTTCGTTTTATAGTCAAGTGAAGACGAAGCTTAAACTTTCATATTGGCCAATAATTTAGTAAATTACAAAAACTGTCGTATCGTAAATCATTCTCTGGTACAGGAAATGCTGTTTTCTTCTTCTTCTGGACTGTTTTTGTATTCCATAGTGGTCTGCGAGGTGTCCGAAGAAAACATCTATCCATTTTGAAATTGGGCAATCGTCAGCAGGTAGTTGTCGTTTTTATGCCGATCCAGCTTTCGGGCAGTAGCTAGACATTAGTAGTGCTTAAATATACAATACAGCTCACTGCTGCCGACCTAATAATTCTGAAATTCATACAGTTGAGGGACTCACTTTCTTTGTTATTGAAGTTAATCTGATATGTCCATTCGCTATGTCCCAGACAAGAAATCGCTAACACCTTTGAGTAATAACTAATCTTCAATGCTTCCTTTTAGCGTTTTCAAAATGTTGTCCTTGTATAAAAACAAAATAGCGTCACAAAATGGATATAAACAAGTATACCGGCCACGTACGCTTGCAAAATCTGCTGTTCAGAGAAATAACGTAAATTTTGGTTCCAAGCACCGTTGTCCGTAAGAACGGCGAAACTTGAAACATCGCGGATAAACCTTGCACATGTTCGATGTTGTTCCAGAGCAACTTTGTCAAATAAATGATTAAAAGGCGATACTACCTGCTGTCCACCGAAGATGTCCCTTATCTGAAAATAAAATATCTGGGAAACGAGTACCGACAGAGGAATTGCATAAAACAAGCATTTTTATTGTGAAATTTGTAGTAATGCTGTACAGAATTTCAGAAAACAAAGAAGCTAGAAAAGCAAATAACAGCCAGTGCGCAGCGTAGCTCGTACGGTGTAAGCGTGCATGATGATAGTCACCCTTTTCACGCCGTCTTTGTAACCACATAATCTTTTCGAAATGTTCACTCCCTGCAGTACCGAGGTGGCGCAAACGAACATTAAAATTTGCCCTACAATCGTTTAGTGTCTCAACGGAAATGGATACCTTGCAGATAACCGATTCAAGCTCGTGCAACTATGTCGGATGATTCCTGTAAACAGTGGCTTTCAATGAGCCCCAGATCGAGCGAATATGGATGCTAATCGACCCCGTGCCAGTAAATTTGCAATACGCCAACGCAATGACCTTACTGCCGAAGTATTCATAAAGAACGGGAAAGACTTTCCCAGTACCATGTGGTCTGCACCATCTTGCATGAATCACTTGGTGGCTTCTCGATCCTCCAACGCTACCTCCGTGAACACAAATTGTTCATTACAATGCGACGTTCACTATTTACCGTTTCTCGCATTTAAAAAAGGGAGAATACAATTATTTTGGAAGCAGATGTTCATAATTTCGAAACGCCAGTTTTCCTTATTCACTGCTCCATTCAGGTGTAAGTGTACTTCATTTGTGAAACAGGCGCAGCCAACATGAAATGCTTCAGTGTCAACCATTGTGAGAATCTGTTGAGGCTTTCCCGGCGAACACTTGACATGTTGAGTAAACGGGTTTACTACCGGATGTTTGTGTCGCTGTGGCACCGTTTCTTTGCTTATTTTGGCACGTTTCACGTTTTGTATCGAAAACTTTATGAACATACATAGTTTCGGACAATGACTTTTACTTACATTTCACTGAGTTTATTGACATAGCGATCCAACAAGGGTTCTATTTTTACTGATTGACGTCCTGAACCCTAAAAAGCCATGATACATACAGGCCCTCCTTCAACAACCGTTGCGAAGCACGGACATATAAGCTAGTTTTACATAATTTGCCATTGTTCAGACCCGTATATACCGTTACATTGAGGTAACCAGAATAATTATCATCTTTTTAAAATGAATTTACAATTTGATTCAGTAATTGACATCTTAATTATCATTATACTATAATTTATTTTTGTGTACTTCAACTCTTACTAATTATTATTTCTTAACAATCCTCTGCTTTGTCGAAATCGTGATAAGCTTCAGTTGCCACGACAATACAGCTTCATTCATTCTTGTACTATATTCTTTTACAGATTTAATATCAGTTTTGCCCTTAAGGTTGGCGACGGTATTTTTAATTTTATTTTCAAATACCTTAGTACTGGATGGCAATAAATCAGTTTAAAAGTAACTCTGACGTATTTATTTTCAGTTATTGAAAATTATACTTCCCTGTTATTTGTATTTCCACGCGAGATACTTCCTCATTAACGGCTCATTGTTCTACGGGTCGGTAGCCTTACATAAGTTTATGTTCATTAGGCAAAAGCAAACACGGTCAAAATTAATTAGCAGTTGTACAGCTCGGTAATTGAGGGGGAGGTTACAAAGTGCTCAGAGCTGCAACGCAATGTTTGTAGGCTCACCATAATTAGAGAGCCTGTATAGGGAGACCACCCCCATGAACCACAGACATTGCCGAGGTGGGGTGGCTTGCGTGCCTCAACGATAGTGATAGAAAGTAGGGGTATCTGTGGAGAGGCCAGACAAACGTGTGGTTCCTGAAGAGGGGCAGCAGCATTTTCAGTAGTTGCAGGGACAACAGTCTGGATGATTGACTGATCTGACCTTGTAACATCAGCTAATGTGACCTTGCCATATAGTTACTGCGAACGGTTGAAATCAACGGGAAACTACAGCCGTACTTTTCCCGAGGACATGCTACTGTACTTTAAGAGTATATGTTGATTGTATTCTCTCGGGTAGTATATTCCGGGCGTAAAATAGTCCCTCATTCGGATGTCCGGGCAAGGACTACTCAGGAGGATGTCATCATCAGGAAAGACAACAGTGGCATTTCACGGATCAGCGAGCGCGATTTTACATACTCGGGTAGGGAGGATAGAAAATTTAAAAAGGGAAGTGGATATGTTGGAAAAGGAAGGAAGCTTAGGGTAACGTCCCGTCGACAGCGTGGTATTTAGAGACGGAGCTAACCCTCGGAGTTTTGGGTGATGGTGGGGAAGGAATTCGGCCGTGCCCTTTGAAAGGAGCCATCTTGGCATTTGCCTGGAGCGATTTAGGGAAATCACGGAAAACCTAAATCAGGATGGCTGGAGATGGATTTGAACCACCATCCTCCGAATATAAGTCCAGTGCGTTACCACTGCACCATCTCGCTCGGCGCTCGGTGGATAGGTTGAAGTTAGACATAGTAGTGGTAAGTAGTGGTAAGAGGATCAGGATTTCTAGTCGGGCGAATACAGGATTATAGATAGGAAATCAATTAAGGGTATTACAGGAGTAGGTCTATAAAGAATAAAGAAATAGGAATGCCGGTAAACTACTATGAGCAATGCATTATCGTAGTCAAGATAGATATGAAGCCAACATCGGCCTCAGTATTGTAAGCTTATATATCCATTGGCTATGCCAACGATGAGGAGATCTAAGAAATGTGTGAGGAGGTAAAGGAAATTGTTCAGACAGTTAAGGAAGAGGAAAATTAGTTGTGATGGGAGACTGCAAATTAGGTAGTGGGTAAAGAATGGGAAGAAAAAAATAGGTTAATATTGACTGGGAAAGGGGAACGAAAGAGGAAGCCGCCTGGTAGAATTTTGTACGGAATATAATTTAATCATAACATACACCTGGTTTAAGAATCACGAAAGAAGATTGTATACGTGGAAGAGACCAGGAGACACCGGTAGGTACCAGGTAGCTTTTATAAAGTATAGATATCGGAACCAGGTTTTAAACTATAAATCTATGTAGGGGTAGATATAGACTCTAACCACATCTTATTGAAGAAACTGCAGAAAGGTAGAAATACAAGGAGATGGACCTTGATAAACTGAAGGAAACTGAATTTCTTGAGAATATCAGAGGGATATTTAGGCAACAATTGACAGAAACTGGGGAAAATAAAACCGTCCACGAGGAATGGGTAGCTTCAACAGAACAAATAGCAAGGCAGCAGAAGGCCAAATAGCTAGAAGGATCAGAACTACAAAATATCCTTGGATATCACAGGAAATAATAAAATTAATTGATGAAGGGAGAAGATATAAAAATGCTGTAAATGAAACACTTAAAATGGTGTACAGACGACTAAGAAATGAGATTGACTGGAAGTGCAAAATGGCTTATCGGGAGTGACTAAAAAGCAAATGCAAGTCTATAGAAGAATGTATAAGTGGAGGAAAAATAGATACCGCTTACAGGAAAATAAAGTACACATTTGGAGACAAGAAAAATAACGTGGAAGAATATCAAGAAATCAGATGGAAAACTAGTTCTGTGTAGAGGAGGGAAAGATGAAAGGTGGAAAGGGTATATAGAGGAGCTCCACAAAAGAAATGAACTTGAGGGAATATTGTCGGAAGGTAAGAGGAAGTAGATGAAGACGAAATAGGATATACTAAACTAGGAGATAAATTTCACAGAGCACTGAAAGACCTATGCCGAAAAAAGGCCTCTGGAGTAGATGAGATTTCCTCAGACTTACTGGTCTCGGATACAACCAGCCATGACCAAACTATTTCACCTGGTGAGTAAGATGTATTAGATAGACGAAATATCATCAGCCTTTAAGAATAATGAAATAATCTCCATTTCAAAGAAAGCTGGCGCAGATCAATCAATTTAATAAGTCATTGTTGCAAAATTTTAACCCGCACAACTTTGAACATGGCTGCTTAACAACAACCGTAATCCAATTATTTAGAACAATTTTATATAACAATCAACCGGTTGCGTAGTTTTAAGGTATTTGACCTAGGTTTCGTTGTCGCTAGGATAAACTTCATCAGAAGAATTAAAAACAGTTACCTAAAAATGATAAAAACAGAATAAATATCTTATATGAAGAAAGATTTTTACACAGGCTGAACAGTGAAAACATTAGTACTTGCATGAAACACATGACGTCAAAAATATTAGGAGCAGAATTGCTCAAGTCTTTTTTATTGTAATAGACTTGAGCAATTCTGCTCGTAATATTTTTGACATCATGTGTTTCATGTAAGTACTGATGTTTTGGCTGTTTCCTTATATAAGATATTTATTCTGTTTTTATCATTTTTAAGTAACGGTCTTTTACTCTTCTGATTAAGTTGTCCCTAGCGACAACGAAACCTAGATCAAGTACCTTAAAACTATGCAACCGGTTGGCTTCTATATAAAATTGTTAAAAAAATTTTAAACCCGTATTATTTACGGAAGAGTGGAAATGCTGATAGTGCTAAACTCTGTGAAGATCAGTTCCGATACAAGAGAAATGTAGGAAAAGGAAGGCAATAAACACCTTACGACTTATCTTAGACAATAGATTAAGGAAAGCTTTTATAGATATGGAGAAAGCTTTTGACAATGTTAATTGGAATACGCTCTTTCAATGGAAGGTTATACACAACTTGTACATGAACCAAACAGCTGTTATTAGGGTCGCAGTGGTTGGGAAGAGAGTAAGACAGGGTTGTAGCCTTTCTCCGAAGTTATTCAATTTGTACATTGAGCAAACTGTGAAGGAAAGCAAGGAGAAATTTGGAGAAGAAATTAAAGTTCAGGGTGAAGAATTAAAATCATTGCGTTTTGTTGATTACATTGTAATGCTGTCAGAGAGAGTAAAGGAACTGGAAGAGCAGTTGAACGGAACGGACATTGTGTTGAAAGGAAGGTGTAATGTGAACATTAACAAGTACAAAACAAGGGCAATGATATGCAGTCTTAGAAAATCAGGCGATGCTGCAGGAATTGCATTACGTAACGAAACAATCAAGGTGCTAGATTAGTTTTGTTACTTCGGCAGTAAAATAACATAGGATGGTCGCAGTACAGAGGAATAAAACGCAGAATGACAATGGGGAGAAAAAGAGAAGTTTATTAATATCAAATATTAAGTTTAAGGAAGTATTTTCTGAAGTCATTTGTGTGGAGGGTTACCTTGTACTGGAGTGAAACTTGGACGATCAATAGTTTAGACAGGAAGAAGACAGTGGCTTTTGAAAGTGGTGGTACAGAAGAATGCTGAAGATTTGGGGGTAGATCGCATAACTAATGAAGAGGTACTGAACATAATGGGGGAGAAGGAATTTTTGGCATACCTTGACTAAAAGAAGTGATCGATTGGTTGGACACATTCTTAGATATCAAGTAATCGTAAATTCAATATTGCAGGAAAGTGTGTGGCTAAAAACCACAGTGATGAGTATAGTAGTAAGCAGATTGAGATGGATACGGGTTGCCGTTGTTGTGATGAGGAGGCTTTCTGAGGATAGAGTAGGGTGGAGAGCTGCGTCAAACCAGTCTCCGAAGTCCACAAAAACAACATATAGGGAGAGTGGCCATGAGTGATACTGCTGTTGACTAGGTGAGAGCCCAGGACGCCACGTTTTTACAGGACTTGATGGGCTTTGTTTATATATGAAGAGCGTTTTTGGATTGCAGAGTGTCTTAAGTGCTTCTGACAGTGATGTCACTGTAAAATTATTCACAGATTGTGTTGCGGTAGGCATTGGTGTACTTTTGCACGTTTTCTGCCGGTGATATTTACGTAATTTATCCTACATCAATAGACTTGCTACCGATCGGTGTGTAACGATAATTTCAGAACTTTGCGATAATTTTTAAGCTTAAACGTTGTAGTGATTTATGGTTACATTAAAGACAGTAAAGTGAAATGCCTGATTGTGGAGCTGTTGACTGCAAAAACCGAAGTGAAGTTGACTATAGGATGCTTGAGCTTCCAAGGAATGTAGAAAGACGGAGACAGTGGGCGATGAAAGTACCCGACAAGGCGGAAACCGTCAAGACGACTTATGGATACCAACGAATTATTCTTCTCTGTGAAATAAGTACATCCTCTTCCACCCTGATGGAGGAAAATTCTTGATAAAAACTATTAAAGTAGCCTTAGTGCAATTCTCCCTGGTGTAAGGGGGGAGGGGGCATCTGAGTTCGTATTATGAAGACAGTGCGAATTCGGTAAGCGGAAAGAATTTTTTGTCAATGTTTCGTATAGTAGTTCATGATTTTGATTTTTGTCATGTTTAAATATGAATATCGAACCCTAAGTCAACCTATCTTCGACTCTCATTTTGACCTTAGCTGAGTATTGTAGGCTATTCACAGTCCTATAGACGGCCGCGGTGGCCGAGGGAACTGAGGCGCTCCAGTCACGGTCTGCACGGCCACTACGGTCGGGGGTTCGAATCCCACCTCGGGTATGGATATTTGTGCCGTCCTTAGTCTTAGATAGTTCATAAGTAGTTTGTAAGCTTAGGGACTGATGACCCCGTAGTTAAGTCCCATAAGTCCTACAAACATTTGAACATTTTGAACAATCCTATAATTGGTTAAGGTATATAGCATGAATAAGGGGGGGGGGGGTACTGTTGGCTCGTTGTGGATATTCAGTTATCTATTTTCAGTCAGCTTCCGTTTTTTCAATGAAGAATGTAGTGATATTTGTATATTAAAAAAAGATTTTCTGTGGTACAGTGTTCCAAAGTATGTAGAAAGTGATCTTTTTGACATTTCCCAGTGTAACAAAAGTAATACGATCGACAGGAACACACTTAAAATACATAATATGGAGACGTAAAGGGATAAACTTTTACTAATTTCATCTGTGGACAAAAAAATCTTGATTAGGATTTTTTTTCTTTGGGATACATCACAAACAACATTTTTTCTTGTTCATCAACTACCAATTGTCGATGTTACCAGAATATAGTAAAATACGGCTATTAACATTCAACAGATATAAACGAGACTTCCATCTGCTCACAAACATAGACGAATGATATTCGTTTTAAGCAGGTACTAAGTATGAAGCTAGAAGATCTGCTTTAGTCTCACACTGATGCCTTATTTTAATCGTGAAGTGGGTACATTTCTGCTTGCGTAGCTATTTAAATGCACGTCCCGCGCGTAATCTGGTACAAACTTTGGCGGTCACCGGCTGCTTGGCCACTCTTTCCCTATATAGGCTCAATATCCATAATGCGGTTACAGCTCCATCTTTAAGCAGCTTTCCGAACTGTTTTGACCTTTTTTTTTTCAATTTATATAAATAATTTTTACAACTTTTTATATTCCTTACAGTCTGCGGCGTAGTGTAGGGGATAGGGAGGTTATAGGCGTAATATGAAAAGTTATGAGTGGTGAGTCAACTTTAACGCAGAAGTCAAACATGGAAGGGATGCTGTTTTCAAATCAGGCGTGTGGGAGAGGGGGATAAGCACATTTATGATTTCAGCAAATAAAGTGGAGCGGCTCAGCGAAGCTTCTGGTGACGCAAGTAAGTCGGCGAGGGCGCTGTACTGCCCAACAGCCTGACAGCTGTATTACTTAAAGGAGGCTGGGACATACTTGATCGGAAGTAGGAGACCGGTCACGTGTAACAAAGATCATCTATGCCACATCTGTGAAACACAGGGCGACGGGGTCAACCTCGTTGTGTAAATACAAGCGAAAAAGACAATTTCGGCAGAGTCAGCCACAGCAGAGAGGCAGCCACTGCTGGGCAGTCACCTGCCGCCCGGACTGTGCTTCTCGTCGACAACAATTCTTATTATTGTTACCGCAAAACTGAGTGTGTCGCAGGCTGGAAGCACTTAGACGCAGCGCGGCCAGCAGCCGATCATCACGATCAACACGGCATCCCCGACGAGAGATGCAGCCAGCGGAACAGCGGCGGCCCAGCCTGACGCAACGGGCAGCGGGGTCCCGGCCTCGACAGCAGCGCAACCGGGCGTCGAACCGACGCATGGCGCGGTAAGACTGCAGCCAGTTACTTACCTAGCGGCGCGGTGAGGACGAAAGGACGCGGCCACACCTGAAGCGCTCCTGTGACCGTCTGGAGGGAGGAGGAGGACCTGGATTCAGCTCCCGGGCAGCACCCAGTGCTGAGATAGCACGACCATTGACGAAGCTGCTAAAGAAGGGGGCCAAGTTTCAATGTACGGCAGAATGTGATGCAGCTTTCCAGACATTGAAACAAAAACTCGTAAAGAGCCCAGTCTTGGTGTATCCGGACTTTAGTAAAGAATTCATTTTATCGTGTGATGCGAGTGGCCATTCGGTGGGTGTGGTGTTATCACAAAATGTAAATGGGGTGGAACATCCAATAACATATGCCTCCCGGCAGTTGACGACGGCAGAGCGAAATTATTAAACAACTGAGAAAGAGTTGCTTAGCGTTATATGTGGAATTAGGTATTTTCGATGGTACTTATACGGAAGAAAAGTTAAGGTGGTGACGGAACACGCTGCATTAAAATGGCTCCTTAACTGACGCGATTCGTCTAGCCGGTTAATCCGCTGGGCGCTGTGTTTGTCAGAGATTTTGAAGTGATCCATAAGCCGGGAAAGAAACATACGAATGCAGATGGCCTAAATAGAAAAGTGGCATTCGTAGAGGCAATGGGAAGGACTGCGGAAGAGTGGCAGAGAGCACAAGCAAGAGATCCGGAATGTCAGAAGTATGCCTTTCAGAAGCAGTTTTGCAAGGAAGACGGACTTTTATGTCGTATGACCAGACTTGGGCCCAGAATATTTGTGCCTGCAAACCTCAGACAAGAGGTAGTCAGGGAGGCACATGATCATGTCCTGTCCGTACACGACGAACAGAGGACCACGGAAAGACGAGTGGCAGAAAGGTTTTGGTGGCGCGCCAGGAAGCAAGATGTGGTCCAGTACGTTCGAAACTGTGTGGAGTGCGCGCGGCGTGCAGACTAGAGCCGCCAGAAGGCACCTTTACTCTGATTACCGGAAGCCTCAGCTCCATTTTCCCTAATTGGAGCCGACATCTATGGGTTATTTCATAAAACACCAGCCGGAAACGAGTACGTCCTGACAATTATAGATCAATTTTCTTATTACCTAGCAATGGTGAGTCTTCCTGACCAGCAAGGCAGTACGATTGCACAAGCACTCGTAAATAACTGGATACTTAAATTTGGAGTACCAGAGGCTATTATTTCGGACAAGGCTCAGATTTCATGGCCGACGTCCTCGATCAGCTCTGTCAGCTCTTGAAGATAAAAAAAACTGCACAGGCAAATGGGCGGACAGAAAGAGTACACCGAACAATCGGCAAAATGATCAGCTATTACATCAATGAGCAACACAATAACTGGAAAATGTACTTGCCAATGGTTGTATGCTGCTACAATGCAAAGAAGCACGAGGAAACGGGTTTGTCGTCATATGAGGTAGTGCACGGAAGGAAAATGCCATCACCTTTCGAAGCAAAAAAGAAGGGAAAGTCGGTGAGAGATTTCTCGTAGATCATGAAAAAGGTATGGACCAGAGTACAGAAAACAAACACTAAGGCGCTGGAGTGACAGGAAAGTCTGGAGAAGGCAGGAGCAATGGGCGAAGGGAAAGACGAAAAAGTAAGTTTCTAATTATCGAGGACCTTATCAAATTGTTGGAGTGACGTCGCCAGTAAATGTAAGATTGAAATTGGCAACACGAACGTCAGTTGTGCATGTAAATAGGTTAAGACCTTTTAAGGGGACAATTGATGTTTTACCTCCACCAGTAGTATCTGTTGATAAAGGAATTGCAAGGTGTCGGAAACAGAATCAGTTAGCGTTTCCAAGGAGGAGGCAAGGGGGATTCGTTATATTATTTAAGATAAATTAATATGGTAGTTTTTTTTTCCTTTTGTCTTCTTTTATTTGTTTATTTCATCTTAGTACATAACACAATTGTTCTTTTGCACGGAGCACCGTCTGCCGCCGCGGTGGAGTAGCCAAGCGCTCTATAGCGTCTCGCTGCGGAGCGCGCGGTTGCTCGCCGTGGAGGTTCGAGTCCTCCCTGGGGCATGGGAGTGAGTGTGTTTGTCCTTAGGTAAGTTTACCTAGGTTTAAGTAGTTTGTAAGCTACGGACTGATGACCACGCAGTTTGGTCCGATTGATCTACAAACATTCGAACATTTGAACTCTTTCTCCAGGACCACAAGTGCTAAAAACATTTGAACATTTTCAAACACCGTCTAGCGTGATGGAGCTTCACAGGATTTCAGTAGCAGTAGGATTAATGTTCTGCTTAATTGAAGTGCCATTAAGAATCAAACCACTATCACTTCATGTGCAATTACGGGAAATAATTTTCATTTACCTGCATCCGTGACTGGCTATATTACAATGAACAATCATACCATTTTGTTCACTGCCCTGACACGACCCTACAGATATTACCACAACAAAACCTAACCTCCCTTAACGAGTCATTCGATCCGGAAATCCTTAGATCACTTTATCTGCACCCAGCAGAGCAGAATTGATGCCAATGCCATTATCCAACATGTATTGCGGCTTAAACATGAAAGAAAGACCAAAATTATAATGTTGAGCACTAGTATTTCCTAATAAAAACAATACGACATTAACATACGACATCGTGGCTAGAACTGTCAAAATACCAAATCAGAATTAAAATTACCAATAAATTTGGACAGTTTATATACAGATCCCTTAGATTTTCTACGTATGTCAGACCATCTAGACATATATATAAGTAAATGTTAAGTTCTGTATTGCAATGATTAGTCCGTGTGGCATTTTCGGCCTGCCAGGAGACGCCACTTCAGCGACTTGCGTGTCAGTGATTATGGAATGACGATGAAAATGACAAAGCACCAAATTCCAAAGCGGAGAAAATTCCACGATCCGACTGAAATCGAACCCGGGCCCTCTGCGTGGCAACCTACCACGCCGTCCACTGGACTACGGGGGCGTGTCATACCGTAATATTACATTGGGCCATTACAATTTTTTCAACCTAAATGCCACCCACACTCTACCGCAGGTCACTTCAAAAAGGCAGTTTAATGCGAAATGGTCCTACTGAAATAAATATTACTTAGCAACTATTTTCTTGAAACTTCCTGGCAAATTAAAATTATGTGCCGGAACCGGGACTCGAACCTGGGACATTTGCCTTTACTGGTGGAAGTAATGTTGCGAGGCGGCACCGTGTGTCGTGTCGGGGTAGCTCAGTCGGTAGAGCGCTTGCCCGCGAAAGGCAAAGTGTCCCAGGTTCGAGTCCCGGTTCCGGCACACAATTTTAATCTGCCAGGAAGTTTCATATGGCGCACACTGCGCTGAAGAGTGAAAGTTTCATTCTGGAAACATCCCTTAGTCTGTGGCTAAGCCATGTCTCCACCATATCCTTTCTTCCAGGAGTGCTAGTCTTGCAAGTTTCGCAAGGAGAGCTTCTGTGAAGTTTGGAAAGTAGGAGGCGAGGTACTGGCGGAAGTAAAGTTGTGAGGCGACATCGTGAGTCGTGTCGGGGTAGTTCAGTCGGTAGAGCGCTTGCCCGCGAAAGGCAAAGGTCCCAGTTTCGAGTCCAGGGTCCGGTACACAACTTTAATCTGCCAGGAAGTTTCATATCAGCGCACACTCCGCTGCAGAGTGAAAGTTTCATTCAGCTATTTTCTTAATTATTACGTTTACGTTTTACAGCGTTTACAATACAAATGCTTTTCGATGCAGTCCCCTATTTATCATTGGCTTCAAGACATTTAGTTTTGAAATCCGGGACTCCTCGACTGGACACAGTGTAACGCCCAGGTGCTCCTGGAAAGGACACGCGCAATGCTCAGTGCTCTGATGGGCCCGCAGTCATCTCGCCACGACCGCTCACCGATCAGCCGTGCCCTGCGGTCCGCGCATTAATGGCAGACAATTAGACGTCTGCAGATGTGGAGCGTCGCGACGGCGCTGCCGATAGAGAGAGAGGAAGAGATAGAGAAAGAGAGAGAGAGAGAGAAGGAGAGAGAGGGAGGGAGAGGCAGAGGGAGAGACTGGGCTGGCTTTCGCCGCCCCTTAATTGGCGGCGGCTGCAGAGTCTCTGGCCAGACCGGACTCCTCGACGGCCGATCGCAATCTGGCCGGGCAGATGCTCTTGCGCGGCGCGCTACCGGCAAATCCATGTCAGTAGGCTGGTGCCGCCGCGGCCGCCATATATCAGAGATACTGCTCGGTCTCGCCGTAATTGGCGAGATCGGCCATCATCGTGATTTGCTGTACGAGTCCGCCGCCGGCACCGGCCCTCGTGTGCGCCGTCTCCCACTGCCGGCGCTCGTGACGAATCGATAGGCGGCAATCGACCGCTCTCGAGAAAGGTACCGCCCCGCTCGATGTTTGCAATCGGCAGGTTTTCGGGCCCCGGGGCAGTCGAGCTGCCTCATCTGCATCTACGCGTTAAGAGTATCGGCAACATTCCCCCATCTAAGGTCACGATTTAAGTCAACATAATGAATCGTCTCTCTTTTGACAGCGAATATTTCACGTAGCCGCCACTCGTTTGTCCATTAAAGGCGCGATGCTCATTTTCGAGCAGCCGCATTTGACATTCGTCTTTTGGTTCGGGCGGTGGGTTCTAACGCGGTTTACGCCAGCTGGCTTGCCTTATCTCGGAGTAGCACGGCTGTTTTCTAAAGCGGAAGTTGTTATGGGCCGCGAAATTTAATTAGCACTTCTCACGTACACCAGCTCAGTTCGCAGGTGAATATAATAGCAGGGGTTCAGGTGTAAAATGTGATAACTGACAATTTGTGGTTTTGAGTTATTACAATATGATTTATGAAAATATTACTTTTGTATCTCGTTTCCGCCGGTTGTCCTGGGTGTCGGTGGTCAAGTAGAAAGAGACTGACACAGGAAAATAGGATGCACGCGTGTGCGGGTACAGAGTCGGAGGTGACCAGCCAGTGGGACAGCAGGAACTAGAAACACTAAGCTAGATTAGAACAAGTTGTATATTTCGTAGAAATAGTTTAATACTTAACTTTTACAAAGCTCATGACTGCCAACTAAGTGTACTGCTGAGACATATGTTAACTACGTATAGGTCTGCCTACTGATGAGACCTAGTGCCTGTCCTAATCCCAAGTGAACGATGCAGTTCAGTGGTGGCCACGAGCGGAGTTGCAGCAGAGGGCGCTCGTGGCTGACGTCGTAAGAACGCCGCGCCGTGCGTGCATGGCGGCGCGCGGCGAAAGTACGTGGCGCGGACTTCAGATTTGTGCGACACCATAATTTCTGTACATTATACTGTATTATATCGTTTCTACAAATTTCTAGTACATATTTGATCATTACAAAATGCACCGATAGAGTTAAGAAGTTCAAATAAATATTTATTTATTTTTGGAAGAATGAAGCAATACCGCACACATTGACAGAAATGTTCTGTGAAAGTAACCAATTATTTGTAATCGTAAAATATCGTTATTATCTAGAGTGGGTCATTTCATTGTAACGTTGAATATTCTCTTGTACTCACCTCGTAATCATAATAAATTAATTAATTCTGTGAAGAATGATCTCACACAATTAAATAACAGACACTCGCGCGTTTAGATTAATTAAACCGTACGTTTTCATTACCCTCACCGTTGCTCATACGCTTATAATAGTTACATGCACTGTTCTCTTCCATAGCTACTCAACGTCTGTGACAACATTAACAATAAGAGATTTTTCACAATTACTCTCCAAAGGTACACCAAATACAACATCTGTACTTCTCATCGAGTCCTGATCTAGCTTATGTAACTTTTCTAACGTGTATTACACCACATCAAATCAACTGGGTATATTATGCTTACACTAAGTACATACTTGCTCATAAGAACTCAATTACTCAATATTGGTCCACTACGTCAAATAGCTCGGTTACTAGTCACCCACTCTTTTGGATAGTATTCTAAACGCTTATATTATCTAAATGACAACGTATATGTCCATCTTTTACGAAGTATTTCTACCTATTATTATTAATCTATAATGTACAAATGTGGAAAGATTCGCATTTTATGTTACTTTATTGTTCTGTTTGACCACCAATCCTGCACTGCTTATGGATTGTCATAGATTTACAGTAAAAAAATCGCTTTTTTTTCTGATGCACTGTGTCATTTTGTGACCAATGGCCAGAATATTTAAAGGTAACCAGACAATAATAACCAATTTATGCAAAAACATAGTTCAATAAAGAAAGAGGGCTACTAGTCAGTAATGTAATCTGATGGTTACTGGTACTCCCCATTTATGTCAGTTCACCTATAAATGGACCTCGTTATTTATTACTAATTTTGAGTAATTTTCATGCCTTTTGATGCATTTTCTCAGTTACTCTCATTTTTTAATCGTAGGACAAGTAATTTTTTTTCTTTTTCATATGCAACATTTTCTGATACATAGTATTTTACTGTACCTAATCATTAACATGTACCCCCTACGGTAAATAACGACTCCGCCATTTGTACGTGACTAAATAAACACAGCAACACAATAAGATGCCACTTCATGGATACGCATTAACGCATTAACAAGTGTGATAATTTCAATCATCGAGTTGCCATCGAAGTTTTCAAACGATAATTAATCGTCACCAAGGTCAGCGTATACACAATCAAGGAGACACAACATATTTGACTGACTAAATTATGCTTTGTCTCCATGGCTACCAAGGCTGGCGTCCCAGCGACCATCTTTGCAACGGTTGTACACCGTTACCATGGTTATTAAAGTGGCGTCCTGCAGACGATCTTTGCCTTGCTACGTTATCTCGAAAGCCCCATAGAGGGCAGTCTACTGTACAAATGAGTTCTGTCATTGCTCTTTTACAGTTCTGTACGTTATTCATTTTTACAGCATGTTTTCGCCATATAACATATATAAGTTGGTCCTATTATTAATATCTAATTTTCCTAATATTAAACAAAGAACACATGTTTTTAATCAATGTAACCCATATTCACACCCAGTGGTTGCAATTGGTGGCAACCTATTGACGATGGGCGTGGCCTACACTGTAAAAGTCAGAGCAGCCCAACTATAGCCAGCAGTGGAGCCTCTCAAGAGACAGGCCAGCTCCTCAGCGAGGGTATACCAGCTGTAATTTCACTGTTGCAGTTTTCTTGTCATTATAGTTGTACAGCACATATTTGTTCCTCATTAGAGAAATAATCTGAGGATGATCTTTATTAATCGAAACCGGTCATCACAATAAATATCATATTCCGATCTAGACTGCTACAGTTATTATATTATTCAGAAAATTATTTGATCGCTGTTACTTTCCAGGGAACAATGTTCCATAAAATACTATCCGCAAATTTATTCTACATTTCCCTTTATTTCTTTGTTACTTATATTAAGTAAATGAATGAAAAAATCATTTAAGGAAAATTAAAATAATTCATTAAAGAATACAAAACTCTTTCTTTAATGGGTAATTACATAAATATCAGTATGTGTCTTAAACAAGGCGTTAGAAGTATGCACTTGCCACATTAATATTTGACATTATGAAATTTGTGCATACAGATTAAGCCATCATATTAATCACACAGTGTAATTAAATTTAGTAGTTTTAACAATTGGAAAGGTTGATAGCGGTGCACAAATGTCGCTGTCACTGCTCTCGTTATTTCCTTTCGATTGCTCTGCAACTTTTAACGTCTTTTAATAAGCATGATGAACATTAATAAAATCTGTTTGATTTGTCACACCGGGAAAGCCTAAGAAGTTACATGATGAACATCCGATTTATATGGTAAACAGGACAGAACATCAAGTAATTTGGTTGCATCAATGGGTTCTGGACCTGTGCCTAGGATCGGTAGAGGACATTTGAAGCCTTCGAGTAACTGCACTGAACGACCTCCTCGTCTAAATCATATAGCATCCTTTTCACCACCGTACGATTTGTTTGCTATCATTTTTCACGTCCCTGTCTTGATAACTCCATCTTCACATCAAATAGTATCTGAACTTTTCTATTGAATGTATGACATGTTAACTATAGCAGCAACATTTGTTTGCATACAAAGACAAATATTAAGTTACAAACACCATATTTTCTTCGTTACTACCGCTATAATTTATCAAGTTAGTTGCTTATACATGAGGAACTACCTTGAGCATAACACTGATCTTTTGTTTTTGTATGCCCATACATGTTTCGATACACTTGTAGCATCTCCAGTGGGTCCTTTTCATTGCTTTGAAAGTGAACAACGAAAAATATTTTTAGTTTTTACAGTTCTTATAAGCTCATCCTGTTAATTACAATTAAAGGTAAAGCAGTCAACAATCCGAAGATTGGTTTGAACACCACAGTGCTTTACTAGGCATGGTCCTGTTTGGAGGTGGTATGCCGTTGGCTTCCTCCGACCTTTGAACTGACTTACCCAGCCAGTTATAGGGGGACTTACAATATAACGTGGGTTCCGAACCACGGTGCTACTCGGTATTTTTCACATCAGCAACACTGCCAGAGGTGAAAGAAGTGGAAAGTGACAGATAAAAATCCTAGGACCTGGCGGCGATCGAACCAGCGACCTTTGGATTTGTAGTCTGGCACTCTACCACTGTGCAACCGAGGCACGGCAATTAGGTACAATAATTTCATATATCAATACATACCTTGTTTTACAAGTTGGATTGGTTGGTTTTCTACTTCTTCCCTGTGGGTCTTTGCTTACAGTTGGTCATCTGCAATCATATGGCATATACAAAACTGTTTCTCGTGAAATATTTGATCATGTATATCTGAACATATTTCATTAGCAAACAAATAAAAACACACACAGATAGAGATGCCATTCACATAAATTAAGTAGTAGACCTAACCGTAAAACAACGACATTAACTGCGAATGGCTGAAGTTGAAATTGTATTCCCAGCTGGGATTCAAAACCGGGTCTGCTGCTTGCCAGGCAGTTGCACCAGACCCCTACACCACTGGAGAGACAGCCGTCATGACAACTGCACGGACTACTCCCACACGCCTCCTTCAGACACAGATTCTCAGCTTTTTCCTGCCCACTATTACTGAAACTCGTCGGAGCCGCTCCCAAGTGGCGCAGTAGGATGGCCAAGGAGCCTTGATACTGAGTACGCAGTTGTACTCCGTCTGATGTTCGAATCCTCCTTCGGGCATAGGTGTGAGTGTTGTCCTTAGGTTAATTTAAGTTACTTTAAGTAGATTGTAAGCCTAGGAACCGATAAACCTCAGTAGTTAAGATACATAGATTTACAAAGATTTGTATTTTGAGTACTGCTAGACCCTTACTCTTGCGGTAATAAAGTTGCAGAACCACGAGTTAGAGTAATAGTAGCCAAGGAAAAGTTGAGAATTTGCAGCTGACGGGAGAATTGCTCGAGTAGACCGTGCAGTTGTGATGATCACTGTGTTCGCAGTGGTTTTCAAATGCTTGTAAACGTAAGGGACCAAACTAATCAGGTCATCGATCCCAAAACTTTGCAAATTACTTATACTAACTTACGTTAAGGGCATACACACACACACACACACACACACACACACACACACACACACACACACAAACACACACACACACACATGCCCATGCCCGACAGACGACTCGAACCTCCGACAGGGGCGGCCGCATAATCGCTGATTTGGCACCACACTCTGCGCAGCCATTCTTGCGTGTCTTTGTCAACTCCCATGAGAGAATGTTGTTGTTGTTGTGGTATTCAGTCCGGAGACTGGTTTGATGTAGCTCTCCACCCTACTCTATCCTGTGAAAGGCTCTTCATTTCGCCGGCCCTGGTGGCCGAGGGGACTGAGGCGCTCCAGTCATGGTTTGCACGGCCACTACGGTCGGGGGTTCGAATCCCCCCTCGGGCATGGTTATCTGTGCCGTCCTTAGTATAAGGTAGATGATAAGTAGTTTGTAAGTTTAGAGACTGATGACCCCGTAGTTAAGTCCCATAAGCTTAATAAACGTTTGAACATTTTTGCTCTTCATTTCCTTATAAGAACGGCAACCTACATCCATTTGAATCTGCTTACTGTATTCATCTTTTGGTCTCCATCTGCGATTTTTACCCCACACATTGCTAAATTTACGATTTCTTGATTTCTAAGAAGGTGTCCTACCAATCGATCCCTTCTTTCAATCAAGGTATGCCAGAAATTCCTTTTCTCCGCAATTCTGTTCAGTATCTCTTCGTTACGCGATCCACCCACCTAATCTTCAGCATTCTTCTGTATCAGCACACTTCAAAAGCCTCTTTTCTCTTCCTGTCCACACTTTTTATCGTCCATGTTTCGCTCCCGTACAAGGCAACACTCCACACAAATGCCTTCAAAGAGGACTTCCTTACACTTAAATTAATATTCGATTTTAGCAAATTTCTCTTTTTCAAAAATGTTTTTCTTCCCATTGCAATTCTGCTTTTTATATACTCTGTACTGTGACCATCGCATGTTATTTTACTGCCCAAGTAACAAAACTCATCTACCACGTTTATTGTTTCGTTACCTAATCTAATTCTTTCAGTATCGCCCGATTTTCTTATACTACACTCCATTACGCTCGTTTTGCTCTTGTTAATGATCATTTTATACGCACCTTTCAACACACTGTCCATTCCGTTCAACTGTTCTTCTAGGTCATTTACTGTCTCTGAGAGAATTACAATGTCATCGGCAAAACGCAATGTTTTTATTTCTACACCCTGAACTGTAAATCCTTCTCCATATTTATCGATGATTACCTCTATAGCTTGCTCAGTCTACAGATTGAATAGCATTGGAGAAAGGCTACAACCCTGTCTTACTCCCTTCCCAACCTCCGCATCCCTTTCATGCCCTTTAACTCTGATAACCGCTGTCTGGTTTTTTACAAGGTGAAAATAACCTATATTTTACTCCTGCTGATTTCAGAATTTGAAAGAGTGTATTCAAAAGCTTTCTCCAAATCTACAAAAGCTAGAAATGAGAGCACATCATTTTAGTATTACACACATTGTACGACTACGTCAATAGAAGGAAGATATGAAGACGTAAAAGAAAATTCGCAGACGGCGCATCACGCGACCCAGAAAGAGAGGTACCAGGAATTCTTCCCGAAGTGGAAACGGCGTTGGTAGACTATTTCGAAGGGGACCGAGCACAATAAGTAAAAGATAAGCGTATAAAAATTTTGCGGACTAAGTTCCGAAATTTCTGAACAGACCTCGTAGAAGAGCGATAGGCCAATCCAGTAATTATTTCCTTGTGTACTCAATGGCGTCGACGCGTCACGAGTGAAACTCCTGTACACCTATCGAAAAAGTTTTCTTTAACTTTCGCGCTGACGAAACCCTGGCATGGCGCATCTTCTCCTCACTCGCGTAAAAGTGCTATGGATCCAGTCCATTACTGGAAGCGGCGAACAGAGAGGATGTGAAGTGCCTCATTCAATTACGCAGTGAGACGGCCGCCCACCAGCCGTGTCCTGGGCTCACGCGCGCGGCGGCTACGCTCGGCTCGTGACGTACCGCACTCTCTTCCGCTGCAGCCCACTTTGTTTATGGGCGCTCGTAGATTATCACGCACCACACTTCTCAGAAAGGAAAATCCGCCCCTCCCGGCCCTCGGCGGGTGTACACAATGGGCCATTAATGCGCCGCCTCTAGATGACAAGCGCGTGATACTCTGCTGGAAGGCGGGCAGCGGACAGCTATCCCCCTGACGGAATTCATCATTGTTAGCCGCTCGCTTCTCTCATGACCAACGCACCACGTAAGTAATGAGTCAGTACTTGCGCATGTAACCCAATATGTCTAGAACATAGTACGGTCGACACCGGTCCGTAAGAATGTCGTACAGGAAACTTTACTGCAGTACTTGTGTTTCTCACTTTGGTTTTAAAATTTATTTCACTTTTTATGAAATACTTTGGAGGTAGCTTTTGAAATTGTTGACTTGAATATACCGTGTCAAATTCTAAAGGTAGCATGAGTAAAATACAGGGTGAAAAGTATTTAAACCGACAAATTCTGGGATGCTGTAAAGGACATCAAAACAAATATTTTCCCTAACGTCATTTTTTCCTATAAGGATTATTTAAACCGGTAGAAGATTTCTCTCGCGGCAAATTAATTAAACCAACAAACACTTTTCCATTTTTTTATTACCAGGAGACAATACATTAACCCAGATTTTCCTGATTTTTTTGGTTACTTTTGGTTTAAAAGATTTATTACAGATGTAATAGATCATTCTAATGTTGCAATATCGATATTACATGAATTGCACCCTTAGTCTCAGCATATTAGATTGTCCATTTGGAATGAAGTAGAAATTAAAACACTAATATTATATGTTAAATATGACATTTTAATTGAAAGGCCAGTCATATGTTTTTGAATAACAAAATTGACGTGTAAGTACTAACATTCCCAAAATCATGAGTTAACTCACGCGTTGCTTCTAACATCGAATAACGTACTAAAACAACGATTGTTAGTATTTGTATATCAATGATCGACATTCAAATGACAGTCCGATGATGGAGAAAAAAAACTCAACAGTATCCTTCTGGGACTTCATCATCTGGGTTAACACAACTCAAATTCTATTACAGTAGATTTTCAAAAATGCCTCCATTGACACGTAAACAAAGGTTACACCGTCGGATCATGTTCTGTCTGACACGGGCAAAAACCTCAGAAGTATCCTGAATTGTATCTGCTGCTGCTACTATCCGGGCAACCAGATCCTCTTCTGATACAATAGGAGTTTCGTGAATCAGGTTGTGTATCTCTCCCCACACAAAAACGTCCAGAGGAGACATATCTGGGAATCGAGAAAATTGTAATAGTTCTGGCCTTTTAATACGGCCTCCACCGATTTCAATACTCCTCACAGGAAAAAATGCCATTAGGAGAAATATTTGATTTGGTGTCCCCTGCATTCTTCCAGAGTTTGTCGGTTTGAATACTTTTCACCCTGTATAGGAAACGAAAAGTAGTATGCTTATTGTTTTAAATGAGTTTTAGTTGGGAGTAAGATTTCATTTAATAAAACTATAAGTAATCCGGTCACGAAGACTGAAATAACGGCCGGAAATGAGGGGTGCATACCACGATCGTTGACGCCATCTTTCGGAGGATGACACAGCGGTCGGTCAGTACCCAGACGGCTCCTCGAGGCCTGTCGGACGGAGTTTAATTTAGTTTTTACACACTAGTACTTTGGAAAAAGCTCCTTCACATGATAAATTTTTGTTTGGTGATGGGATATCCGTTGTACAAAGAGCAATAACACAAAAGAACTAACCCTTGTAATGTACAGTGTGTTCGCAAAGTCTTCCGTGGCGGCGAGCCTCGCGTGTTTCGCCTTGCGGGCGCGTAAAGGTGGCAGCACATTCATGTCGTACGGGCTAGTGGCCGAGTTTCACTGCTACTGGCTACAGCTATGTTACGAGATGGGATTTAACATTATTACAATTAAAACAATGAAATTAATTAATTGCGTCAATTATGAAAAAATAAACTGTACTCACCATTATCACAGTAGGTACCGGAAATTATTTCCTCTTTCTTGAAGGCATAATTCAACAGGTTTACATTTATTTTCGAATACCTTTAGCAATGTCTCACGTATAATCGAATGCAGACATTCAGTTATCGCTAAGTTCATGTATTGTCTTTTGGTTATTTTGATAAAGAGATGTTTCAGCCGCACCCCAAAAGAAATAAACGGGATGAAACAAATCCGGTGAGCGAGGGGACCAGAGACCTTTTGTAATTATTCTGTCTCCAAAGATTTCATCTAAAAGTCATAGGGATTGCTGTATGGCCAGTAGCGCAGTCTTGCTGGAAAAATGAATGACTGACCTCATCTTCATTCAACAGCGCAATAAATGGATAAATTATCTGGAAATAATAGATTTCGGTGGTGACGGTAGTTTCGAAAATTATCGGCCCTATAATTCGAGACTAGCCTCTTGTGACGATTTCCTTTCTTATTTTGTTGGACTCCGCAACATGAATTCCGAAATGTCATCGAGCTTCCGTTCTGTTAAAACCGTGGGCCTACCAGTTCGGTTGCCGGACACTTGCCACGCCGCACTTTTGCCACGCCGGACACTTGCTACACCTGACCCTTCGACAGGTAGTCGGATTAGCGGCCCCTCAGGCAAGGGACGCTCTTCCCCGTACTCCTGCTGTTTCCTTCCAAACCTCCGACTCCGGAAGAGATCTTTTTCTTCGACATCTCGCCGAAATGTACAACTTCTTTACAATATCCCGAAATCTAAATATTTATCACTATTGGGAAACTAAAGCAATACGTCGTATATTTCAGTGTATAATTAGTTCTTCCATCACAAATATGGATCCATTCTCCCTCTGTCTATACGGTAGCTTTCTTGCACACTTACTGATTGCGATAGAAACATTCCATCGCTATGAAAGGAACACGGAGGGAACGAACATAGATAATTCAAATGTTCGCTGGTCATTGAAGTTCATCACTGTATTTGTACATATATTAATTGCTTCAACTGCATTAAAAAATAGTGGAAAGAAGAATGATACACTTCATAACTTTACTCTCTTGCGGCGAAACATTAGTTAATAAAGTGTATTAGGACAATGTTAAAACAATGACAGTAAATACATTTACAAAATAGAGATATGAGCGTCTATGTTTGACAGGTCACCTAAAGTCGACATACAATTTTAAAATATTTGAAATAAGGAAATGAAGGAATATAGAATGTTATGCTTGTAATGTAGACTGTTGTTCTACATTGTTTAGCTTTGGTATCTGCTTAGTACAGAGGAAGCACCGTAGATTTTTAAGGGAAAAACCATAATTCTTATGATCTCCACTATAAAAGAAACAAAAAGCACAAAAGGATATCGTAATTTGTGTACTAGCTCACAAGCGAACCTGAAGCCGATAGTTCCTGTGGCTTGGTATCAGCAGATATTGTACTCGACAACCGCAATAAATTAATAACTGACTCCGTTTACCGACCCCCGCACTCTCATGATGCAGCCGCCAAACAGTTCATAGAAAAATTGCGTCTTATTACAAATAGGTATGCTACTCATACAATTATAGTTGGCAGTGACTTAAATCTACAATCCGTATGTTGACAGAACTACACCTTCACATAGGGTGGCAGATACATCTTCCGAAATTGTTCTAAATTCTTTTTTTATTATTATTTTGAACAATTAGTTCACTAACCCATTCAAATTGTAAGGTTTCGAAAACACACTTGAGCTCTTAGTCACAAATACTCCTGACATCACGACGGATACAGGCATAAGTGAACACAAAGTTGTATCAAGCTAAAATCCGTAACAAAGTTATATACCAAAACTAAACGCTAAATTTATATATATATATATATATATATATATATATATATATATATATATATATATATATAAAGATAAATATTCGACTGACATCTTACTAATGACATCTGACATCTTAATTATGTAAGTGAAGGCCATATATCGCTTACATTCAAAGAAATAGTGTCAACAACACTGGAGGAATTCCTACTAAATAAATTAAAGAGAGACTAAACTGGTCCCCCGCGGTACACAAAATAGAACAGAAAGCTTTTGCAGAAAATGTAGACATATGCAAAATTTCCAAATTAGCCAAATTTTTACTGAAGCTCACAATTTAGCGCGGCCTCCAATGCGACATTCAAATGTTCAAATGTTTGTAAAGCTTATGGGACTTAACTACGGGGTCATCAGTCCCTAAACTTACAAACTACTTATTAACTACTTACGAACTAGGACGGCACAAATACCCATGCCCGAGGGGGGATTCGAACCCCCGACCGTAGAGGCCGTGCAGACCGTGACTGAAGCGCCTCAGTCTCCTCGGTCACCGCAGCCGGCAATGCGACATTCATTTAATAGTTTTCACAACGAAACTCTTTATAGAAATGTGGCGGAAAATCAAAAGAGATCCTGTCCTATGTTATCTACACCTGCGGAAAGATTAAGTGAATGCCTTTATTGCACGATAGTGACGGTAATATTACTGATGACAGTGCCACTAAAGCAGAGTTATTAAATGTAGTTTTCCGAAATTCTGTCACCAAAGAAGACGAAGTAAATATTCCACAATTCGAAATGAGAACTGCTGCAAACATAACACATATGTAGATACCCGAGGTGATGCAAAGCAAATAATTCAATCAAGTAAGTGATGTTGCAGATGAAACGATCAAAAAGTTTCTAATGGATAAGAAAAATACGACTAATATTTAGCATTAGAAGGAAGTGTGTGAGGTAAAAACGTAGAGGAAGACTGAGGAATGAATACAGTAAACAGATTCAAAAGGATGTAGGTTGCCGAACGTTCTCTCAGATGAAGAGCCTTGCACAGGACGGGATAGCGTGGAGAGCTGCATCAAACCAGTCTCCGGACTGAAGACCACAAAAACAACATTCGTTTATGTTATTGTTTTGTAACAATTATTTTTGAACAGTAAGCTCCTTGCCTTGTTTCAATAGCTTTTACTGGCCTGATTAAAGATAATAAATAACATGGCGAGAAACTTTGATTTTTAAGGACTACAGCTAAATGTGCTTCATGAGATATGCATCTACTGTAAATTTATTTCTATCCTTGTCTATGTTTGGAGATATGGCAATTATTTCAACATTATAGCTGCCGAACTTGTCAACCTTAGGAGCAGATCTGTTTTAGGGTGTCTCTTTTTTATGTGCATTCTTTTTAAAACCTAAGGTGTACCTTATCAGAATAACAAAAATATTTTTAAAAGCTACTTGCGGCTCTGAAGTTACAGGAAATAATTTTCGAACTCACAATCTTTGGTGGTATTACCATAATATTAGAAGGTAGAAAAAAATTTTCTTAACATGTAAACTATCGGAGCTTTTACCTAAGTAGGAAACTGCAAATTGAAAAGTGGTAGATGTAACTATGAATTCTGGTTGCAGGAGGATCATTTGAGTGATGTTTAATGTATTTGCTACGTTGAGTCAAATTTAACTGCCACGTTAGTGAACCGAACTGGGACCAGATAGTTTCATCATTAAGTTATTTAAGGGTACTGAGGTCTGAGACACTATTTTTATTTTTACAACTAATAAAGGTCGCATCGTTAGGTGGTCCTCACAGATGTTCTCTACGTTCAATACGTCTCCGCTCTTCGAAAGCAGCTTTTCCTTGCAATGATTCTATTTTCGGCGTAAGCACATTCACACATTATCGCGTAACCATTGTAATGGGCAAAAGGCCTGCTCTTGGCCGTTGTAATAAATGCCATACTGACGGTCACCCTATGAAATGCGGAAGCGACCAGTGTGCAGATGTCCGAACGGGAGGCGGCGGCGGTGGTGGCGGTGGTGGTGGTGGTGGTGTGTGTGGGGGGGGGGGGGGAGGAGGAGGAGACAGGGCCACCCGACCCTTGGGAGCAGGTAAAAGTGTGGCAAATGTCCGGCGTGGCAAGTGTCCGGCGTGGCAAGTGTCCGGACACCGCCAGTTCGTGGTGCATCATGAATTGAACCTGTTGTCCGGAACTTTCGAGTTAAATCACGTACATCGTCGCGATGTGGACACCTTGACGTAGGAAAACCCAATCTATATCGTCATCTCACTTTGTGAAGTTTCCTCCTGCCCAAAAAACCTCTTCCACTAAACAGACTCTCTCCAGTACACACCAGCGGCTGACGTACGGATAAAATATATATATTATTTTCCACTAAAAATAAAATCTATTGTTATTGTTTCCAAGCTGAAGGAGAATTGTATGTTTGTTTACGTAAATGGCCATCTGCCACGTAATGACAGCGCATTACTGCCGCACGGCTCCCAGACTTATCAATGGCCGGCCGCGGTGGCCGAGGGAACTGCGGCGCGGCAGTCACGGTCTGCACGGCCACTACGGTCGGGGGTTTGCATCCCCCTTGGGCATGGATGTTTGTGCCGTCTTTAGTGTTAGCTAGTTCATAAGTAGTTTAGGGACTGATGACCCTTGGTTAAGTCACATAAGCTATACAAACATTTGAACTTAATCTATGGTAAAACGTTCTCGGGTTCTCAAGCCACTTCATTTAGAATAAAATATTCGAGTTTTCTATGGACAGGGGACTGATGACCAAGTTGTTCGGTCCCTTTATCCCTTCAACCAACCGACTAACCAAACATCTATGGCTATCGCGTCGGGAGTTTTCTTCTTTTTCTTCCCACGGCTCTTCAGCCTACAGAATTCATAGACTGAACGAAGAAAACAAATGATATAATGAAGTACAAAAAGGAGACAGGGCACATAAAATGTCGAAAAATTGGAAATGTGCATCATGTAAATGGTGTGACAGATGTGAAATAGGATAAAAAAAATACAAGGTGTCGTAAACGGAGAAACAGTATACTGAAGCACTGAGTCACACGAACATTTAAAACAACACAGGCGTCGTCTGTGGAATGGTAATTTACAGTCCCATTAAAAAGCACTGATTTGTTACACTCCGACGGCGACATAGACGATGCAAACGCAGATGACAAATGTGATAACTGGAGATCGGGAAGGATAAAGTGCAGGAAAGGAAGAGAGTAGCAGGAGGGGTGACGGATGCAGCAGGGGAGGAGGAGGGGCCACGGGGAAAAGGAGGGGGGGGAGGGGGGGAGGGGGGTGACGTTCCTAGAAGCTGTAAAGGGTTCCACACACCAACGACGAATCGCAGCAATTCGTCGCATGCGATATCGCTGCGATCCGTCGCTCGCCCCCACCTAGCCTCACGAGCGATTTTTCAAGCAATTTTTACGAGAATTACGAACGCATATGTGTAGGCAAATTCTGGGATGAAGAAGGCTCTTTTATTTTTAACAGCAGTCACAGTTGATTTGTGCATCCTGACGAGTAATAATTTTAAATCAAAAATTTTGGAAATGGGAATTTAATAAACTTGTTTTGAATTCGTTTTCCTAGGAAATTTTGTTTACCTTATACTTTTAGTGCCGCCAAGTTAGTTGTATACATCTTTCTAGTGTAATAGTTTCTTTTTTCGTTTATTAGTCCTCAATTTTTTTTTCGTATTATTGTTTAATTTTATGTAACAACGGTACAAAATTCGTTTTCCAGTCTCCATTTGTCTACAGAAACGTTTTGAATAACTAACATGATTATAAATTGTGGATAGGGCAGCTAGTTTGTATGAAACGATTATGGCCTTCACTACAGCTTTGTTGATTTCCCCTGAACAATTAAATATTCTTGTAATATTATGGTACATAAGCAGCCAGGCACCCTTATTGCAGCCACGAATTGCATGCGATCTCCCAGATTGCTTGGGATTTCCATACGGTCAGCGATCGACGACCGATCGCTGCGGTTGTCCATACACGTGCGATTTACGAAGCGATCGGTCGCCCCATGCAACGGATTGCTGCGATCCGTCGCTCGTGTGTGGGGCCCTTAAGGAGTGGGAGGGGGAATACCAGAGAACCAGCAAGAGTAGGGAAGGAGGGGAGCAGAGCCCTCAAGGAGGGATCAAGGATCTCTCCTCTAGGAAAAGGGTGAGGAAAACGCGAAGGATCTGAGCTGGTAGGTAGTGTGGATGTCTGGGCGTAGGGCTTCATCAGGTAGGATGCGGTAACGGCCACAGGAAAGGGTAAGGGGGATGGAGGCGGGTGAAGATCAGGGGGAATACAGTGGAGATGGCGCGCGACAACAGACCAGGAACGATGAGGAGACAATGGACAATATATTGCGGGGGACCCAGTTTACAACAGAGAAAACGGAGGCGGAGGTGTTCAATGAAGCGGACAAGGCGAGGGAAGGGGATGAGGCCACATGGGAGCCGTGTGGGGGATGGGGGGAAAGAGGGGATACGAAAGGCAAGGTGAAGGTCGAGGCGTTCCAGGATCTTTAGGGAAATGTAGAAGGACCTTTTTTGGGGGAGAGGGGGTTCCAGTTGTGGCACTCGCAATAACTGATATTTGCAAGGGACTCTCAAGGAGGTTTCGACGCGCTCGTGGCTCTTGCTAGCTGCTGACTTGTATTATGTCAGTTGGCTTGGGATCTAAGCTGTGCCCAAAATATGGTAAGAATGATCGTGCCTACTATACTGTTCACGCGCCTTGGCTACATTTGAAATTTGAATCCTTTGTCCATATTATTGCCAAGTTCCCGCAGTGTCGTTTTCCTGTCCCGTGAAGTGTTATTATGACTGTTTTCTATTTGGTGTCCAATTTGAACTGTAATTTAGTGTGGTTTATTTTTTGTACGTCAGTCGCTTCTGGTAACAGATTCTGTCTTTCAGATATTCTGTTCAAATGTTGTCTGTAAATGCACTGTGTAAGGCACATTGGGTAACTGTTGAAATGCAACACGCTAGGAGGGCCGTTTAACAATGGGGCCCGTACTGAGCTTTTTAATGGGAGCCAGGCTCTTGAGTAATTTTTCTTTGTTCTCCTGTTGAAGATTAATATTTTTGCTGTCAAAAGTAAAAAAAATGTACCCAGATTCCACGAATTCATTAGGGATCTAAATGAATGGTAATTATGACCACCAAGCATAGATTATTTTGAGAGATTTTGATTTGAAAATTGTATGAAGAATTTAGTTGTGTTTTCTTTAAATGAGACATTAATGTTTGTTTTATGTATTTGTAATAGCTGTTTGTCCTCAAGTAAAAAACGAATAGGAGCCGATTTATGAAATGCTATTAGTTGAAATTGTTTAATGCTGCAAATTCATATATCTTAACTGTAGTTCTGGAACGTGTTATTAATTCTCTAGTTTTGAAATTGTCACTGCAAATGTAATATTTGTCTACATGTTTTGGTTCATAACTAGTGAAGACAATTATAACGTTAGTGTAATAAATTGTCTTCATCAAATGTCTAAAGCAATTAAAGCCCACTACCGTAACAGTTCCTCATATCTCTTACCACACCACACCTAAAGTGGATAGACGTGTGGAGTACAGCAACATGAAACAGATTTATGGAGCGTTTAGCTCGTCTTCTGACAGAACACACACTCACATACAAACATTCACGAACACAACCACATATACATCCAAACGTTCATTCATGTGGCGAAACTAAGCTTCCATTGTTTCCATGGCGGAAAGTATCAATCGACAGGTCCTGTCAGAAAAAAAGAAAAGAGGACAGAAAGTTATTGAACAAAACCAGTCGTTTCGTGTTAGGTCTGACCTCCCATAATTAGTACTGTTTGTTAGTGTAATATTCTGAGATCAAGAACGTTGAATGGGTCGATAATTTTAGTCTATTGGGTCCCACTACTGTCATAACGCTCAAAAACATCATACTCATAATTTAAGACATTTTGCATCTCAGCTTTCAGTCTGAAGCATAGTATCCGTTATAAAATTTCTCCTTGATGCCTCGCCTGATGTTAAGCCTTTCACTTCAAAATAATTCTTGACCGATTCCAAGTACTTTCTCTTTAGTCTTCCTCGACATCACCTACCCTCTGCTGCCGAACATATGAATCTCTTAGGTAATCTTGCTTCTCCTATAACCCCAATAGCTCAGCCTATTTGCTCTAACTGCTTCATCTATGGTGTTCAAAACGTGTTCAAATATTTGTATATATATGCGCTGCGGTTATCAGTCCCTAGGCTTGCAAACTACTAATTTAAACTCACCTAAGGAAACACACACACACACACACACACACACACACACACACACACACACACACACACACACATGTCCAAGGGAGTACTTGAACTTCCGACGGGAGCAACCGCGCGTTCCGCAGCAAGGGGCCTCGAGCGTTTGGCCATTCCGCCACGCTATGGTGTTCGCTCCCAGCCATCTATTTGTACCCGCAGTCATCCTTGCTACTTTCACATCCGTAACCTCAATCTTATTAATGAGATACGCCATATCAAATTCAAATGTTTATAAATCTAAGGGACTTGACTGCTGCGGTTATCAGTCCAAATCAAATGTTTTTAGAGCTTATGGGACTGAATTTTGCATCTCAGTCATCTCAGTCATGAGTCCATAAACTTACAAACTACTTACGAACTAGGTAATACTGAGGACGGCACAAATATCCATGCCCGAGGGGGGATTGGAACCCCCGACCGTAGTGGCCGTGCAGACCGTGACTTGCACACCGTAGGACGCTCGGCCGCCTTGCCGGCGGTTATCAGTCCCTAGGCCTACAAACTACTTAAACTAATTTATGCTAAGAACAAATGTTCAAATGTTTGTAAAGACTATGGGACTTAACTACTGGGTCATCAGTCCCTAAACTCACAAACTACTTATGAACTACTTACGAACTAGGACGGCACAAATATCCATGCCCGAGGGGGGATTCGAACCCCGACCGTAGTGGCCGTGCAGACCGTGACTTGCACACCGTAGGACGCTCGGCCGCCTTGCCGGCGGTTATCAGTCCCTAGGCCTACAAACTACTTAAACTAATTTATGCTAAGAACAAATGTTCAAATGTTTGTAAAGACTATGGGACTTAACTACTGGGTCATCAGTCCCTAAACTCACAAACTACTTATGAACTACTTACGAACTAGGACGGCACAAATATCCATGCCCGAGGGGGGATTCGAACCCCGGACCGTAGTGGCCGTGCAGACCGTGACTGGAGCGCCTTAGTCTCCTCGGCCACAGCGGACGGCTGCTAAGAACAACACACACCCATGCCCAAGGGAGGACTAACGGTTCGCAACCGCGCGCTACCCTGTATCCACCCAAATTACACTCCCATATAACAAACTTAGTCGAAAGATTGCACATAACTTAGTCTTGATACAGAACAGTCTTGCAATCTTGCAGAACAGAGTACACTGTAGCTAAGCGCTTACTGAATTAGCTTTGCTTCACCTTGATTCCTGTTCATTCACTATGTTGCAGTCCTGTGAGAAGATATATCGTAAGTACTTTTCCAGGTGTTCGGAATTTGTTTCTTGTATTTGGCACTCAACCTGTTTAAATCCCTTTCCTAACTCTTTCATCTCTGACCTAGCTCCGAAATAGTAGATTGCAACTTTTCCATCGAATCTGAGACTGCGAGACTGCTTATTTTCTTTTCACTTATTTTTATCTCACTCTGCCAGTCTATAGCTTTCAACATATGATCCGTAAATAATAAGAGCCGGTCGCGGTATCCGAGCGGTCTGCGGCGCGCCAGTCACGTTCTGCACGGCCACTACGGTCGGGGATTCGAATCCCCCCCTCGGGCATGGATACTTGTGCTGTCCTTAGTATTAGCTAGTTCGTAAGTAGTTTGTAAGTTTAGGGACTGATGACCCCGTAGTTAAGTCCCATAAGCTCTACAAACATTTGAATATTTGAAATAATAAGAATAACAGTGTTGGCAGGTTTCAGCCTTTTCTTATTCATGAAACTATCCTGAAACGTTAACTCAATTTAACATTCACTGTAACTGCTGCCTGACAATCAGCGTATAGGTCTTTAACTGTCTGCTGACGTTTGCTTCATGTTCGATAATATTGTAGAACTGACAATAACTTCCTCATAGAAACACGATCAAAAGTCATTTCTACTATGAAACACAGTTACGCATAACACTTTTCCATTATCTGCGGTAAGATAATGAACTGGTCCTGATATCTTCTAAGAGGCCGAAACTCCGTCTTTCACTAATGTTAGCACTCTTCTTTCAATAATACTTTAAATGATTTTGCGCACGATGCTAATTAGAGAGATACCTCTATCAAGAACAATATGGCAAACATACAGTTAGACATAAAATTAACAAAATACAGTAGCTAATAATGAAGTACATATGAAGTAAAACGAAGTTTTGTTCGAATCTAATCACCTGCAAATCCCTAATGTGTCCATAACAATTAGTTAAGGCCGGCCTCACGTCGCTGTGGACCAGTCTGATTTGGAATTAGTAGGAAAGTAAATAAAAGGGTCGTTCTGAACATATGTAGAATCACCGAGCCCATACATGAGTCTTTAGGGTGCTGTGGTCATTTGGAATGAAAGAGAAGTGAGAAAAATGTTGTATCCTAAAATTGTAATCAATTGAAAGCCTTAGAATCCCAACCAAATTACATCCTCAGAAAAAGAATATTTTCTGATCCTTTTCACGAAGTTATTAACTCTTGACCTGATACTTTCTGGATCTTAAAGGTAAGGCATTGTGAGGAATAGTTTTTCATATTTTGTTTTCTTTATTTGAACAAAATACATACAGAAGACAGAAACTGGTCTAAAATCGACTTTTCCTTCATTGAATAGTTGAAAATGACTATTCCAGCTCCATATCCAAATCTTCACATTATCCTTCTTAATTAAAAGCATAATATAGACTTTTTGAAAAAAATCGTGATAGATGGGTAGTATAAATTTCAATGCTTTCCTTAGGTCATTGTATTTAGCTTTCTTTATCTTTCTCTGTTTACAGTACTTTTGATGCAAATTAAACAGCGTAAATTGTGAACTTTTACCACAGTTCCTAAAATTAACTTTTTGATGCTCATTCAACTCAGAATAACAAACTTTTTTCTATTCTATTTCTCAGAGCTACTCATTCTTCTTCTACTGTATTATTTTCCCCCGTTTCAGACAATCCTTGCCTAATGCTCCCTCTAAAACTCTCAAATATCTCTGGTTCCTTCAATCTGTCCAGATCCCATTTCCTTATATTCCTCTTTCTGCAGTTTTAGTCTACAGTTCATAACCAATTAGTTATGGTCGGAATCTATGTCTCCCTCAAAATATGTCTTACTGTTTAAAACCTGGTTTCTAAACCTTTGCCTTACACTTATAAAGCCAACTTGGTATATCCCGGTGTCTCCTGGTCTCGTGCAGGTATCTAACCGTCTTTCACGATTAAACCAAGTGTTTTTGATGATTAAATTGTGCGCTGCACAAAATTCTACCAGGCGATCTCCTGTTTCATTCCTTTAAACCCAGTCCGTATTCACCTACATTTCCTTTCCTACTACCGAGTTCCAGTCTTCCAGCACAATTAAGTTTTCTTCTCTGAATAATTTGTTTTATCTCCTTATACATTACTTCGATATCTTCATCATCCGGAGAGCTAGTTGCTAATTGTGTATAACACAATTATGCGTTACACAATTTAAATTGACACAAGGTGTTCGAAATTTTGAGAAAAGTAGGGGTAAGCTGAAGAAAAAGACAATTAATATACAATATGTACAAGAACCAAAAGGGGGGCGGGGAATAATAAGACCTCAAGAACAATAATGAAGGGTGTAAGGCAGGAATGTAGTCACTCGCCGCTACTGTCAAGTATTTACATAAAAAAGTAATGACGGTGAGAAAGGAAAGAGTCAACAATAGTATCCGAATACAGATTGAAATAATTCCTATGATAAGGGTAAAAACTAAACTATTGGGGGCAGACGACTCAAAGGACAAAAAAATAAAAAAATAGAAAATTCAAAGAAATCATTAATTTATTCAGATTGTTCGAATGTTTGTAAATCTATGGTACTACTGTGGATATCAGTCCGTAGGCATAAAGCTTTTCTCTTGCCAAAATTTTACTTTGCACATTCCATTAGTATTCAAAACGGCAGCGAAGAGGGAACTTGACTGACAGCAGAGATAGTATATATTGAAAACATCTCCATGGGATATTTGGTTTGACCGGTATCTGAAATATTGATTTCCTAAGTAATTAGTTCCCACTGGAGCTTTTATTACCTGCCTCACCCAGTGGAACTCGATGCAGTTATTGAATGTCATGCCAATAACATTTATTCTCTCTTTAGCCAGGCGATTCTGGTTAAACACATAAGGTGCCGAGGGTTCGACTCCTCCCGCGGGCATGGTTGTGTGTTGTCTTTAGGTTAGTTTAACTTAGTTTAAGTAGTTTTTAAGTCTAGGGACTGACGACCAACGTAGTTTGGTCCCGTAAGAATTACAAATATTTTCATACACATAAGGCAACAGTATTAATTCATAGGGAAATCATTACATACTACACAATTACGAATGACGAACTGAACCCCAGCAATTAAAATGCGAAATGAAAAACACCAGTTTAACAACCAGTGATATTGTGCAAGGGTGAGTCTAATGTCGCAGTAATATTTTCCTTAAAAATATAAAATAAAAAAATAAAAATAAAAATGTACAGAAATTTGGAAACCTGAATGCACCTATAAGATATGTTTGAGGTGGTCTCTCTTTTACTGCATGTACCGAGCATGGAAGCCTATTTGAAATCGGTCCTTTTGAACCTATGTCAGTGTTTTGTTTTTTTACTATTTTTTAATCAAAGGGGGTGTCGTGTGATAATTATATGCAATCAGAATTTTCTGATAAAATCATTCGTGTTGAATTATGGATGCGTTGATAGGAAAGGGATTGAGACGCAGAAGGGGCACATCACTATGACTGCAGTTTTGAGAACGAGAGGTGTAGAGGAAGTGTGTACCGGCTGAGGTGAGTCTACGTGCTGGTAACCGGGCTGGGGATAGGAAAACAGCTTCATTACTATGGGAGTATGTGCTTCGTTTCCGACTTTCGAAAGACGTTCGATTCGGTTCTGTATTGCACGCCGGGGAAAGGGTAAAGAATAATATGAATGTTGGTAGTATATGTCGCCAGTCTGTTCTAGAGAAAGAACTTTATTTTTTTATTTTTTATTTATTTATTTTTTTCTATGACGAGGCAGAGAGATTTAAACCACTAAAGTTTGTAATTTAAATTCACTACCAGTGGATGTTACTTAAGTCACCTTAGTTCCTCACAGTTCACATTCAATGAATTTCTTCCAGTTTTTCCCTCAGTTTACCCTCACTCATATTACTACGAGCATATATGTCTGTGACCTTATTGCACTAGGAGTGTACGACATGAGGGCCCAACGCATTCCACCTTAACATAAACACCAAACTGCATACAGTAAAAGTGTCCTTAATTGAACGATTCATAAATTTTAAGCAATCTATCGTTCTCTTTAATCGCTTTTAATACATTTTCATTTTAGAAATTGCCGCATTCGAATTCGTGCTACTGCTTTGTAGCAGTGCTCGACTCGACTTTAATGTTTGACCGCCCGCGCTAGCTCAACGTTTTTCCGCCAACTGTATTTCGTATAGCGCTTAGTTTGGCTTTTGATATCTCATTTAATAATCAAATAAGCATTGAACATAACTGTAGAGTGGCATTAATGGAAAATAAAATTCTAAATTCTAGTATCTTGGGAAATGATAAATGAAATTAGGCTCGGTACGCCAGGTCTCTGAGCTTTATCCAATCACACCATACGCTTACTATTTTACGAGCGTTTTCCATGGGACGACACACACTGTACCATCTTCCGAGTATACTTTATTAGACTTATTACTTACCCCTTCTCTACTATCTGAAACAAAGTTGTACGGTTAAATTTAGAACATGATGGCTCAAAAGCCAGGAATGTCTCACTTAATGAACAAAATACAATTTTACGATATTCAGACCAACTGTGCGATTGGATTAAAGAGTTTCCAGCAAAGAGAGCACTGGATAACAGTCTCAGTGGAGAGAAATTTTCCGATGTTACTTTTCACAATATTTATAAATGACTGCTAACATAACATCGAAAACACACTTTTCAAGGCTGACGCTGTAGTGTATCGAGAATGGCAACGCTGAAAAGTTATAATGAAATGCGTATCAGCGCTTTGAGTGGACAGTTGCAACTGACTCTCTACATAATCAAATGTAACGTACCGCGAATGCATAGAAGGAAATATTCTTTACTATATGATTACAATATTGCAGAGCCAGCTGCCGTGCCGCAGTGGCTACATCGGTAAATACTGAGAAACATTCCAAAATTACTTGGACATCTCGCTGAAGGCAGCGTTTGAGGATGCGCTGCGAAACCCGCGAGCGACGCCGACGCCGCCGACGCCCTCCCAGTCCCCACCACAGCCCAACAGGGGACGCCCGCCCGACCAAAGTGTGTCCTGTGTGTTCGCATAAGGTGTCGAAGTGCCAAGCAAAGAGTGCAGTGCATGTGCCTACAAAACGAGTGATTAACACGTCTGACAAAATATGTAAAACTAAGGGCTCTAGATTACGAGCAAAATAACAGATTGTACTCCTTATGTAAATGTATTTCATATTATGTCTTAATGTTACGCTTTAAACTGAACAGTAGTTAAGAAATTGTTCTCTCTCTCTCTCTCTCTCTCTCTCTCTCTCTCTCTCTCTCTCTCTCCCTCTTTCTCCTCGCCTTTCCGTTTTCTCCCACTAGGGCACTCTTTCCATGTTCTTTACTGTTGCTTATACGATAGACCACATGGGATTTCTGCCTAATCCATTCCATTACACAGTACTTTATTGTCATATGTTACGTATTATCAGTTTTTCTTTTACGAGGCGCGTCCAGAAAGTAAGTTACGTTTGGTAATAAAATGAAATTGTACACAGATACAGAAGAAATTTTTATTGCACAAAATTCTACAACTCTTAAACTACTTTTCCACATAATTGCCGAAATTTTTTAGGCAATTGTCATAGCGTGCCACAAGTTTTTGCATGCATCCTTTACAGAAGGTTGCCACCTGTGTATTCAACCATATGGTAACAGCTCTTTATCATCGTTGAAGCGTTGACCACCAAGGACAGATTTTAGGTGTAAGAAGAGATGAAAGTCGCTAGGAGAGAGGTTCGAGCTGTATGGAGGATGATCAAACAGGTTCCATTGAAATTTCCGTAAGAATTGTTTGGTCACATTAGGTTTGTGGGGTCAGGCATTATCGTGAAAAAAAAAAAAATCTTTCCACAGTAATCCTCTTCTTACACATAAAAGCTGTCCTTGGTGGACAACGATGATGACGAGCTGAAAGAACATGTTACCACATGGTTGAATACACAGGCGGCAACATTCTATGAAAAAGGCACACAAAACCTTGTGCCATGCTATTACAATTCCCTACAAAATTTCGGAAGCTATGTAGGAAAGTAGTTTAACAGTTGTAGATTTTTGTACAATCAATTTCTTTTCTGTATCTGTACCCGTTCGTTTTATATTACCAAACGGAACTTACTGGACGCGCCTCGTATTTGCCTTACGAATTTATCTTATGTGTTTTTTTTTATGTTTGTCTATGCTAGCCCATGTTTGTTCTATATATACCCAGTTTAGATGAACGCCTAACTTTATTTTTTAGATTATAATAATTTATTAATGTAATAGTATGCTCCATATTTGCCCAATAATTATGTTTGTAGCCTCAAACTTTAGCTTTGCGATTGATGTCATTGTCCATGCTATTTCACTATATGTGGGCAACTGATGATTACTCGCCCAAAGAATTTCTGACTAAGATGATATCTTGTTAGTGTGTTGCCCATGTTTTTCCTTTATGTGTCATCCTGCATATACGTGTGCATAATGTATTTTTATTTCAGTTGTTTTCATTGAGTTTGTGACACTTGCGGGGAGTGACACTTGCGCGGAAAGGGAATGTGTAGACACTTGTGCGGAGTCCCGGACGCTGCAGGTAGTGAACAGGGTGTTCCAGAAGTAGGGATACACGTCCCCCTACTCCTCGCCCTCCAGCCGCTACCTGTGCCGTATTCAGGGAAAGGCCCACCGAGCGAGGTGGAGCTGTAGTAACGGCCCGGACATATCACAGCCTCATTCAACAGGGAGATAACACGTCATACAAATATCACTCGATTTACAATACAGCACCATGTGAAGAGGAATGTGATGAAATCGGAATTGAGCGCAGCCGTTGCTAACTACAATTTCGGACTTACTGCATTTTGAGTCAGAATTCGCATCTATATTCGCATTTATCGCAAATGCGTATTTTTCCTGTCCCTAGTAATACCTCTAAAAATAAACAGCTTATCAAGGCACTAAAAGCAAGGGCAGATCTTTGGGTGTATTACTACAAATAACTAAAACATAATTTGATCGTGGAGTTATATACAATCTCATTATAAAGGTTTTTTTGTAGGTGGTTTTGAGCAGCTTTTAAATATGTTAGGAATAGCATTATGAAATATAGACAGCTACACCTTTTTGAGATATCGATTTCGGCTAATTTCAGATCATCTTCAGGTCTCAAACAACAGGTGTTACTTATGCATTTTTCCAGTGGCACTCATAACCTTTAAGTGTTTACACACGCCGGCCGCGGTGGCCGAGGGGACTGAGGCGCTCCAGTCACGGTCTGCACGGCCACTACGGTCGGGGTTCGAATCCCCCCTCGGGCATGGATATTTGTGTCGTCCTTAGTATTAGCTAGTTCATAAGTAGTTTGTAAGTTTAGGGACTGATGACCCCGTAGTTAAGTTCCATAAGCTATACAAACATTTGAACATTTTTGAAATAAATAAATTTCGTGTACGGTGATGGAAAATTAGCATTTTTCGGTGTGTGACATTCCCTTACACATTCCATATTTTATATTTCTTAGATGTATTTGTAATTCGAATGCCGCCAAATCGTTTTGAGGTCTACGAATAAACGCTTTAAGTATGTAAAATACTCATTGACTTATTATTAACGTTTTTTAATTGAAGGTTTAAGGTTGCATCTCCTATTAAAAAGCATAGTAGCTATTTTTAAAGAGATGGAAGTTGCGTGATAGGGGGTTTAACTACATAGCGGTCAATTACATCAACGTATCTGTGCAGGATGCCTAATATATTTATTGCTTGCGCAGGTGTCTTGATATGCTTAGTGTTCTGAATAATATGCTTTTAGGATGTATGACTGTGGAAAGTCATAGTCTTGTAGTAGCAGAGACTAACTCTCCAAACATTATCACTATTAAAATGCCTTTTTGTTTACAGGAGGAACACTCAACGGATTAATATGTAGTTAGAACAAGTTACTATATTGCTCTTCAGCTTGCAAAGGGTTGTGCAGTTTCACTGATTTTCGAGTTATGTTGACAGTGTGGAAACTTGACAACAGCAGTGCTAGACTTCTTGGTGTGCCTGTACCCAGGAAAAGCCATTAGCCGCCCCAAGGGCATCGGGTTCCGCGCAAGTGTCACTCCGCGCAAGTGTTCCAACCCCGTTTTCATTCACTGTGATTCGCACCTTGCCCATACATCTCACTGCAAAACATTATTTTTTTTTTTTTTTTTTTTTTTTTTTGGACTTAACTACGGGGTCATCAGTCCCTAAACTTTCAAACTACTTATGAACTACTTACGAACTAGGACGGCACAAATATCCATGCCCGAGGGGGGATTCGAACCCCCGACCGTAGTGGCGTGCAGACCGCGACTGAAGCGCCTCAGTCTCCTCGGCCACCGCGGCCGGCAAAACATTATGTATGGACATATGTCACACCAAATTCACAAACGTCACCCAAACAGGTGACAAAGTAATTTATTACAATTTTATTTTACAATTATTTACCTACTTTTGTTTTTTGTTCCGCCATAAATATCAACAAGGACACAAAACAAATCAAAAATTCATGCAAAATTACTGCATAAGACAGAATAAAGTGAAACTAAATAAGTGTAAAAAGACAAAGTAAGAAAAGAACTCATTAATGCATTTCTGTCATTTAAAAAGAATAGTTCATAAATTTTTTCTTCTCTTTCAGGGACACTAAAAATGATAAAATGTAATACATAAAACAAAACTCTCTCATGTAAAATCAGTGTAAATGTTGTTATTTGTACATCAAATTTTAATAAACGTTATTTGGAAAAAAAAGGAAGAAAAAAAAGTTGCCATCAAATCACCGATGTTAAGCACTGTCGGGCTTGGCTCGCAGTTGGATCGGTAACCATGGGGTATGCCGAGCGCCATTGGTAAGCGGGATACACTAGGCCCTTGTGCGGCTCCGGTCACGAAGACTGACACAATGGCCGGGAGTGCGGGGCGCTGACCACGTCCCCCTACATCAGTCGACGCACTCTGGCGGAGGATGACACGGCGGCCGGTCAGTACCCAGTGGGCTTTTCGAGGCCTGTCGGACGGAGTTTAGTTTAATACTGCAGAATAAATATCAGAATCTTAACTTCCCATTATATACCTGGGAGTAGGCTGAGGGAGGATCACAATAGTGGCCGCATGGACTCAGCATCATACGACGGACCGGGCGACCGATCCCGCCGGAGATTCGGATACTTCCTCAGGCATGGGTATGTGTGTTGTCCTTAGTATAAGTTAATGTAGTTTGTAAGACTGTTGGCCCTGAACGCCCAATTGAGCAATTCTGTTTTTACTCGCTTTATTTATTTGTGATTCTCGCTAGTAAGTGCGGGCCTGCATAACTCAATCTTGCATTGACTGTGGTAACGTGCGCAACGTGTTTTAGTTCCATGTTTCTACACCGGGTAGCAAATGTCCAGTACACTTACAAGGCTGATCGCGGTGGCCGAGTGGTTTGCGGCGTGCCAGTGGTCTGCACGGCCGCTGCGGTCGAGGGTTCGAATCTCCCCTCGGGCATGGATGTTTGTGCCGTCTTTAATATAAGCTAGTTCATAAGTAGTTTATAAGTTTAGGGACTGATGACACGTAGTTAAGTCCCATAGACTCTACAAAAATTTGAACATACACTTACAATGGCGTAAGAAAGATTTGTTGACAAGGTGTTGATAATCCTAGCTCAAATAGAGTCCAATAAAACGCGATTCTGCACTCGTCTTACGTATTACAGCTGCACCGCACTATAATGACAAAGGGTAAAAAAATCACGCTGTTCCAAGAGCCTGCTCCGCGAGCAGGAGCGTGCACGAGTGCTCACCACCCGAGCTCGGAGCTGCGATGGTGGGGCCAGTTGACGTCACGCACCCCAGTACTCGGCGGTTATAAGGAAACAAAACACACGCTCTCGCTTCGTTCTCGTCAATGTGTAGTTGTGAGAACAGCAATAATGTCTTGTCTTGAAAGCCCAGTGTCTGCTTCTTTAGATGAATCTCTTCAGTGACAGTGAATGTCTAGTGTGTCTCTAAAACAACGTCATTACAGGTAAAAAGGAAAGCCTTTTTTTCCCTTTTTTTCTTTTGCTTGTGTGTCTCAATTCTCTACAATTTTTCTTGTACTGTCTCTCTAAATTGAAAATCTTTTATATTTGAGCTGTTTTTTGTAATAAATGCTGGATCGACTGTAAGCCACTTACTGTTGCCACTGTTTAGGGAGTTCTGTGCCGGCCGCGGTGGCCGAGGTGACTGAGGCGCTCCAGTCACGGTCAGCACGGCCACTACGGTCGGGGGTTCGAATCCCCCCTCGGGCATGGATATTTGTGCCGTCCTAGTTCGTAAGTAGTTCATAAGTAGTTTGTAAGTTTAGGGACTGATGACCCTGTAGTTAAGTCCCATAAGCTTAACAAACATTTGAACATTTTTTTTTTTTTTTTTTTGGAGTTCTGTGATGGGCGACGTTTGGTTAGTCTATTTATTGGTAATTAAGGTGGAGTGTTACTCATTTGCCTCAACTAAGCTATTATGCGTACTTGCAAATGTGCCAATTCTTTGTACTTAAATGTAAAACATAGCCTATTTATGTCGAAGACTGAAATCTTAGTTACGAAGTTCACTGTAAAATTCGTATTGCCATATTCACGTTTAAAAAGATGGCAACCGGGTTGCGGTTCGGCATGATAAATCAGTGAGCCATAATCTGGATTCTTTTGATACTCTAGCAACAACTTCTAAAATCAATGACGTCTTTCAAAATAATGTGAAAATTCGTTGTACGCTTGTAAGGTCCCTATGGTCCCGACATAGTTGGTTTTCTGTAATATTTAGTTTTGTGAAATGGCCACAGGTATACAGGGTGTTACAAAAAGGTACGGTCAAACTTTCAAGAAACATTCCTTCTTGTCCGGAAACGCTTAATTTCCATGTTAGAGCTCATTTTATTACTTCTCTTCAAATCACATTAATCATGAAATGGAAACACACAACAACAGAACATACCAGCGTGACACTTTGTTACAGGAAATGTTCAAAATGTCCTCCGTTAGCGAGGATACATGGATCCACCCTCCGTCGCATGGAATCCCTGATGCGCTGATGCATCCCTGGAGAATGGCGTATTGTATCACAGACAGCCATCCACAATACGAGTCTCTACATTTCGTATCGGGCTTGCGCAGACAAGAGCTTTCAAAAGCCCCCATAAATGAAAGAAGGTTGAGGTCAGGAGAGCGTGGAGGCCATGGAATTTGTCCGCCTTTATCTATCTATGGGTCACCGATTATGTTGTTGAGAAGCGTACGGATACGTCGACTGAAATGTGCAGGAGCTTCATCGTGCATGATCCACACATTGTGTCGTATTTGTAAAGGCACATGTTCTAGCAGCACAGGAAGAGCATCCCGTATGAAATCATGATAACGTGCTCCAGTGAGCTTAGGTGGAAGAACATGAGGCCCAATCAAGACATCAGCAACAATTCCTGCCCAAACATTCACAGAAAATCTGTGTTGATGACGTGATTGCACAATTGTGTGCGGATTCTCGTCAGCCCACACATGTTGATTGTGAAAATTTACAATTCGATCACGTTGGAATGAAGCCTTATCCGTAAATAGAACATTTGCACTGAAATACTAAAATGAGCTCTAACATGGAAATCAAGCGTTTCCACAAACATGTCTACAAAACATATTTTCTTTCTTTGTGTGTGAGGAATGTTTCCTGAAAGTTTGGCCGTTCCTTTTTGTAACACCCTGTATATTGTAAGTGGCGCAGTAATCTTTGGAAGTTCGATTGTAGAGTAAGCGCTCTACTTAACGACTGCCTTCTCCAACAGCTTCCTCGCGCTACCTCACGCAACTCAACTCCTGGCAACTCACTCCCAACTAGCTCGCAACTGACTGCTCTCTCGCAGCCAGAGCGCGTACTCTACAACGGAACTTCCAAAGATTACTACGCCATTTACAATTTACATCTGTGGCCAGTTTACAAAAGTAAATATCACAGAAAACCAACTATGTCGGGACCATAAGGACACTACAAGTTGTGCTGCCTAGTGGATTACCTCCAATGTTAGTACATTTATTACTATAATAGCTAATAATGCTTTATTAGTTTGTATTTATTCTCAACCAGTTCTCCAGCCAATGAGCTGCGTCTTATGTTACTGTACTTGTATGTAATCTGAATCTTATACTTATCTAATAAATACTTAAACATTTATGTGTTACTTAAAACTACAAATTTTACCATGTCTATCACATTGGTCATTTAAATTGATATTGTCATTACATTGCACTTTTGAAATTTTATTCTATGCCTATCTATATACCTAGTTTGAATGGGATTTTAGCTCCCATTTGGACCTAACCTCCGGCAAAATTCTAGTTCAGTGGGTCAGGGGTAATGTAAACCGACATAGTTGGTTTTCTATAATATTTAGTTTTGTGAACTGGTGACACATGTATATTGTAAGTGGAGCAGTAATCTTTGTAAGTTCTATTGTAGAGTAAGCGCTCTGGTTGCGATAAAGCAGTCAGTTAGGAGTTAACCGAGAGTTGCTAGTTGCGTGAGTTAGCGCGAGGAAGCTGTTGGAGAAGGCAGTCGTTAAGTATGTGTTGCAGCACTTAAATATTGTAATGCATGATGATTATTTAATTTTCTGTTATATTTTTCTACTTCATATTTTTTAAGAATCATAATTTTATTTGTAATGCTCTTCCTGCGTCCTCATTTTGGTAGTTAGTTTCCCCTTCACTTCCATTTCTTCATTTATGATTATTGTTTAACTTAATTACTACGCACCTAAACTGCATGCTGAGAGCTGCTTGCTGTTTCTGTTTCCAGTTTTGTAATAAGAATATACGAAGTAAATCCATTGTTTAATTTATCTGAGTCGCAATCAGATTGTCTCCCCCTTTCATTAATCAAGTTAATCAGTTTCGTTGTACCCTTTGGGAGTGCTTTCGACAGGGCCATAAATTTTAGGGTTCGTGTTTTCCCCTATTTCCCGGGCGTATCCGTTACGCATATTAATGTTTTATAAGGCTCAACTCAGTGGTCTTAGTCACCACATCGTTCGGTTTTTGCACGTACGTAGTACGTAGTATTGGTCAATTTCCATCAAACTAAGCTTAATTTATTCGGGACACCTTGCAAATTTCCATTCTACTTATTTATGCGGGATACCTTGCACACTTCACAAAAAAAGACTCCTGACGCTGGTTCCGTGAAACAGGCAGTTAAAAATTAAAGCCGGCCGCGGTGGCCGAGGAGTCTGAGGCGCTCCAGTCACGGTCTGCACGGGCACTACGGTCGGGGGTTCGAATCCCCCCTCGGGCATGGATATTTGTGCCGTCCTAGTTCGTAAGTAGTTCATAAGTAGTTTGTAAGTTTAGGGACTGATGACCCCGTAGTTAAGTCCCATAAGCTTAACAAACATTTGAACATTTTTTAAAATTAAAATAAGGCAACCATAAATATAGTTTATTATATTATAGTTTACGTTAAGTATCACACAGCCTTTACATTAATTATAATAACAAAGACATTATCGCTGAGGATTGATATACTGTTACGTGTGCCGCGGCGGAGCGGCCGAGCGCATTGAAGCGCTATGCTCCGATGCGCTAGACCCTTCTTCTTCTGGGGTTCGAATCCCCCGTCGGGAAGGAATGTTTGTGGTGTCTTTAGTATAAGGTAGCTCATAAGTAGTTTGTAAGTTTCGGGACTGATAACTCCGCAATTAAGTCGCTTAAGCTTAACAAAGATTTGAAATTTTTTTGGTGTTACGTGTCCCACATTTTAATGGAGATAATTATAGCTGTTTCAGAAACGATTAAGCCCGGCGGAGTGGCCGAGGGCATTAATGCGCTATGCTACGATGCATGATGCCGTTCCCCGTCCGGGGTTAGAATCCGACCTCGGGTATGGATGTTTGTGTTGTCTTTAGTATAAGTTAGTTTATAAATAGTTTGTAAGTTTAGGAACTGATCCGGCAGTAAAGTCCAAATCAAATGTTCAAATGTTTTGTCAAGCTTAAGGGACTTAACTGCGGTGTCATCAGATCCTAAACTTACAAACTACTTATGTACTAAATGTAAACGAAGGCTTCCGCGGTCGTTGTCATTGTTGATAAAACTCTTCTGGGTATTAGACCGTATCGTCAATATATCAAATATTTCACCGACGTAACACCCAGAAGATGGCCGCTTGCAATAGTGGCCGAAACGTCGGTGAAATATTTGATATATTGACGATGCAGTCTAATACCCAGAAGAGTTTTATCTACTTATGCACTACTTTATACTAAAGACGAAGCAAACATCCATGCCCGAGGGGAGATTCGAACCCCCGACCGTAGCGGCCGTGCAGACTGTGACTGGCGCGCCGCTGTCCCCTCGGCAACCGCGGCCGGCAAATGTAATATGGCTGCAGTTTCACCAGCCAGCTGTTTCACTTGACATACAGTACGCTCGCCGCAGGCGTGTGTCCCGTGCGACAACAGCTCACGGCTGAGAAGCGTTGCACCACGAGCAAGTGAGCGCTCCCTAGCACACGGAAGAGCACGCAACTTGGAACAGCAAATGTACAAATGTTTGTAAGTCTATGGGACCAAACTACATTGCTCGTCAATCCCTAGTCTTGAGGACAACACAAAAATCCATGCCCGAGGGAGGATTCGAACCTCCGACAAAGGCGGCCACGCGGTCCGTAACGTGGCGCTCCACACCGCTTGGCTACTCCCGCGCTGCCTGGAGCAGCCATGTATAAATAAATCAACTGTGGTCATATAGTGCAATGTTTCAGTGAAGTATCGCTTCCCGTCCGCTTTGCACAGTCTCCGTTGTTTTGTTAGTATCTGCCAAAGTGGTGTATAAATTAGCATCAAAAGGTTACTTTTTACGCGTGCATATCGCTTCACGACTAGCGGCCCAGCAAGGCCTGCCTCGTAAACCGTGGATCGAGCTCTGATGAACGACGCTGCGAGGCAGCCAACTGAAGCGTGTCGGCTGCATTGTGAGGTGTCGGCAGCGGCGATCGCGCGGCCTGCTGTGGAAATCGTCACTGACGGAGGCGGCGAGCGAGTGCCGCTAACGGCGCATAATGGCGCCGTAATTCCCCGTGAAATCTGCGGCCGGCGGGAGGAAGCCGCGCCTGCCCCCTGCCCGCTCGGCGCGTTTTTGCCGCGCCAGGCTTGCTGGCTGGCGTAAGTCCTGCACGGCGCGCGAGTGATGAGTCAGGGCGGCCGGACCCTCATGCATTATGTACCGCTAGTTCTAGCACTGGCAGTCGTAGGAAAGGCGGTGCAATCATGTTTAAAGATGTGGAATGTCATCGCGGCTTGAAAATTGGACTTTTACGCCTCCATTCGCATATCCGAAGCCGGTAGTTTGCTATTTGCAGTATTGGTGCTATGAAAAATACAGTAAACATACAGTTCTGGTCATCCGAACTGCAGCACTCTCAAGGAAGCATGCAAAACAGTTGAATTTGTAGCTTGCGTTTGCGGTGACGAGAGATGCACATGATAGCATGTCGTTGCATGAGTCACACATGTCGCCAATAGCGCTGTGTAAGGTGAAAAGCGGGAAATCCGGGTTCGAGTCCCGGCCCGGCACAAATTTTCATATGTCACCATTTGGTAGAACATCTATGCCTTATACAGTGACGCTAAGAGAAATTGACTATTGCGAAAAAAAAATTGATAATTGTAAATCGTCACCACACATTAATTTTGAGTTGGTTTACGTTTTAGGAGGCGATCCACTTATAATATTGTAAAAAGATATAAAAAAGCCAAGCTAGCAAACTCAACAGCGATCTTGTCTTTCTTATATCTTTTTACAACACAGTAATTTAACAGATGCCTAAGCGAGGCAATGACGACAACAGCGTAGGTTAATGCCTCGTTGTTGCCGGCCGCGGTCGCCGAAGGGACTGAGGCGCTGCAGTCACGGTCTGCACGCCACTACGGTCGGGGGTTCGAATCCCCCCCTCGGGCAAGGATATTTGTGGCGTCCTTAGTTCATAAGTAGTTTGTATGTTTAGGTATTGATTACCCCGTAGTTAAGTCCCATAAGCTATACAAACATTTGAACATATTTTTTGCCTCGTTCTTTTCATTCTCCCTGGTGCGGGAATACAGGTTAAGCTGCGAGTGCTAAGGGATGAATGTAATTGACTCATGTGTGCAGTCAGTGTGGCATATGGAAGTTTGGGACGGTCCTGGAGTCGTGTTCGGGTAGCCTAGTGTTTAAGGCGACCACTCGCGAAAAGTGGGAAACCCGGGTTCAAGTCCCGGCCCGGCACAAATTTTCACTTGTCACCATTTGGTAGAACATCTATACCTTATACAGTGACGCTATGAGAAATTTGCTATTGCGAAAATATTGATAAATATATCAACACTGTAATAGTCACCACACAGTAATTTAATATTTGTAAACATTTATGGAGGAACCGATACCCTTTCGCTAATGTTCATTAATTTCTATATCTACAAGTAACATATCTGTCAATACTTTAATTTCATTCGAAATTTTTCGTAAATATACAGAGTGATATAGTTGTTGATCAGTTCAATGTTTACAATATTAATAAAATAAAATTTTCCATATGCTTTGTCCAAAATCAACACTGCATACTTATATTGTACTGTAAAAAATATCATAGAATAACTTTTTTACGCCTTCAACTCTACTGTTTCGAAAATTTCCAGTCAAATTTCATTAGTTGAACTACAGTTTATAATAATCTCTTAATAATAATGACGTTGTCGTCTGGTAACATTATGTAGTTATTTACATGATTACTATCATTTCCCGAAGTTACGTAGGACATCCTAAACAGTTTGACATCAGCTTATAACGAAACTATGTGGCTAGTTAATTATTTAAAAATTTTAATTATGTAAACAAACGAATACTGCACTAGTCATATTTTGCATACGTGTCTGATTTATAGTTTTTTTTCTGATTTACAAACGTTTGTTTACTGTTTGTGCTGATTAATCTGTTGTATATCTCATTTGCGAAATACGTCTAATCTAATTAAGAAAATGAAAATCAGGAATGTTATTGTACCAACTTGACAGTAGAACGCTCTAGAACCCGACTTTATCCGTATATACGTATGCGTTGTGGTACGAAGACGTCTGTAGTATGTAGTGAACAGTTTTTGATCAGACAAGATATCGTATTTCAATATTAAGTGTTTATTGGTGCAATTTGTAGTTCTTATGACTAATAAAAAAACACAGGTTCATCACATAAAACACAGGATGTAAGGAGGCTTGCTTTCGTCGTGGGCTAACCTACAACGCAGGCGATGAAACTTATCACTTTAATGTAGTTGCGGCTGCTCTTTACTACCAAATACTATCGTCACACGCTTTAAAAGCGGGAATAGACGGCCGTGAACCAACTGCAGCTTTCCTTTCGTGCTGTTTACTTGCGTGAGCATCTTCGGTATGCCTTGTAGAACTCAGCGAGCGTTCCTCGCACACGATTCTCATTTCGACTGAGGGAAAATAAATTTTCTACGAATACTGTTAACTTATTCTGCGTTGCTCCTTCGAATTATTCTCCTCCACAACTGACAAACGGATCTCAACGCAGTTTCCTCTTCCGGAAGATATTCCTGGATCGCGCTATGCACCGTCTATAAATTTACTCGTATGTCTATCGTTGAAAATCTTCGTTCTTTCAAAGAACGTCTTAATCTAAACGCGAATTTTTGTTTCACTGAGCCTTAAAGCTTTCGAAGCGGGGGTGGAAGCAGTCCAACAGTTTTATGACACTGACGTTAAGGACCGTAGAAAAGAAGCAAACGTAGAAAGTCCATAACAGCTGATTGAAGTAAAATAAGTACGAACTAGAGAGCTACAGTACGGAAATTAATAAAATGTTTCTGTATGATAAAACTCACCATAGGAGAATAAGAGTCGCTCCTGTGGTATGTTCACGTTTACAACTGGCTATATTTTTGTCAACTGCGGAGCAATTCTGCGACCGTTAAACACAGCACTATGCGCAGAGCAGCGTTTCCAATGTAAATATTCCAAATTCCAAAAAAATCTAGGGAAGTTACCCAGATTTTGGGAAAAAAATTTCCCGATTCCGCACATAATTGGATATTCAGATTTTGTGGTACTCATATGAAGTTATAGATTACATAATGTAAAATTTGTTGATTTTAGATCACTTTTTTTTTCATTTCTTTGATGTACATCTGAAGGAAAAGCTTCTGTAAAGGAATTGTTCTTAGTTGTTAAATGTTTAAATGTTTGTATAGTCTATGGGACTTAACTACGGGGTCATCAGTCCCTAAACTTACAAACTACTTATGAACTAGCTAATCCTAAGCACGGCACAAATATCCATGCCCGAGGGGGGATTCGAACCCCCGACCGTAGTGCACGTGCAGACCGTGACTGGAGCGCCTCAGTCCCCTCGGCCACTGCGGCCGGCTCTTAGTTGTGTAGTGACGTCTTTTCAGTCCTACAATCGTATCCAGGAAAATAAGCAAATAGCAGTAACTTCTTTGTATTCACTTCTTACATTAGTTGGAATTTTTATTTTTTATATTTTTTTCCCCTTAGTCACTATTTTTTCCCGGTACACCAGACATTGTCAGTTACTGCAATGAAGATGTCCATGCTAAGAACAAGTAAAAATATACTGGAAACGCGATGGACACTCAGGAGGAAGGAAACATAGTGCACGAGAAAGCTTACAGTGAAAGAGCTGCATGAAGACGTCGCACTCCCATTTTTGGCGCTTACCTTACTTGGTTTGTAGAGGACAGCCCAGGCTCTTTCAGTGACAGCGCTCCTGTAACGTTAAGGGCTCTACAGTCGCGCTGCAATTTGGAAAAGATTTTAGTTATTCGTAAGATGGATAATAGGTCGGGAGTAAGAAGTGCTTAGTGGATAAAGCTAGGATTCGAGCTAAATTAGGTACTTCAGAAAAAAGGTAAACGAAAAGAGAATAAAAAAACAAGAATAACGGAACATACTAATTCACATACAGGGTGTTTCACTAAGTGTGTTTGCCTCTGTAACTTATAAAATAATAGGTGACGGGAAATTTTAATGCGGTAGGTCAACACAAGAAATGTTACACTTTCTGCGGAGCTATGAACATAGTTTATTGTATCATTTTCCAAAGAGTTACAGCACAAAGATATAATTTTTTAAATGGAACAATAGTTTTTTTCCATCGTGCATTGGATTAATTGAAACCAGCTGCGTCCAAATCTATTTAAACTACATTCCTATCACTGTTAGTTTGGGAGCTACAACCCTTCAAAGTTTAGGGAGCGGAAGCCACAACAACGTAGCTCACTGGCTGGTGGTCATGAGACAGTGGGCCGTGCCCCAGGGGATAGCCACTCGGCCAGTTAGCTACTCTATCGCAGCCTCCACCCCGGGACTTTGAAGTGTTGTAGCTCCCAAACCAACAGTGATAGGAATGTAGTTTGATTTGGACGCAGCTGGTTTAAACGAATCCAATACACGAGAGAGAAAAAACAATTGTTCCATTAAAAAAATTATATCCTTCTGGTGTAACTTTTTGGAAAATGATACAATAAACTATGTTCATAGCTCCGCAGAAAGTGTAACATTTCTTGTATTGACCTACCGCATTAAAATTTCCCGTCAACTATTATTTTATAAGTTACAGAGGCAAACGCAAACACCCTGTATATTTAGCACTGTTTTACACAATTTAAAAATTGGAAAGTATGTTTCGTAACTAGTGAATAAATTTTATTTAAGTAAATGGAGCAATGAATTCTCCGTCGGACATGTGTGTGTGTGTGTGTGTGTGTGTGTGTGTGTGTGTGTGTCTTCTCCTTACGTTAGTTAGTTTAAGTAGTTTGTTAACCTAGGTACTGAAAACCACGGAAGTCCCATAGATTTACAAACATTTGAACAATTTTTTTAAATGAAAGCTGGTGGGGGAGGAGGAGGAAAAATATGCCGGGAATCTATTGTATTATTTTGAAATGATACACGGTGATAGTGATAAAATACAAATAAACAAAATTTTTGAGGCCCCGGGGTAGTGTGGAAAGTGGCTTTCACGTTAAACGTTAAGGTCTAGAATCGCTTTCAGCTCAGCAATTAGGCAAAGACCCTTTTAGACTATTAGGCGTCTATAAAACAAAATGTTATAGTGCCACTTATCATACATTGGCCAAACAGGAAAGTGCGTTTCAAGAACACCTTTCATCAAAAAAAGACGTTGCAAAAACAATCGGCGATTCCCGAGCATCTTTTGAGAAGCAAACATACTCAATCCCCTCTAGTAAAATTGCAAATTCTTCACTACGCCCCCAAAGAAATAAAAACCTCTAATTTCTGGAAAAATTAGAATTTACTGAATTCGTGAAACGGTCCCCAAACCAGTTTTAAAGAACAGATTATTACAAAAAAGTCAAAAGTTTTACGATATCATTTTAGACAGCTTTTTTCAAAAATGACTCCCATTTTAATAACTCATAGCATCCTTCATCCCCCCCCCCGGAACTCAAAAATTATTTATTTACTTCTATTTTTACTACCACAGTATGATTCCAAAATAATACAAAAGATATCCCGGCATATTCTTTTACTTCCTCCCCCTCCAGAGGTACTACACGCTCTCAGCCACCAACATCCGGAACACAAACGTGGCCTTCTAAACAACCTGTTTCATCTTTCCAAATGCATCGCAGACACTAAACACATGCCATTACAAAGAATCCAAGAGTCTTTCTGCGAAATGTATACAATCAGCATGAAATACAAGCCTTTTCTGTGTTCAGTCCTCCAGAATACAACAGCTCTTGAGGCCCGTAAAAAACTATCTAGAACACAGAATTCCTGGAGTCTCCAAGATACCATGTATGTGGCTACAGTTACGTCAAGTAAACGCTACGGAATATGGAGCAACGTCAGACGTGATACAACAGATGCTTATACCGACGCTATTCTGAAAAATCTGTCGTGGTGGAACACTACATAGTAAATCGACAGAAGATTACGTTAGAAGAAACTTCTGTCAGAAGGCGAAAGTTTTGTGGGATAGCGTTATAAAACAAACAATACAAATAAAAATATTCTAAAAACAGCATAGGCAAGGACACAGTTTACAGAGCAGCACAGTATAAGACGATCGTGAGGTTGAAGCGAGTGCGAAGGATGCAGGAAGAAAACATTACTATATTAGCGAGCACCAGAGACGCACATGCAGCAGTGCGACTATATAGCGGAGAGTCCGCAGCGAATGGGCAGTTATTTACCGCTTGACAACGATAGAAAAGACCGCGGTCGCTAAATCCTGGAATATTGGTCACCTGGCATGGCTGGAGACACCAGAAGATTTTAATAATTCATTCACCGCGAGACCACAGACAAGAGTAAAGTATTTCCTGCGCCTAACGGCAACATCGCGAAAGCAATTTCTCCTACACAAGTGTAGACAATAATATTTTTGCTGAAGGTAATAGCTTGCAGCGATCTCGCCAACGGATTTCCGAGAACATGATGTGAAACAGAACGCCGTGAGCGTGTAACACACAATCCTCCAGATGTCAGATCAGCACCAGACGTTGTACATCGAGTTGTTTATCAACCAAAACTCCGATATAATTCATGCTATGTGCTGTTGTCCAGGAGAACGCGCATAAACTATTACGGAGTAGAGGAAAATCACAACTGTGAGAGCATATTACATTGCGCCCCCGTGGGCAAGTTGGTTGAGCGTTACATTCTTCAAGCCCTGCTCATAGCAATATTTAGTTACCGGTATTTATTTTACTGCAGTACTTTGGCAGTTGAGTGGGGAAACGTGTTCCTGACGTGTAAAAGGACTGTTCGCATTTTACATGTGTCTTATTGGCGGTTTGCTTTCCTTTTGCTTCGTTTATTTGAAAGTAGCTAACCTGTAGAGTTTATTCGTAGTTTTAGATAATAAACAGAAGCAACCGGAACACAAGAATAAAGACACGGTTTCACCACAAGTACGGAAGTATTAATAAGAATAATAACTGTAACAATAACGATAATAATAAATGACTGCTAGTTTGGCAGCACTTTTACATTTAGAAAACATCTTGGCCTATGTAACACAATTTCCTACGTAGTATACAGAAAAAAGTTCGTATGTCTAGGGCATGATCCCAGGACCTCTGAAACGATAACGTACGCTGTATCAACTTCCTCACGTGTGCTCGACACGACCCACTTTCGATGGTATGCTTTTCCTGTACTCCGTACGACAGGTTCTACTTATTACTTCCCGTTTAAGCACATTCTCCTGGAGGGCAGTACATAGCACGAAGTATATGAAAGTGTTGTTTGATATTCTATCGATATACAACGTTTGGTACCTTCCCAGGATTATTAGGACAATTTTAGGGCACAACGTATATCCCCTATTGTAAATCATTACAGGGTGTCTTAAAATCCGGGAACACTTCCAGTTATTTATTGTACAAGCAGCAAACATTGTTCAGATATCATACATAGGCTTTTTTAAGGATAGTCCTGAAAATTTTCTTTCGTGTATACGGCTACAGAGTAGTTTGGTAATTTGCCAGTAGCGCTAGTCGCAAACATGGAGAGTTCAGGTGCGGAGCGAGCTTTCTGTTTGTTGGAGTTCGAAAAAAAAAGTGTGCTACAGCTGTTCAACGGATGTTTACAACCATGTTCGGTAAAAAGCCAACAACAAGGAAGGCCATTTACCACTGGCACAACAAATTCATTACGACGGGGTGCCTGTACCCGCCAAAGGGAAACGAACATCCCATTGCTAGTGAATATGGTGCTCGTACGAGAGACGTTCATAAGATATCGGTGCGTCGTGCATCCCATGACCTCGAAATGGCTCCAGGGGCAGTATGGAAATTCCTGCGACTGAAGCTGTCCGTGAAACGATTCAATAGTTTTCAAAATGAAATTCCAAGATCGCACATTACTAATTTATTCAATGACGACCGGTTTCGGTGAACTGTGTCACCATCATCTGGTCACATATATATTTTACAAGGTTAAAAAAAAATTGGATATCAAATAATAAGTGCAACATTGCACTTAGTCACTATATAAAAAATAAACAAGTTAAAAACCTAATAGCTTACAAGAAAACTGCTAAAAGAGTTACAACACTTGGCACTCTCATTGATCTGACCAAAATAAAAAAATATTTCTCCATTCCATTTCCGAGGCCCATTTCCTATCAGATTGAACGACTTCTTCTAATAAGTGTAACTGCAACGTTGTCTTCGCGACCAACAACAATTTGAAGAAATATTTCATTCACAATTTAAAATCAACCTCTTCTCTCTTAGATAATTCTGGCGTTTACAAAATTATTTCTGGTACTTGCTCTTCCTACTGCAAAGGACAAACGGGACGTGCTTTTAAAATCAGGTTTAAAGAATATCTTTTGAGAAAATGGCACTAGCCACCAAGATTCGCCTTTTGCTGACCATCTTCTCATTACTGGCGTCGTACCTAAAGCTGTTCATGACCTGAACATTTTGCATACCGAAAAGAAAGGCCACAAATTAGACATGATCGAGGAATTCGAAATATTTAAACATTTTTCTCGCAATGAGGAATGAATTTCTGTTCTAAATGAACAGTTAAAACTCCGTAATAGACGGTATTAAGCCATTACTCGGTCTTTGATATTGTACTTCGTGCAGTGTCCAAAATATTTCTTCCGACTTATCCAAAAATCTGTACTCCAAAAGCCAATTTTTAACTGTTTTGCTTATTACAATTTTGTTACTTGTTATTTTTCTCTGCTAATTTTGTAGTGCCAAAATGACGCCTCAGCCATCTCTCATGTTAAACATAGCTTCTTGTAGCAATTATTTTCTCAATACTGTTTCTCTCTGTACATTAACCTAGTTGTAATTGCCGCTACTAGATGGCACTACTGAGGTAACGTCTACCTGTTCAGAACTCCACTTAGCACACGCCAGTCTGATAGCGTGTCGCGATCTTTTTTTTTTTTTTTTTTTTTTTTTTTTTTTTTTTTTTTTTTTTTTTTTTTTTTTTTTTTTTTTTGGTAATTATGATTTAGGTCGCCTATCATTGCTTGTCACATGCCTTAATTAGCAAGTGAGATTTAAATTACAAAGAAAATGTCACTTTCTAAATATTGTTACCAAAGTGCACTTTACGTGTTCTAATGCAATATGAATGTTCAGTGTGCCACGTTAGGTTTGAAAATAAGTTATAGCCACAGTGTGACGTCAAGGAATTACCTTCAATTTGTTTTGACGTCTGATTAATTAGATCTTGCCACAGTATATTTATGTATATTTTGTTAATCACAATAAAAATATATAATAATATATTGACATCTATATCTTATTGTCAAAACCTGTTTTTTATTTAAAAAAACAGCTATTTCAAATAGGAAGGTAGATCTGATAATTCCTTTTTGTAACGAATAGTTCAGAATTTTTTACACCATTAATTAAAACATAACAGAAACTAGAGTTGTTAAGTAAAATGTCACTAGTAACTTGTTGTTGTTGTTTGCCGGCCGCGGTGGCCAAGGGGACTGAGGCGCGTCAGTCACGGTCTGCACGGCCACTACGGTCGGGGGTTCGAATCCCCCCTCGGGCATGGATATTTTTGCCGTCCTTAGTGTTAGCTAGTTCGTAAGTAGTTTGTAAGTTTAGGGACTGATAACCCCGTAGTTAAGTCCCATAAGCTATACAAACATTTGAACATTTAACTTTATCTCGAAAATTATTCAACACACATGTACAGCTAGCAAATAACATTAACAATGCAGCTGTTTTCTCAGATCTGGTCAACAAGGTCGAAAGCTACACAGACACTGCTGTAAAAGAAATTGCGGAAAAACACAAGAAGAAGATGACACAGCTCATAAGACAACAAACACTCCACAAAAATGATAACCATAAACAACCAAGACACACACATCAATTTTACCCAAGACTAATGAACCTCACAAAGACACAACTAAATGAAAATGAAAAAGAGCTGTTAGAAAAAGGATTGAAGTACAATATTAACACAAACATAGATGAAGAATACATAGAAGACCTGATAATACAATCAGAAGCTGTTTTAAAACGTGAAGAAAGAAATGAAAACAACACTGTAAACACTGGGTTAGCGAGGGAACTTATAAAAAACGAAATACATAAAATCATAACAGACATGAAACAACAGAACAACAAAAACAAAAAAAGTCCCGATTCCATAACACTCAAAAACCTAAAGAGAAAACTCCAAGAGGAAAACGTCATCTTTTCCAAAGCAGACAAGGGAGGCACAGTCGTTTTGATGGACAAACAACAGTACATTGAGAAAACAAATGATCTCATCTCTCAAAGTAATGTTAAAAAATTAAAATCAGACCCAACAAACAGATTTCAGACAAAAGTAAAAAAACACCTTAAAAGATATAGACTACACATTGGATGACACAGAAAAAAGAAAATTAATTCAGAATAACCCCACAGCACCAACCCTCCGATGCCAACCAAAGGTACATAAACCAAATATCCCGTTACGGCCCATTGTGAATTTCAAAAATGCTCCCACTTATAAACTTGCAAGACACATGATGAAAGTACTATCAGAAACCTATCAAATGAAAGATGACAAAACCATAAACAACACCTCACACTTAATACGACTCATAAAAGATACAAGAATCCCAGACTCAGCTACCCTTCTTTCCTTTGACATAGAAAATATGTACACTAACATACCAGTAGATGAAACAATAACTATCATAGAACAAAATCTAAAAGAAAACAGTCAACTACCAAATGAACACATAAAAGAGATATACTCATTGCTAAAATTGATAACCGAACAAAACTATTTTCAATTTAATAATGAATATTACCTGCAAGAAGAAGGCTTACCCATGGGATCACCAGTGTCAGGTACCCTAGCCAATATTTTCATGAACCATGTAGAAAGTATGATTTTTAAAAAAGTAACCACAAAAAACTATAAAATACTCTACTGGATAAGGTACATGGATGACGTCCTCTGCCTAATTGATGAACCTCCGGAAAGAATAGACCAGCTCCATACAGATTTAAACACTATACACAAAAAAATAAAATTCACAATAGAAAAAGAACATAACAACCAAATAAACTTCTTGGATATAACCATCAAAAAGGAAAACAACAAGCATACCTTTGACATTTACCGTAAACCGACAACAACTGATACAATTATACACCAGACCTCCAATCACCCACATGCACAAAAACAATCAGCAATCAGATACATGCTCCACAGACTCAACACAATACCACTCAACAAAGAAAATTACCAAAAGGAACTAGACATCATCACACAAATAGCAACAAACAATGGATACGATGGTAATATAGTAGAAAAATTAAACAAAAAAATTAAAAAACAGATACGGGCAAAAAACACCAAACGTACAGACACCCAGACAACAACACAGCAAAGCAGCACACAAACACACACAACACAAACTGCAGTACTAGAAACACATGAAAGCAAAAAAGAAAATTCAAGATGGTACACAATGACATACAAACACAAACTAACACACAAAATAATAAATATTTTCAAAAGACAAGGCATAAAAATAGCTCTCAAAACAGATAACCCAGTCCAAAAATATATCCCAAAAATCAAAACAGACACAGATATCTACCAAAGAGCTGGAATATACCAACTACAATGCAACTCATGTGATGGAAGGTATATAGGACAAACCAGCAGAACATTCGATACCCGATACAAGGAACACATCAGGGCATGGAAATACAGAACAAACCACTCCACTTTTGCAGAACATCTAATAGCATATAACCACAAACCCACCACAATAGAAAATGACATGAAGGTAATTAGAATAAATAATGAAAAACATCTCCTAACATTACAAGAAAATTATCACATATATAAAACAAAAGCTGAGAAAAAGATGCTACTAAATGACCAAATAAACCTGACCAATCAATCACTGTTCTCACTGATTGACCATATGGTAGACACAAACCCCAACACATAGTCACAACCCCCCCCCCCACCACACACACTCACATACACACACACACACACACTCATTCAAACAGAGAGAGGGAAAAAAAAAAAAAAAAAAAAAAAAAAAAAACCACCTACCCACCCACATACACACCCACACCCACACACACTCATGCACACAAACACACACACACACACACAAAGATACCTTCAACACATTTTCAATGAAACAGTTGAATTTCAAATAAGCTAAGGTTGGCAACACTACAAAACAAACAGCAGTAGACACAGTATGGCAGCAGGTGACAGCAGAATCAGAGAACTGCAATGTGGTTCGAAAAACAGTGTAACCTTTCGACCTGGTTGCCAGAATAAGACTGAAGTGGAGTAACAAGTGCTGTAAGTACACCATTTTATACCAAAAAACGAACTGTTTTAAATCTGAAATGAAATGTTTTGTAGATATGTAAGAGACTTAACCTATATGTGCAAACAAAAAGATGTAAATATTTCAGGACACCCACTGATGATGCCTTGAGAGAAAGGGCGAAACGCGTATGGGTGATTAAAAATATAAAAATAAAACCCTTCAGTTGCAGTAGCAAAAGGCATTTATTTTAAAACCTTACAGTGAAATTTAACTTGTTGTTGTTATGTTATGGTCTTCAGTCCGGAGACTGGTTTGATGCAGCTCTCCACCCTTTTCTATCCTGAGCAAGCCTTTTCATTTCCTCGGCAAGCCACATCCACTTGAATCTGCTTACTATACGCGTCTCTTGGTCTCCCTCTGCGATTTTTACCCCACACACTTCCCTCCAATGTTAAATTTACGATCCCCGGTGTCTAAGAATGTGTCCTACCAAGCGATCCCTTCTTTTAGTCGGGGTATGCCAACAATTCCTTTTCTCACCAATTCTGTTTAGTACCTCTTCATTAGTTATGCGATCTACCCACATAATCTTCAGCATTCTTCTGTAGCACCACATTTCAAAAGCCTCTATTCTCTTCCTGTCCGTACTGCTTATCGTCCATGTTTCACTCCCGTACAAGGCAACACTCCACACAAATGCCTTCAGAAAAGACTTCCTTACCCTTAAATTAATATTCGATGGTAGCAAATTTCTTTTTTTTTCAAAAATGCTTTTCTTCCTATTGCCGTTCTGCATTTTATATCCTCTGTACTGCGACCATCGCATGTTATTTTACTACCCAAGTAACAAAACTCATCTACCATCTTCACTGTTTCGTTACCTAATCTAATTCCTTCAGCATCGCCTGATTTTCTAAGACCGCATCCCATTATTTTTGTTTTGCTCTTGTTAATGTGCATTTTATACGCTCTTTTCAACACGCTGTCCATTCCATTCAACTGCTCTTCCAGGTCCTTTGCTGTCTCTGACAGAATTACTATGTCATCAGCAAAACGCAATGTTTTTATTTCTTCCCCCTGAACTTTAATCCCTATTCCAAAATTTTCCTTGCTTTCCTTCACCGCCTGCTCGATATACAAATTGAATAACATCGGAGAAAGGCTACAACCCTGTCTTACTCCCTTCCCAACTGATGTTTCCCTTTCATGCCCTTCGAGTCTAATAACTGCGGTCTGGCTTTTGTACAAGTTGTAAATAACTCTCCCTGTATTTTACCCCTGCTGACTTCAGAATATGAAAGAGTGTATTCCAGTCAACATTGTCAAATGCTTTCTCCAAATCTACAAAAGCTAAAAATGTAGGTTTGCCTTTCCTTAATCTATCTTCTAATATAAGACGTAAAGTGAGTATTGCCTCCCGGTTTCCTATGTTCCTCCTGAATCCAAACTGATCTTCCCCGAGGTCAGCTTCTACCAGCTTTTCCATTCTCCTGTAGATAATTCGTGTTGATGGTTCTGTAATTTTCACACCTGTCTGCGCCTCATTTCTTTGGAATGGGAATTATTACATTTTTCTTAAAGTCTGAGGGCATTTCGCCTGTCTCATACATCCTACACACCAGTTCAAATAGTTTTGTCATGGCTGGCTCTCCCAGAGTCTTTAGTAGCTCTGAGGGTATGCCATCTACTCCTGGGGCCTTGTTCCGACCTAGGTCTTTCAAGGCTCTGTCAAATTCATCTCTCAGTATAGTATCTCCTATTTCATCTTGATCTACTTCCTCTTCCCTTCTTCCTACAACATCGTCTCTCATTTCCTTTGTAGAGCTGCTCTATGTACTCTTTCCACCTTTCAGCTTTCCCTTCTTTGCTGAGAACTGGTTTCCCATCTGAGTTCTTGATATTCGTAGAGTTGCTTTTTTGTCCCCAAATGTCTCTTTTATTTTCCTGTAGGCGGTATCTACTTTTCCCCTTGCTATACATTCTTCTACAGATTTGCATTTGGCTTCTAGCCACTCCTGCTTAGCCATTTTGCACTTCCTGTCAATCGCATTTTTTAGTCGTCTGTACTCCATTTTGCCTGTTTCATTTACTGCATTTTTATATTTTCTCCTTTCATCAATTAACTGTAGTATTTCCTGTGATATCAAAGGATTTTTTGTAGGTCTTGCCTTTCTACCTATTTCGTCCTCTGCTGCCTTCACTATTTCATCTCTCAATGCTAACCAATCCTCTTCTACTGTTTTATTTCCCCCTGTTTATGTCAATTGTTGCCTAAATCTCCCTCTGAAATTCTCCAGAACTTCACTTTCCTTCAATTTATCTAAGTCCCATCTCCTTATTTTCCTACCTTTCTGCAGTTTTTTCAGCTTCAGCCTACAGTTCATGACTAACAAGTTATGATCAGAGTCTATTTCTGCCCCTGAGTATGTCCTGCAGTTTATAACCTGGTTCCGGTACCTATGTCTTACCGTTATAAAATCTATCTGATACCTTCCGGTGTCTCCTGGTCTCTTCCACGTATACAACCTTCTTTTGTGATTCTTAAACCACGTGTTTATTACGATTAAATCATGTTCCGTGCAAAATTCTACCAGGCGACTTCCTCTTTCATTCCTCATGCCCAGTCCATATTCACCTACTATTTTTCCTTCTCTTCCTTTTCCTACTACCGAATTCCAGTCTCCCATCACAATTAAGTTTTCCGATCCCTTAAGTGTCTGAATAATTTCCTTTAGCTCCTCATATATTTCTTCGATCTCCTCATCATCGGCAGAGCTAGTTGGCATATAAACCTGTACTACTGTTGTCGGTGTTGGCTTCGTATCTATCTTGACAATGATAACGCGATCACTGTGCTGCTCATAGTAGTTTACCCGCATTCCTATTTTCTTATCATTATCAGTCCTACTCCTGTGATACCCCTAACTGATTTTGTATTTATAATCCTGTACTCACCTGACCAGAAATCCTGTTCATCCTGCCACCGAACCTCACTAATCCCCACTATATCTAACTTCAACCTATCCATTTCCCTTTTTAGATTTTCTAATTTTCCTATTCGATTAAGGGATCTAACATTCCACGCTCCGACCCGTAGAATGCCAGTATTGTCTTTCCTGATGATCGCAACCTCCTGAGTAGTCCCCGCCCGGAGTTCCGAATGGGGGACTATTTTACCTCCGGAATATTTTACCCGAGAGGATGCCATCATCATATGTTCATACAGTAGAGCTGCATGTCCTCGGGAAAAATAACGGCTGTAGTTTCCCCTTTCTTTCAGCCGTTCGCAGTAGCTGTGTGGCAAAGCCACATTAGCTGATGTTACAAGGCCAGCTCAGTCAATCATCCAGACTGTTGCCCCTGTAACTACTGAGAAGGCTGCTGCCCCTCTTCAGGAACCACACGTTTGTCTGGCCTCTCCACAGATACCCCTCCGCTGTGGTTGCACCTACGGTACGGCTATCTGCATCGTTGAGGCACGCAAGCCACCCCACCTTGGCAATGTCTGTGGTTCATGGGGGTGGACTAGTAACTTATAGATAGTAGTTTCAGTTTGAACTTAGTCTTCCATTCATTTTTTTATTTTAAATGGCTATAAGAATAAAACACGAATTTTATGTTTAATGCCTGTAGGCTTGTTTAATTATATATTTTCGAACTCATATAGATATTTGATTATTGACAATTCCAGTGACTCCTATTAAAATATTCTCCTTTCTGATCTTCGAATCAAATTGCTAGCAAAGAAGTAAATGGAAAAATAAATCCCTACAGCGCCTCCACCACCTATGAATCTGGAAAATGTAACATGTAATTAAGTTAGAGGTACGCTTGAGGCGTGGGCGTCATACCTACTCTAGTCCTAGGCAAAAGTAATTCTTACCACGAGAACCTGTCATTCTTCAGTTTTATAGTGGTTTACTCGAAAATATCTCCATATAACTTCTATTCGTTCATGCCAAACTAAAAATCATCCAACATTTCAACAAATTTAATTCTGTAATAAACATCCGTCACTATAACATTGGTTATGCACCATTAAAATGTGTTGATTCTTATGTTAATATATAAAAACCTGTGGTAATTAAACTTTATTAGTGTATATATTATATACATATATATAAGAGCCAGTCTTAATCACATAATAACACATGACCAAAGTCGTTTGGAGAACTCCCAGCAGGATTCTGGTATATTTAAACACAATTAACGACTGCTCTGTCTCAAATGCACAGTCAAATCCCTTCAGGATAGACTATTAATTCCATTTACCAGTACATTTATTTTCAAAATCTTTAAATCAAAATTTCGTAAAACCAATCACACGTATTTTTATGCAAATTTTCCCTATAGAGGAAAACTCATATTTCTTCTTTTTTCATACCTTAGTTTCATGGGACCACATTCAACTAAAGTTCGTAGTTATATACTTACGAGCCAATTACTCCCTATTTAGCGTATTTTCGATATTTGTGACGGATTTTTATTTAGAATTACGTCTATCGTGTATTATGTTTGACAGATCGTTCCACCGATCGGTAACTAAAACTACGATCCAACAAAGGAAAAACAGAGATATTTTCTTTCTACCGTACAAAGAATATAAATAAGTGCTTTCTGTGATCCAGCAGTTCTTCTTCGGCATTATTCTTATTTCGCTCACGCCTTTTTTCTTCATCTTTGGGTTGGTCAATATTCCAATGGTCCAATAAAACTTTTTTTCTTTTCTTTCGCCTTTCACACTAATTTTCTGTAGCCTACATTAAACAAACGTATAAGCATTCATAAGCATTCATAAAAAAGAAGAGCATTCATAAGCATTCATAAAAAAGAAGAAGAATTACAATAAGTTGAAGCGGAAACTCGGAAAACATCAGCAACAGACTATTTAAATATCCTGTTCCGCTACAGCCGCTATGCAGGCGTGCAGCGCATAGTGGCTAGCTTTTTATAAAACAAAATTGTTTTAAATTTTGTGACGTAAGCTTTACAGCTGAGTTGCAACTTTTATTAGGTGATTTGTTTTTATTTATAACTAGCTTAAACCCGCGACTCCGCTTGCGTGTTTGTAGATCAAATCACACGTACAAATGCACTCGTTTCGAAAAATCAAATCACGAAATTCAACAATATTGATTGTAATAATATCACAGATCGACCACTTGATGTAATGCGCGAAACGTCAAATCGATTTTTTTAAAGATATGTACTAAAAGACATCCCTTTTTTACCGGTTTATTTATTTGTTTTTTATTTCCTTATTACTGGGCTTATCCTTACAGAGAAAGAGCTGAAGACATTGTAGCACTCAGGCCAAAGGTATTGTCTGTGGCATCACGTTTCGCTGTATGTAACCTCCTTGCTATAGAGTCGCAAACGTCATCGCTGGCCTTCAGTCCGAATTATTGTATAATATGACGACTTTCAACCACCGTATCTTCCACCCTCTTTTAGCTATCGGCATGGAACCGCTATGGTGTACAACGGGAGACCTCGGACAACAATTACACACAGACCATTCGTTCTGTAGTTTTCGCTGCAGAGCGAAATATTAACACCCATACACGCGGCGAATTTTATAGACACCGATATCTTTCCATCTCAATATACCCCACCCTTTTGTCATTATCTACCCTCAATCAAAAGTGCAACCAATGAAACCATTTGCAAAGAGTAAATAAGCTTTTCAAAGGGTAATCATTGTTCCGCATTTCGCGTCATATTCGTCAAATTCCTAAATATTTATCCGATCGCCATAAAACCGTGCCTAAAGCCTGCCCCGGGTTGACATTAGTCACTGTACACATTTTTAGCTCTTGATATCTTGTGGTTGAGACGTGATAAACGTACACCGAACAGACATTCACATTTATAGATATAGATTTCTGACGAAGGCAATCATAGGTATTGCCGAAACCAGGTTAAATAATTTTATTTTTGCGAACCGATGGCTGCATTTTTATCCTTTGAAACTTCACTTGTTTCTACCTTCCTAGGAGCTACAAACTGCTGTATCCGATCCACACTGGAACCTGCCTGGGAAACAGTTTAAATTTGATAGGAACTTTAAACCAAGGGGAACCAGTGTGATGGTAGCTGGAGGCAGCAGGAGCGTGGCTGGCGCAGTGATCCTTTGCTGTGGCGAGTGAGTCTGGCCCGTGCGTTCGGTCGCTTTCTCCCGCCGCTGCCGCCGTCTTATCTCGCTCCAAATACTCACACGTACGCCAGGACGCCCTGCGCCGCCGCGAGTCGGCCGCTCAGCTGCTGGTGCCGGTGCTAGCGCTGGACTCTGCCCGCTGCGGCGCCACGTCCGGCATCCGGCATTCCTCCGCTAATTGCTACCCGAGCCACTCTCACACTGACGAGTCACCGAGGGAAAACTATGTCCCGCTACCGAGTAGTGTTCCACGAACTACGATCGCTTTAATCACTTTTACGTGTTATTTCAAAGTTTGTTGGCCGCTTCACGCGTGTGGGACTTTAGTAGCAGTGCTAGGATTCCTCGATGGATCACGGCCAGCTTCTGAGTTTAAAGATTTTCCTTCGCCGGAATGCCTGATAGGTGGCGGAGGAAACGAGGGTGACTCGCGGATGTGGGAGAGGAGGGCTGTCGTCAGAGGCGGCAGAACACTTTGGACTTTTCCGGCCATTTGCAGCCCGTTACAACGCGGACACAGGGACCGGGGCGTCGTGACGACGATGAATAGTAGTGAAGTGCCGACGCCTTACAGGACAGCTTCGGATAGTGGATATACAGGAAAACTGCTGTGTCGGGGTCTGCAGATTGAAAGTCTCATATTCGTCTCCTACCTATGCAGCACCTAATGTCAGGTCGGGTGCGATGGTCTTGCCGCGGTGTAGTAGCCGAACGGTCTAAAACGTCTCGCTGCGGAGCGCGCGGTTGCTCGCCGTGGAAGTACGAGTCCTCCCTGGGGCATGGGTGTGTGTGTGTTGTCCTTAGGTTAGTTTACCTTGGTTTCCGGGCGCCGTGGCTTAGTGCACCCGGTCAGAGGGCTGATCGTCCTCTGTAATAAAACAGCTGAGCCAAGACCACGTCGAACAACCACGAATAAACATGATCAGCGACCGCAACGAACAGAACAACCCACGAAATTATTATTATTATTATTATTATTATTATTATTATTAATTTTTCTTTTCTTGGAGTAGTGCTCGACTGGAAACCGAAGGGTCGCGGGTCCTAAACCCGGTCGGACCTCGGATTTTTTTCAGTCTACACTTTAACCCATCCTTCAACTCTCAACGATGTGAGGAGTCGCCAGAAACGACACGTAGTTCGGATTCCACGTTAAGCTGTAGGTCCCCTTTCCCCGGTTGGATAACTGGGGTAGGCTAGGGACACGCAAGTCACCGAAGTGGCGTCCAATTGAAGACTTGCAGGAGGCCAATGAGTCACACTAAATTATTATTATATTACCTAATGTCAGAAGAATAGAAAAAATCGCACTGACGTGTTTTATGGCCCAATTTAGATTTGTAGTTTTATATGTTTTTGCAAACATTTTGGACCAAAATAGTAATCTAATAAAAAATTAAATAATAGTGTCTGAAAACCCTATTAGGAAAAAAATTACTTAGTGAAGGGTTTCGAACAACAGACTAATGTTCAAATGTTTGTAAGAGCTTATGGTACTTAACTACGGGGTCATCAGTCACTAAACTTACAAACTACTTATGAACTAGCTAATACTAAGGACGGTACAAATATCGATGCCCGAGGGGGGATTCGAACCCCCGACCGTAGTGGACGTGCAGACCGTGACTGGAGCGCCTCAGTCCCCTCGGCCACCGCGGCCGGCCACAGACTAATGCATTGCCCACTACGCTATGGCTAACAATTGGAACTTACGTTCCTTAATCTCAGGCTATTGATGGTCGTTGTTAACTGATGCTAATATGGCATTTGTACACTAGATTATCATTTACCGTACGAAGAACGACGTGGTTTTGTTAATTCTTCAGTGCGCCACTGCTTTGAAATGACAACGTGTAAGTTACAATAAGAAAATCTTCAACTACGCAGCACAAAATGGCATATGCCAGAGAGAGTTCTGGGCGAGGAATGTCACGAGACATCTGCGAACGGCTGCTTTTCGTTAATTCAGTGGAGGGTGTCAGAACTCCGTTATTTTTGCAAATATCTCTCAAAAGATGCGAGATATAAAAAAAATAAGGGAACAAAGTTGTAGAGAATTTTCTCCTCTACAAATTCGTTTATTCAATATTCACGTCAGATGAAAGGTTCATTTGCAATTAAATTACATTACAGACAGCTTTTTTTGGTATTACTAACGTATTTCTTGTCCGAAATATTTGAAAAAGTGAGATTCTGGTCTCTGGTAGCCAAAAATTATGTCCGTAAAATTTGGTGCCGATCGGTTGAACGGTTCGACCTTAAATGGGGGAACACGTTACAGACAGACAGACACCGTCAAATCGCCGTTATTTTTGCAAATATCTCTGCAACGATGCAAGATATGAAAAAAAAAAAAAAAAAAAAAAAAAAACATAACAGAGCAAAATTGTAGAGAATTTTCTCGTCTATAAATTCGGTTGTTCAATTTTCGTCTGAGATGAATGGTTAAGCCGTTATTTTCATTTAAATTTCGAGCTGTCAAAAGACGATCGCAAAGGCCCACTTTTAGTTTTACTACCGTAACCTAAACTGGACCAAAACCGTAGAAATTGCTCAACAGTGGAAAGAGCGCGAGGTATGATGGGACACCGGTTCGATTTCACACGAAATAAGCGTACGAACGTGCCTTCCCTCCCCTTTATACCAGCAAAGGCCTTAAGAGGAACTAAACATTCCTTAGGATAGGATGATAGCGGCGGTCAGTTTCGTTTTCAAGAAGGGTCTTCGATCAGATGGTCAAAGCTATTGGCCTGCATTTCTGAAGTCGATCAGTTTTAGAATTTTTGAACACATTTTACTTTAAAGTGTTATGACACTACTGCAGGCCGGAAATCTCCTTTCTAAAAATGAACAAAGTGTCCGAAAACAACGGTCTTGTGAAATCGAACTAGCGTTATTCGTCCACGAGCCTCAGAGGGCAGTAGATACAAGCTCCCACGTAGGTGCCGTGTTTCTTGACTACCGTAAGGCGCTCGCTACGGTTCCGCACCGTCAACGCATCAACCACATAGAAGCAGATCAAATACTAGACCGACTATGTTGCTGAACTGATGAACGCAGCATGTCATTACTCAATATAGACAAATCTTCAGACCTGTAAGTGATTTCTGGCGTACTCCTGGGGAGTGATAAAATTATTCTTGTGTAGTTCGCGAACGAACTAGTTCAGAAGAGCTCTCCCAGAGGCAAACTACGCGAAAGAGTTCGCAGATCCCTCACCTCTTAGTTCGTCCGCTCCTTTTCCGAAGACTGATGGGTAACAGCGAGAGGACGCGAGAGTGCGCAGAATCGCGTGATTCCCTTCTGCCAGTTGCCGCCATTTCAGGCTGAGATGCAGCTCAGCTGTAATTTTGGTAGCGGTAGCAAAAGCCAAAACGCGCGAACGAACTACAAAGAGTGACCTACTTCGCGGCCGAGCTGCGAACTAAAAGGAGAGCTACCAAATTCAAATGTTTGTAAATCTATCGGACCAAACTGCGTAGTCATCAGTCCGTAGCTTACAAACTACTTAAACCTAGGTAAACTAACCTAAGGACAAACACACACACCCATGCCCCATGGAGGACTCGAACCTCCACGGCGAGCAACCGCGCGCTCCGCAGCGAAACGCTTTATTCCGCTCGGCTACTCCACCGCGGCGGAGAGCTACCGGTCGCGAACTAAAATATGCGCGATAGGTCACGAACTAAAATATGCGCGATAGGTCGCGAACAGAATTAAAAATCACGTGTTTACCTTCTGCTGATGAGAGCCATTTCGAGGTTAGCGTCTGCCTGCTAGATTACATCAGTGCTAAAAAAATTCTGCTTTGAAGTATTCTGCACTCTGCAGTATCTGACAAACAAATTCCATAATGCCAATATATAGAGATAACTCTAAACTTAAACGCGACAAATTATCCGCAAACTGTTTCTTAGTGTTTGTGTGATATTGTTAGCGGCTCAAGCAGCAAGAGCATGAAGCAACTAGGTGGGGGAACTAGTTCGCGGCTCAGCCACGAACTAATGTGAGTGCTCCCGACCGCGAACTATTATGCGCAAGTCTAATTATAGTTAGTTTGCTTTCCAAATTATATATAAATGTCTTCGCTGATCACATCGGAATTTGTATGAGACTTTTTGGGGAATATTTCGAGAATTTGCAACGCTGGAAAGTTGTAGCAAAATGAAGAAAGAATTGCATCGTATCGACGCTTGTGCAGGGATTAGCAGCTGAGAAATCTAATGTACTGCATATACGTAGCAAGAAAGTTCGTTTATTGGCAGTGATTTGAAGTGGAACGACCATATAAAATTAATCGTGTTGTAAGACAAACACCGTAGGGCGATACATTGGAAGATTCTTCAGGAAATATAGTTCATCAATGTGCGGTCCGTACTAGACATAGTTCATAGAGGGCATGGAGGAGATCCAAGGGAGAGCAGCACTATTCCTCTCGTCCTGATTTAGTAAGCGTGAAAGCACCACAGAGAGGAAGGGAAACTCAGCCGCTGCAAGAGAGAGATGTTTCGTATCGCAGTACATCCTTCTGTCAAAGTTCCTAGCGTATACGTTGCTTGAAGAGACAACCAAAATATACTGCACCCTCCTATTTATATCTCGTGAAAACACTAGAAGGATAACGAAGACAATAAACTGCGATATTTACAGAATCCATTGACTTCCACTATTGAGTGCATCACCGACCTATACTTCGTTCACTCTGACAAGGCGGCTCCAGGTCATTTGGGCCGCACTCCGCACGTCACGTGATCACCCCCTCCACAATGTCATTTGCCCTCTCCCCAAGAGTGCCGTCCATCCCTTCTGCAGTTGTACAACAGACCGATAGCGCTTCTCTGCGTTTACATTTAAATATACTACAAAGTCGAGTCTGAGTCGTATTAGGCGTCAGTCGAAGGATATTCTGTATAAAGAGTATAATTTTTCAAAGCGTTGGAAAACTACCAAGGAAAGGTTTGTGACTTTTTTGAGATACTCAAAAAAACAATTGCAGAAGGCTGTCATGTGTCAGCAAGAACGATGCAACGCATCTGTAATCAAGCGCATAAAAGTGTAATCGAAAATGAAGATATCCTAGTGCCAAGCTTTTCCTCTCCAAGAAAAAAACATTACATGCTAAAAGGCAGTCACAGAGTTAGACGATGTCCAAAAAGACGTAATCCATCGCTCGGTTCAAGAATTTTACGATAATGGTGAATACGTAACAATTCAAAAACTTTAAGATGGTTCAAAAACTAAAACAGACTATGCAGGAGGTGTTACATCTTTATATAAAACTTGTAACGTCCTTCTGTTTGATATTTTGGGTGGTGGTGGAAATTTATTTGGTTTATTGTAGTGCTTCGGTATTATAAAAGCGACATCAGCGGTAGTGCAAGCTTTCGTCGTCTTCACATAAAGATTCAGTAGGCACGTAAAATTTTATATGAGGCATACGTTGGTTTTTTAAGTTGGTACACCTGATATTTCATATATTCAGTTATGGATGCCTCTGGTTTCACTTTCCGTAGCCTAACACAGTTTACGGATTATATTTTAACTTATGAACATGGACTCTGTGATCTCAGGGTCTTGTTTTAAAAATTATAAATTCTTTTTGTAATATAATCTTTTCTTTCCCGGTAGTTCCATTTAACGAAGCACGTCACATAAACATTCACTAGTCTTTACCAATAAAAGTCATAACATTTTAATTATTTTTAGTCACTTTGCTTTACAGATAAGTCAAAGATGCTATTTTTAAAAGTTCTTCAATTATTAATGGGAAGGTCAGGTGCTAACTACTATTGATATGGTCGACACAAAATTTTAAATTAATATTTCTCCTATATTTCACCTCATGCACAGATTTACAAAACACTGTCAAAGTCACACGATATATTTTATATAAGCAGTTCTCTATAGTTCATTTCAGAACATCGAAGTTCGATATTCTTGGCAAAGTCAATATTTAAACTTATTCCCTTTTTTTGTTATTTGATTTAATGTTTGTCAATGAAGAAAACCTTTTTAACAATGATTAATATTGCCTTGACTATTACGTTCCTAATTACGTTCCTATCGGGAGGCAGAATTTTTCTATGTCAGTAGCCTATCCCGAATTAAAGTCCACAGATATTATTTACGCACTCGCGTATAAGTTCGATTTAATTAAGCCTTTCAAATAAATTCAATCATAGTAAACCAGAAGTTCGGAATAATTTTGCACCTGACTATCTATTTCAGATACAACCACAAAGACTGAGTGAAATCTTATCGTTACGAGCAACAAATTCTGAGATCTGTTAACATTGGGAGAAACAAAGAATGAGAGAGCAAGTAGTTATACTGCGGAACTATTTATACTACTATTGCGACAAAAGATTACTCTGATTTACGGTGTTTCGACGCGGTTACTCTGAGACTGTACTGTTTCGATACTTCAAAGATACATTGACTGTTACTGAAATTTTGACAAATACGTAAAAAATTCTGCCTCTTACAAATTATTAGAATTGAATCAGGATAAAAATGGCTAGTTTGTGCTGTGATTGCGATGTACTGTTACATAGGCCCCCCAGATGTAGTTCGTTTATCTTGTCCACGAACTACATGTAAGATCGCAACACGACATCGCAACACATCTCATTTGGATTGGATATTTTTCCTATAAAATTTGAACCTTTATAACATGATATTAACACTAAATATATTCATATACAGTAAGTATTATTCATCTTAAGTATTTCAAATTTAAATTATTAAATTGATCTTTCATTTTTAAGTACTTCAGCTTAAAATTGGTAAAAGAATATTTCATTCTTAAGTATTTCAACTTAAAATTATACAAGGCGTAATTGAAACTAAAATAATATATACATCATAAATATTTCATCATTTTAAATCATAATATAGTTGAAAAAAGCAAAAAGAACAACCTAGTGTGTGTGTGGGACTCATGGTCCTTTATTATTGCGTTGTGGTGTAGTTGAGCGACAATTGCTTCTATTACTACGTGTGAAAAGTGTCTCTGTAAACTGAAAAAATAATTTTTGTCTTCTTCCGACGCGCAGCCGACGTGTGGCGTTGCCGTCGCTACCGGTTTGACTGGAACAGACCCCCCCCCCAGGGTCTGTCTTGTCCTCGATCATCACCATACACGTTCATTCATGAAACAAAATTGTATAAAAAATGTTATAGTACTTCGCATGGTTAAGGTCTCTGAAAACATAGAAAACACTCGAGTGGTTAGTTCCTCTACTTTGAGTGCACTGTTCATTCTGTGTTTCGATTGATGTCACTTTGTGTATTGGTAGTCTCAAGTGTTCCGTTCGACTGAATAAACAATTCGACTGGCACTGACAATAGCTGTATTTCACACTGTAACTGTTTAAACCATTGCGTATTTGCACGTCTCTATCATGCACAATGGGTCAAGATTTGTCATCATTCGGTATATCATAGTCACATTAATCCACGATGATCAATTTCACTTATTTATTTTTGTGTCGATCACTTTATAATGACAGTTTTATCAACCCTTAACACGATCGAAAACTGTGCAGTACAGTTTATTCGACGTAATATCATATGAGATTTAGGCTGCTGATCGCTGTATCACTGACAGTCTTATCAAGCACCTTGTATAACAAAATCAATAATAAATTCAATTTAGCAATTTATAATTATATTATTCACACTAGTGTTAACTGAAACATATTTGATTACCATAAAATGGATTGAAATGACATGAAATGTAATTGAAATTCGGGTCATGTTTGTTTCGGACTATCATTTTTAACTGGAAATTGCCTCTTATCAAATCATTTTTTAAAAGAAATAAAGTTATTCGCGAATAAGAAAAAAATTTTAATTGCCCGCGGAAATGTCCGCTACTATTACGGAACTTTTCCCTTACTGTGAAACTATCAGAAATCTTGCACTATAATTTTATTTGTTTTTAACTGTGCACTCAGTTCAACAACAAAAAAAAGAAATGACAACATTTTAAATCTATACAAAAACAACCATAAAAATTTCTTTTATTTCTAATTAAGTTTTTATTATGCAGCAGAAGGCATGTGACGCAGCAGAAGGCATGTGAAATAGATAAATAGAAAAACGCACACATAAGCAACTTGTAATTTTTTTTTCTTTTCATTCTCCACTCCGAGGAGTGGAGCGGGCTGTTTGAGATCCGGCCCATAAAGAGTCGCGGTTCTATTCAGCCAATTATCAGACAAGCTGATAGTGGTGCTAGGGCTGGGAAGAATTAACGATAACTGATAAAATACTCGGTTATTCATAAGGAGCCGTTATTGTAATAACCGATCATCAAATACTGGCAGTTATCGAAATAACTGTGCGTAGCGCCATCTGGTCACAGAAGTAGGTACTAATCAGTGATTCGACCACAGTATCGACCAGGAATCCTGTCCAAATACGTGTCAGTTCTACATCCCATGGAATTAACCGCATAAGAATGCGTGTACTACGTTCTCATGGAAAACTTGCATCAACTACATCATAGAGTGACCATTCGGAATTCGAGATACTATGATAACCGTAGATACTGTAAGGAGTATTGAGTATTGGAAACCAGTAGAAATATCAGTGGCGGTTATCGGAATGCCAGTATAACGACGACGATAACCGCCATACTCTTATTCAGTAGTCAGTACTGGGTATTGAAGAGAATTAACCGTTGCAATTAATTTTCGCTATCATTATTAGGAGTTGGAAATTTGCTCAAACCGACGATTATAACCTACTGGAGTAAAACGTCGGAACGCTTAATAAGACTACCGTTTACTAATGCTTCTTGTTCTTAATTTGTCGTGTTCGTGCAACAGCTAGTTTTAATGACCCACATGAAATTATTATTTATACTAAAAATTACATTGTTCATGTTAATAAAATGGTGTAAACATAGCAGTTTAATACGTTTTTGTGGCCTCGAATGCGTTTTTCATGCAGTAATGTGACACATTTGGCTTCGTTACAGAAATTCATTTTGAACATACGAGTGGAATACCGCACGAAACGAGTATATGACGTGAGAAATATGCTTTCGTAAGCAATTTAAAATCTCTTGTACAATATTTGTGTCGACATCAAAAAATAAGTAAATACATAACGGTACGTACCTACATTCTGTTTATTAACCCCTGAATGTGGGGACGTGTTACCCTTTGGCGTGGTACTGTAGGTGTCAACAAGAAAAATGTTCACCTATCAGAAGGGCTATATTTTACTTGCGGCTTCATAGGGATAGTGTGCTAATGATGGCAGCGAAGTGTTCACTTTACAAGGATAATTAGTTTACTGACTGGATAAGAATACATGTAAGAACCTGTCATTATTGATGGAGCAGATACAGCACTAATAATTATTCACCCCCATTCTGTGTGTTTGAGCTTTCAAAGGTCGTTGCCAACATCAGCACACTATGTGTATCATCCTGCCATAAGTAAAATTTTACCGTTTAAAAAGAAAAAGAACAACCTTGAAGAATAGAATTCTTATCGTATTAGATTGTCAGTGCATCCATTTCAGACTCTCAGTGTAGTTTACCTACCTAACCAATGAAGTATCACAGTGTGTGACCAATCTTAGCATTACACAATCAGTTTTCTAAACAGTTTCGGCAATCTGCAGGTGTACGGATGTCACCAGTTGGTGGTTATTATTGTATTAGTGATGATTGAAGCAGATACCTTATGCTATTATTATTTAATGATAGCCAAAATCCCTTTAATAGATACCTGTTTCTCCATTCTTGTCCAATAAGAATTTGTATTCAGACTGTATTGACATGTTATCCCATGTTGTCCTTCCTCATACAATACTGTGATGTGTTAAGAAACTCTTAGTATTACTGTGCAGTACAGTCAAGCTACAAAAACAAATTGAACATATACTTTTTCAAATTGTGTACCTTAGTTAAGTGAGCATTCACTCCATTAAACAATTTTGTGAAGTCACCAAGTTGCAGATTGTTGTCATGCATTGCAACTTTCCCTTATTCTGAATGGTCTTAATGAGAGCAGTTAGGAGGAAGAATTACATTTTTTGTTACATTAAACCAAGAGATATTGTACAGCTCTGCAATATTTTTGTCAGAATATAATGTGTTAATCACTTTGGGATGGTAGGGAAAAGAGACAACAGGGTACATCTCAATTTAAAAAAAAGTGCTTTATATCTTGATATAACTCCTATGTAGTAGGCCTAAACATCTATGAGCTACTGTAAAAAATACTGGCATGCATTGTTTTAAATTTATTTTAGCGACATAAAGCATACCAATATGTGTAGGAGACCTAAAATTGTAAACAATCTTCAAAAATCTCAAAACATACTATATGTCTGGTGTTTGAGCACATCACTGTTACACACAAAAACTGCACAATGACATATTATCACTTGGGACACAGGCTGTGTATGGCAAATTTAGCATGTCATGGAGCCATATTGTGAATGACAAGTTCTATGTTCACAACAATTAAATCACATACTTTAATCAGTAGCAAGACAGTTGTTATTGTGGGTAGCACACGTGCATACTACAAGGCAAGTTTTTATAGACTGTTCTTTTTAAAGAGCTCACTTTCTGCCATGTACACAGTTACCAGGTTGAGGTTTAGGCATTTATATATTTACAGATATTTAAACCATGATTCTGCAATAAAAGAGGTCAAAGTAAGTTAGGTGAGTATCTCGTGACAGTATGTTATTGTTATTAGTCTTCAGAAGTTTATCAGATAAAAAACTATCAACAGAATTTGTGTTCCTGTATGAGTTATATTTTTATGTTGAGAATCTCACAAGCTGAGTTTGGAGAGAATATGAACGGAGAGAAAGAGTAGTGATGTGGATCTAAGGTGGAACAGCTGATTTGTGTTACTAATACCTAAGTGCAGGACTTTCACAATTTGCTTAACCATAACTAGGTTCCATATACTCATTACTTGGCTTCATTATCTCACAAGCAAACTATTGCCTCCCAACGTAGTCTCTTGCCATAACTAAGGTTTTAAAATTTCGTATTTTTCGGTACCATTTGACTACCATACTAATAGATGCGCCACTATGCACTATGAACAAGATCAGTGCATAAAATGGGCAATACTGAAGGGCCTGATACCGACTGTCTGCTTCAACCTATGATGTCAATTACGCTGACATACCAATGGGAAGCAACATTCCAAAACACAAAACAATACTCATAAAAGAAAACTTTATAGTACGCAAAACAAAACAAAAAATAAAAAAAAAATCTGCAGTTGCCATTACAAATAATGTTTCAAGTGTTTTGTGTCTGGGGTTCGGGTAGGAGGATGGGCAAACGTAAATTGATGAGTTTTTACTGTAAAAATTATTTTCACATTCGCCACAAAGAAAATGATAAAGTCAAACAACAACACACTGACGTCAGGGATCAAAGCGACAGGGGGTATCCAGAGCTTCAGTTGACTCTAAAAATGCAGTTACGTTTGGTACACTTAAAACAACCACTCATGTGAAGCTTACACATAAACTATTCATTCACTACAGTTCTGCATAGCGAAATGCTGAACGTAACAATACTGGAAGCTTGGATAAACATAGTTACTTACTCTCACACTTAAAAATGACGCTGTCGTTAATTGAAGAAAATTTTGTAGAAATCAAACCATTTTTCAAAAGGAACTTTCAGTTTCCTTAAACAGAATATCTTATACGGGCATAAACGAAACTATAAGCCTAGCATTACGTCTACTTTTGTGTTTAATATCATGATCCTACATTTATCAAAGCACCGTTAACAATTTTAACTAGAATATTCAGTTTACACACGTTACTTAAGCGCGTCTTTAATAATCCACATTTATTTACATACACCTTTTGTTGGGGCTTCGAGAATAAGGCATACATTTGCGGTAGCAGCGAATAACCTGTATACAGTACACGCAATTTTTTATTAGACACAAATAACCGTTCGTATATCAGATGAAATATATCTGGTAATTGGTTTTCTATGTTTATGGCACGATTCAGACGATATTCTTGCCATTACACATTGCCCGCAGTTTTAATTATACATGATACACTATACTGATAGATTCCACTACATCATTATTAGTACTGAGTAGAAATAACCATAACTGCCCGTTATTCGTACTACACAGTATTTCTACATAGTATCAATAACTGCAGAGACTCGCTACCTAGTAGAAATAACGGGTTACTCATAACGATAACTACACAGCGTCGCTACCAAGTAGAAATAACGGAATACTCATAACGATAACTACGCAGTGTCACTACCTAGTAGAAATAACGGAATCCTCGTAACGATAACTGCAGAGTATCGCTACTGCGCATGCGCATGTTGCAACTACAAACTCCAGCTCGAACGCCTATGTCTCGTGTTTCGTGGTTTGGCCACCTATAGCGCTAGTTGACTCAATTGTTCTCTCGGCTGCGTGGATGAAACGTTTATGATTTAAATAATGAAACACAACAGCAACAATTTTTTATGATTAGCACTATGCCTTTTTTTTACTTTTCTGCTGATTTTGATCCGTACTGTGTCGTGTTTTATAGGTTATACGGTACCACATCACTGAAAATGCCATATGGAAAAAGTAAAACAATGGTGTTATTTGTGTGTGTGTGTGTGTGTGTGTGTGTGTGTGTGTGTGTGTGTGTAAGAGGAGGCACTACTTTGTAATTTCAAGCTCATTGCAGTGCGAGAGAGGTAGTTAAATCACAGAAATCGCCTTCATTACGTACGGTACATATATGTTCGATCATCTCGAGAAATAGCCTACCCAATAATCGTCATGTAAAGCATAACAACACGCATATATCTTTCAGTGTTTCATTAATCAAGTAATGGATATCTAAAAACATCAATTATATTGAATGAAATTATGTCAAATTTTTAAACAAAGCAATTAATAACTAAGAACAACAGTTTCCCCTGAATATCCTGGTTTACTTTACATTTTTAGGTTAAAGGAAATGGACAAATGTAATTCAACTGTGGCATATATTTTTGTCATAAATTTCGCTAGACGAAAACTGTGCGTCGGCGAACTCGTCTTTGCGAGGCCCCTTTCATTTCTTCATTAATAAAGAAAATGTTAAATGAACTGAATTATACATCAATACTCATTAACCTAAAATTCTATTAGTATAATACACGAGTATTATTGCACTGCCAAAAATTACAAATTAGAGAAACTTTTCAGCTTTTCGTCTCACAGATCTTTTTTTTTTTAAGATCACATGTTAATACTAGCCGCTATTTCGGCTTCAGTTGATAGTACTGACAACGCAGATATTCTTTCTTGGCCCATTGTGCTTCTCAAGTTAGTCTTAATCAACTTCAACTTTGCAAAGCCTCTCTCGGTAGAAGCTGTACTTATTGGAACTGAGCATGATTCTGATTGTGATATAAACATTTGGATATACTTCTTCCAAACCGTTTTCTAAAATGTACTGCAGTAATTCTTTTGCAAGTATTTAACTAAAAATTTCATCACTGCTGCACTCATACGGAAATAAATGCGGACAACTAAATAGCTGCCGGCCGGGAATGGCCGAGCACACTAAGGCGTCATACCACGGTGAGTGAGATCGCTCTCGTCGGGGGTCGAATCCACCATTTGGTACGGATGTTGTGTTCGTCCAATCGTTAAGCTAGTGTAAGTTAGATGCAGGTCGTCGCTACATAACCTAGTAGTTGGAAAGCGCCGTTAACCATCAAATATACAAAAATAAATAAAACTAAAATTTTAACAATGTTTTGTGAGGCCCCCACAGGCGCGAGGCCGTCGGCGGTGGCCGACGTCGCCGACGCCTAGCGCCGCCACTGGTCGTTGATTGGTGTTAATTAACTGCTATTTAATTTCAGTGTTGATAAACTAAAATGTTGTTCATGACCAAACGTAAACAATGCTATAAATTGTCTAATTCCAAGAAAGGTTAAGAATTCTAACTCATTAATTTCATTGGAAGAGCCTGCAATGTGTCCACTGTGCAAACGTACGGCTGGTGCTAGAGGTATTTCGTATATAAACGAAGTTGCTTACACGTTAGGAGAAATGAATATGAAAACTATTTGTATGTATTTAAAAATAAACAACGGTCAGTTGTTTCTTTGAAAATTGCACAGGGCAAACTTTTTATAGTAGGCCAATCACTAATAGCGACCCACAGTTGTTGGATTTTGTAATACGATCCTTGTACGGAAGAAGCAAAATTTAATTTATAAAGTAAGCTACTACTATTGATATCATTACATGTACGTAAATGTCAGATATCTGCTAAAAAATCCCTAAATGGAATAAAATAATATTATAATGTATTAAATTTTCACGAGACTGCTATGTACCGCCCATTCAAAAGAATAACCAGAATTTCGCACTATCTTTCTTCAAGGGAAAGGAACGAGCTACATTACAAAACACTTTGCACATGTGCTGGTTTATCTATTTGGTGCAAGGTTATTAAACGCTTTGGAGTCGGTGAAAAGAATTTCCTCTTACAGTCACAAACGATTGCAACTCTTTTCGCACCGCAACTCGAACGCCTTACTGGCAGTGTTATTTAGTTTGAAACGGTGGCGCCCGCAACTTGAACGCTTTTAAAAGTGTCGTGGTGCGTTGCGCGTGGCCGTTCGCTGTCGGGAGTTGAGTCCTGCTTCGGGCATGGGTGTTTGTGTTGTCCTTAGGTTAGTTTACCTCAGTTTAAGTAGTTAGTAAGCTACGGACTGATGACCAAACAGTTGAGTCCGATAGATTTACAAAAATTTGAACATTGCTTAAGAGTGGTTGCAACCGCAACTCGAATGAAGCTAGTATGTTGCAGCATCGCAATCTGGGAGTTAATTCGGAAAATAAGGGGCAGTTATTTATAACCTTTAAAATTAAAAATAACGATAACCGTTATAACTGATATGGGAGAATAACCGTTTTGCCCAGCTCTAAGTGGGGCAAAGGGGGGATTCCAATTGGGAATAAGTGGGAGGGGCTTACCAGTTCCGGCATACGCCTTACAACCAAGGATAACCTCCAGAAAACCTTGGTCGGAACCGGGGGATTGGGACCAATTTCATTTATTTCTGGGACGTTGCCCCCATACTACAAATAGATTATCGGGAGAGTACGAGTGCACTCACGACAATCAAGGATCGGACGCCCAAATTACTCTCGTAAACTCGTAGAGTACCAGCTCGACCAACGGTATTACTCATTTTATCACATTACAACGTACAATAAACATTACATATTCACATTAATATTCACTACTAAGACACAAAACACACACACACACACACACACACACACATATATATATATATATATATATATATATATATATATATATATATATATATATATACCATACATATTCAATAAACACATGATACACAAAATAATATTACTCATTACATATTTTGAGATCCTTATTACTTCCTAGATTCTTTTTCTAGTAAAATTTGCCAATAACTAGATATCAAATCACTAGATGATAAATACTGAACACCATGAAATTTCTGCAGTAACTCAACCAATTCGCCGGCCGCGGTGGCCGAGGGGACTAAGGCGCTCCAATCACGGTCTGCACGGCCTCTACGGTGGGAGGTTCGACTCCCCCCTCGGGCATGGATATTTGTGCCGTCCTAGTTCGTAAGTAGTTTGTAAGTTTAGGGACTGATGACCCCGTAGTTAAGTCCATAGACTATACAAACATTTGAACATTTTTTTCATCCAGTTTTTCTGGGTGAGTTCTCACAGGCACTATAATTATTTTATTCAATTCTCTAAAATCCAGCACAAGTCTAACACTATTGTCTGCTTTGTAAATTGCCAGTATAGGACTACAGTATTCTGATTGTGACGGTTCTATAATTTTCCAATCTAACATTTTCTGTATCTCAGCTTGTACCTTTTCTCTTTTAGACCATGGCACTGAATAAGAAGAAAGACAATATATTTTATGAGGATAAACATTCATGTGATATACATACCCTTTGATAATGCCTGGTTTTTCATCAAATACTTGTACATAATGCTTAAGCAAGGATGACAATTCAGCTTGTTACTGAATAGTAAGACAACCTGATTTAGAAACCTTCTGTGAGACAACACAGTTTATATCAGACACAGATTTTTTACTTTTACAGTTTTCCTCATGAAAATTCCTTGTTATGAAGCACATTGTGGGCGCTATACAATTAATTCTTAAATTACTACTTTTCAAAGATTGTGCATTCCCGACACTATTTAAAGACAATTTTATTCGGCCACTTGAGCCACTTAAAACTAAATAACCTAAGGAGAGGTCAATCTCTGCCTCCCTCTTACATAAAATATTAAGTCCCCATATGCATGGTGTGGTCAGTTTTGGTACTATGAGGTATGAGTTTTTTAGATCATCATTCTCTAAATTCACTGCCAACCAGCATTGAGTTTTAATTCTTTGAGAAACTAAACCTAAAGCTCCTGTTACAGTACAACATTGCACAGCTAGTGTGGGAATTGTCACTTTCTTAGAAATTACTTTATAAAAACTTTCACTAATTGCTGAAATAGCAGATCCTCTATCAATAATTATATCTACTGGTATGTCACAAATCTTAGCGCTCACTACTGCTTGAACTAAAGGTTCCTTCTTTCGAGGCAGGTTAATATTGGTCGTCTAAAATATTCTTACCATCATTATATCTTAACATTTTTATCTTGTTAGAATCTGGTCCTTCCTTATCCGTACCGACAGGTCCAGGAAGGTGAAAACATGTCGATACTAGTTTAAAGAATGACTTTTGTTTGAAGAATTTGAAGTGTCCTCAGTTACTTCGATCAATCTTATAGGTTGACTTGTATTATTTAAATTTGGTCTTGGCGGATGTTGCGAAGACATTGTAGGTGTATTATTTGCTTGTGGGTTGTGTGAATGTGCAGTCACACCTGATGACACATTAATCGGTGGTCCTATATGAAAATTGTTTCTAGGTGGTATCCAGTTAGGTGACGGATAATTGTACCATTGCCAGTTCGGCCAAGGATACTAGTTTGGTTTATTTACATCACGAAAATTACCATCATACGTTCTTTTACGTGGTTTTGAATTAAAATTACCATTATTTTGTTGGTCGTTGTTCGGGTGTTGATAATTCTGGGGCCGAAAGTTTTGGTTGCTATTGAAATTGTTATTATGTCTGTTGTTTGTAGAGTTTTGTGCGTTATTGTTTCCATTACTATTGCTGTTTCTTTGCTTTCCGTTTGGGAGGCCATTCTGGCGCCAATTACGGTTACTTGAATTTTGAAAATTATAACCATTCTCGTTCCCATTATTTGGGTTGTTGTTCGCTTCATGATTATTATTATTCCTATTCCCGTTACTGTTACTGTTACTGTCGTTATATACACCAAATCTAAAATTGTGACGCATATTCTTTTTATCATCTTCAAATTGGTCAAGTACGTCGACATGAGCCAGAAAAGTTTCAAGGTCATGGTCAGATACGTACATTAATTTCTCTCTTAAATCAAAAGGAATCCCACCCTTTAATATTTTTAATACTTCCCAATTAGGTATTGGATTATCCCAGTATCTCGTCTTCTTAATATATTTCTCGAAATATTTTCGGAGTGTCCCTTTTTTAGGATGATAATACTCCGGATAATAAATTTCATTTCTTAATCTTTCCTGTTTGCTTCTCGAAAAGTACCTCCCTACAAATAACCTCTCAAATTCTTCGGTGGACTCACACGTCTCAATTACATCATTGGCCCACAAAGAAGCTTCACCAACTATGTGAGAAGCAATAAATTGGAGTTTGCTATATTCATACCAATTATACATTTCGGAAGTTTCTGATGAAAATGATCAGACTAGTATCTTCCTTCTCAGACGAAAATGTCTGGAAGTGTCTATTTTTCAATAGCATTTATTTGTAAATTGTGTATTTTATTATTTAGTTCTTCAATAGTTGGCTGTGTAATGTTTTGTGCATCTTTTATTTTATTTAATGGTTTGTTATGCGGTCGCGGCGTGTGTCCCTTTCTTCTACTTCGGATTTGATATTGGTAGTGGTGTTGTGTAACTCTTGTTTAAGCTGTTAGTGCTGTTCCTGTTGACCTTCCAGACGCTCTTTTAATGATTCTAATTTTTACTAGTTTCCGTTTGGATTTCATTAATAGTAGTTTCCTGCTTTTTAAACTGTTCGTTAATTAATCTACAGTGTTCATCTAATGTTCTAGCTTGTTCTTCACGACTAATCTGAAATTGTGAAGATAATTTTTGTACTTGGTGTTCTACTCTTTTGGCCTGCTCTTCCTGTCTTTTAGCCTGTTCCTCTCGACTAATCTGAAATTAGGAATATAGCCTTTGTACCTGTTCGTCCTGTCTTATAGCTTGTTCTTCTTAACTAATATGAATTTGTGAAGATAGCTTATGTACCTGCTCTTCTAATTTCTGTACAATCAAGGTAAAAGGTTCAAGTATTGTGGCGGTATTTACATTCTGATTAAAATTTTGAGGCCTCTGGAATTCGGTTGAGAATCCTGGACCTCGAGAAGTACTAGGTTGGGGATCGAGATGTTCAGAAACCTGTTCAGATTGCTTAGCTTCAGCATATTCGCTTAAATCGGGTTCTGAAAAGCACTCCCTCTCGTCCTCGTTCTTAACATTAAGGTTATCCTGCGATCGAGTAACAATCCTGTTTCCTGATGCCATTTTTCTTTTAGATGTTGCCTAACCATAATACAATAGATTCACCTTTAATATACAAAATAATAAATTAAAATTAAAAAAAAAACTTCACATGCACTGATTCTTAACCAACATACAAATATATATATACACTGATATACTGCACTACAATACAATACAATATTTTGCCTTGGGGATTCGTACAGTTTTCTCTTTGATAATTCGCTCTTGTATGCACAAGAACAGATGTAACTATGGTGCACTATCCCGCAAGGCAAAATGCAGATAAAAAATAGTCCTTACCTTTTGTAGATTCTGGCAGTAGGACAGATTAAATCTCTTTTCAATTATTCTTTTATAAATGAGCATTCAAATCTGCAGATTTCTCCAAATATGCTCACAATCCACAATACAGTTACATATTAAGCATGAAACAGAAAAAAAATTGGTCAGATTGGTACACATTCCATATTATACATAGACACACACACTATAAGCCAATATTTCACTCTCTTACATATTTCACAAAATAACAGTTTATGACTATAATCACCTTTTTCTTTAATTTTCTGCTACAGGTCCAATTACAAATTGATCATCAATCCTCGGGTTCCAATTATTCCACTTATTTGGTGAAGTCACGATCTATTTTATTTCTTCTTAATGTCAGGGTTTAATGTGTACTTTTAATCGGAATCTTCTACAATCTTTCAAGGTTAATTTATTTAAATTCAGATTTTTCTTTCTTCTTTCTTCCTTCTTCTTAGTTCGAGCTCCACATTCTAGGACGACATTTTATGTAACGTCCTTCTGTTTGATATTTTGGTTGGTGGTGGAAATTTATGTGGTTTATTGTAGTGCATCGGTATTACAGAAGCGACATCAGCGGTAGTGCAAGCTTTCGTCGTCTTCACATAAAGATTCAGTAGGCACGTAAAATTTTATATGAGGCATACGTTGGCTATTTAAATTGGTACACCTGATATTATTTCATATATTCAGTTATGGATGCCTCTGGTTTCACTTTCCGTAGCCTAACACAGTTTACGGATTATATTTTAACTTATGAACATGGACTCTGTGATCTCAGGGTCTTTTTTTAAAATTATAAATTCTTTTTGTAATATAATCTTTTCTTTCCCGGTAGTTCCATTTAACGAAGCACGTCACATAAATATTCACTAGTCTTTACCAATAAAAGTCATAACATTTTAATTATTTTTAGTCACTTTGCTTCACAGATAAGTCAAAGATGCTATTTTTAAAAGTTCTCCAATTATTAATGGGAAGGTCAGGTGCTAACTACTATTGATATGGTCGACACAAAATTTTAAATTAATATTTCTCCTATATTTCACCTTATGCACAGATTTACAAAACACTGTCAAAGTCACACGATATATTTTATATAAGCAGTTCTCTATAGTTCATTTCACAACATCGAAGTTTGATATTCTTAGCAAAGTCAATATTGCCTTGACTATTACGTTCCTATCGGGAGACAGAATTTTTCTATGTCCGTAGCCTATCCCGAAATAAAGTCCACAGATATTATTTACGCACTCGCGTATAAGTTCGATTAAATTAAGCCTTTCAAATAAATTCAATCATAGTAAACCAGAAGTTCGGAATAATTTTGCACCTGACCATCTATTTCAGATACAACCACAAAGACTGAGTGAGATCTTGTCGTTACGTGGTTACTCTGAGACTGTACTGTTTCGATACTTCAAAGATATATTGACTGTTACCGAAATTTTGACAAATAGGTAAAAAAATTCTGCCTCTTACAATTATTAGAATTGAATCAGGATGAAAATGGCTATTTTGTGCTGTGATTGCGATGTAGTGTTACAACCTGAAAGAAAATTTTGCTTCAGATACAGAAAAGCTAATGACGGTCGAAGATTTTTGATGGGGAGAAAAGATATTCAGCCGCACGAGCCTTATTATTAAGAAGAACCATTGAGATAAGGAATGTAGATCATCCTAGAACTATCATTTACATCGGCGAAACATGGGTAAATCAAAACCATTCTAAAAGTTTTATCTGGCAGGATTCTAAAAGACACGGTGGTCTAAAGGTCCCGTTAGGTAAAGGATCACGTCCGATAATCTGCCATGCCGGATCGGCCAAATATGGTTTCATAGAGGGTGCAGAACTGGTGTCCCAGTCTAAAAGCGGTGTTGATTACCACCATTAGATGAATAATATAGTGTTTAGGGAATGGATTACTGATCTCCTTCAAAGCCTGGAAGAAGAATGTGTGATTGTCATGGACAATGCATACTATCATTCCATGCTTAAAGAAAGATGATCTAGTTGCTGAAATGGGACATGAAGTAATACAGCTTGCACCTTATCACTGTCAGTACAATCCCATTGAACTGATATGGGCTCAAATGAAGCGAGAGGTAGCAGACAAGAATTATATGTTTAAAATTAGATACGTGAGAAAATTACTGCAGGACCTCATTAAAAATGTGATAATAGAAGGAAGGACTCAGAGGTGAACGAATTCAGAGCACTTTAACAAATCTGCATGAAGACAGTGACGGGACTTCCAGTAACGACGAGATGGTGAAGCTGATGTCCGCCCACTGTAGTTTCTGTTTGGTGAGTTACGTATAACTATTTTACTTTATTAATGTAATTATTTTAACGTAATAATCTCTTGACTGATGTACATTATATACATAATGTAACGAAGAAAATGAAGCTTACTAATTTGTGATAAATTAATTTTAAAAGCCGACAGCGCTTATTATTGTTGGTACGTTGTTTAAGCGGGCTGCCTGCGCTGTGTGCTGGCAAGGGAGTAGGGGAGGGGGGAGGGTGGCTGTAGGGAGGGGATACAGCTGCGTGGCCTTGAGCCGCCTCGTCAAAGTGAACGAGTACAGCAGTTGTTGTATCGAAGTGGACCGGTATTAATGCAAGAAGGAGAGTTTCCCTATGAACGTCGGTAAAATACGATTTCACGAGCAGTTGATGCAATTAATACGACGTCTGTATGCCACATAAACTGCCTGTCCAGCATTTGATTGTACGACCTCCATCCCTATAGGTGACCAATGATTTGCCTAGACACTAGGGAAATGTGGCAGGAATCAAAACAGAAATAAAATACTATATTATCGTAATGTGAGATATAAATGATTATATCGTTTAAACATTGTTTTATACCGTTGTAAACGTATTATGTAACTGCTGTCCTTAACTAGGCTGGTTAACCCCGCCATCATCCTGTCACGTTCGTTGCTGATGTGTTATAATTTTACCTTATGCCTTACGGTTCTTTGGATGGTTCTGTGATCTCCCGCTGGAACTCCTGCCGCTCCATGCTACGCCCTCCGAGATTGATTTGTTCCGCCTATCATAGGCCTTTCTATACTTTTATTCTATTATTTCACGATTTAGCTTTCCAATAGCTATTGCAATTACTACACCTAGCAGTTTTACTCCTCCGTTTTAGGTCGCTACTATTTTAGCACTTGGTGACAGGACAGTTCCTAATAATTTTACATACTAATTCGTGGCAGCATTGACTGTTGATGGTTCACCACACATCAGTCATGAAAGTCCATATTTCTTTCTTATCGTCTTGTAGAAATTGTAACACACACGAAAATTCTACATTGGCATCTACATCCATACTCCGCAAGCCACCCGATGGTGTGTTGCGGAGGGTACCTTGAGTACCACTATCGGTTCTCCCTCCTATTCCAGTCACGTATTGTTCGCGCAAAGAAAGATTGTCGGTATGCCTCTGTGTGGGCTCTAATCTCTCTGATTTTATCTTTATGATCTCTTCGCGAGACATACGTAGGAGGGAGCAATAAACTGCTAGACTCCTCGGTAAAGGTATGTTCTCGGAACTTCGACAAAAGCCCGTACCGAGCGACAGAGCGTCTCTCCTGTAGTCTTCCTCTGGATTTTATCAATATCTCCGTAACGCTTTTAACGCTTTCACGATTACCAAATGATCCTGTAACGAAGCGCGGTACTCTCCGTTGGACTTCTGTACTTCCTCTATAAACCTCACCTGGTACGGATTCCACACCGGTGAGCAGTATTCAAGCAGTGGGCGAACGTGTACTGTAGCCTACTTCCTTGTTTTCGGACTGCATTTACTTAGGATTCTTTCAATGAATCTAAGTCTGGCATCTGCTTTACCGACGATTGATTTTATATGGTCGTTACATTTTAAATCACTCCCAATGGCTACTTCCAGATAATTTATAGAACTAACAGCTTCCAGTTGCTGAATTATACCACATATTTTTGACCTCCTCTCCTACCCCGTTTTAATGGTATTTTTATATATGTATGAGCTGTGTAAGGCTCGCTTTTGTGCTCTTACCTGGTAAAACCGAGGGCTTTGTAGTGACTATTAATACCGAGCTGTTCACACACGCGCGCCGATGAATTACCGCGTCCCTCAGTGCCAGAGGCAGCTAGACAAGAGGAGTGGAGTGACGCGTGGGAAATGTATGCGGGCCGCCTCGCTCTGTGCGGCCGATGGTGTTTGTGGCAGCGCCGGGCGCCCGTCCACAGTGGAAGCTGATAGCGGTTGTATGGTGGCGCGACAACACGACTGCAGTGTGGGGAGCCGAGCGAGGGGTGGTTGGTGGGCCACGCCTGTGCGTGTGTGTGTGTGGGCGGGTGTGTGTGTGTGTGTGTGTGTGTGTGTGTGTGTGTGTGTGTGTGTTGGACCGCTTACGAATCTTTTTGTGTCGCAATGTTCCGATGCGCGTGGCCGTTCCCTGTCGGGGGTTCGAATCCCCCGTTGGACATGGTTGTTTATGTCGTCTTTAGTATAAGGTAGTTCGTAAGTAGTTTGTAAGTTTAGGGACTGATGACCCCGCATTTAAATCCTTTAAACTTGACAAATATTTAAACATTTTGTTTGTGTCGGCTGAGATCCTTCGCCAGAAGACTTCGATGTGAACTGCACACTGCACTTCACCAAGAGATGTGGCTAGTTCTGTAGTTCTTGGAGAAGTTTTGAGCTGTTCCTTTCGGCAACACGGTGGCGTTCTGGACCGTGCTGTGCTGATATAAAGTGGGATGCCGGTATTTTCGCTGCTGTGGAGCTCTTAAATTGCTTTCTGACTCTCTGTGATGTGGTTACCAATTGCGCCTAATTTCCTTCTCGGCGTTGTGTCATAATGTTTAGTGCTGCTTAGAATCTACAAGACCCTTTGTTATTCCTATTGAGTGATTTCATTTACTGTAATTAGGCTATTTACCTGCTTTACAGCTGTTCACGAGTCACTTACCTGCCCTGGCCGCGTTCGTTTTGTTGCAGTGTTCTTTCCGCCATTCTATTGCTGCCTCGGGAGTATTTTGGCAGCGGTCTGCGGCGCGCCAGTCTCGGTCTTCACGGCCGCTACGGTCGGAGGTTCGAATCCTCCCTCGCACATGGGTGTTTTTCTTGTTCTTAGCATAAGTTAGTAGAAGTTAGTCAAGTAATTAGTGTGTAAGTCTAGCGACTGAAAACCACGAAGTTTGGTCGCATAAACACATACATACCAAGAATAGCTGGCTACTGTCTCTCACTTTTGACATATTAGATTTAATATACGTTGGTCTTTAAGGGTTGATGCTGCTAACCATCTGTAGCGAATTTTATGTTGCATTTATGTGTAGCTCTTGTGACAGGTGTTCTTAGGGTATCGTCGAACTTTGGTAACTTTATCCCTTTTTTTAAAGAGTTTTGGATTTTCTCAAGACGCTTAAGCTGCGGTGGATTAGTTGTGGCCGGCCGCGGTGGCCGAGGGGACTGAGGCGCTACAGTCACGGTCTGCACGGTCACTACGGTCGGGGGTTCGAATCCGCCCTCGGGCATGGATATTTGTGCCGTCCTAGTTCGTACGTAGTTCATAAGTAGTTTGTAAGTTTAGGGACTGATGACCCCGTAGCTAAGTCCCATAAGCTATACAAACATTTGAAACATTTGATTAGCCGTGCGCACTTGGGTGCCGTGCTGCCATGCGTGCTGCCGTGTGCCGTCGGGAGTTCGAGTCCCCCCTCGGGAATGAGTGTGTGTGATTAACTTTAAGTAGTTTCTAAGCTACGGACTAGGAACCATGCTGTTGAGTCCGATAGATTTACTAACATTTGAACAAGACGCTTAAGTCAACTATACTTGTCCCGTCAACTTCAGCTTTTCAAGTTTGTCGAAATAGCAATTGTTTTAATAATGCCAACGAGTCATTCCACTCTGCTTTGTTTGTTTAAATATAAATTTTGAGGTCTCAACGTACGTGCCTCACACAATCTTTCCCTTGTCCTCGGATAATCTGATGTTGCACGAAAAGGGATAAACACGTCATAAGTAATAAAAGGCCTTTCCTGAAATGTGAAGGAATTCGACTCCAGCTATGGCCGACATCATCAAAAGTATTGATAAAATTATAGCATGAGGCGTCTAAAATCAGAGCGCGTTGTGCTCAAGTCGCATAAAATAACATCTGATTAGTCAATAAAAAATTACATGCCAGGAAAATACCAGTTAAAAAAAGAAATAAAATGTAGCTAGTACTACGGCAACCCATGGCGGCTAGCCAAATTTGTTTTTTTTTCAACTTTTATATTTCTCGAAGTGCTGGAACCGCAGGATTTCGTGGCCACCCAGAACGCCACTGCAATGCTGGCACACCTAATCAACTAGCTGGCTTTAGCAGTGAGGACGCAACGCAGCAAACTTTGGTGTCGCATCTGATCGGACTGACATCGAACTGTGACTGTGACATGCTACCGAAATGCAGGACTCCCTCAACTAACTTTACCCATTCTTGCATGATCCGTAGCGGACACTAATTACTACTGCCCTTATTACTTCTTCCCGACAGTTGCCGAGTTTAATTTCCCTTGCCACTCGCCAAGGCAATTTTTACCTCTTCCCTTAAAAATCGCTACCCTTCGTTTTTCGTCCAATTTTTATCTCCCGATTGGCTATTATTAAGAGGTATTCCTACCCCCATTTATGAAGAATATCACAGACCGCATCAACTAAAATACTGACAAAAGATATTAACAAATGCAGACATGAAGGTAGAACTCTAACGAAGGTCACCATACTATTGCGGGCGTGAAGAGGCTCCATTGTGAAATTAACAAAGTACAGCACCTACGCAGCGGTCGGATAACACTATTTCGAGCGCTACATCATTCTATCGATAACAGAGTCGTTTCAAACACATGCACTCAACACCGATACATTACAAGCAGTACAAGTTGAAACGATCTGTATGATTTCAGTCATCCTGTTACATTGTTATTCTCACAGACAGGGAGGTATTGACATTATCGCCACGAATCTCCACAGCTCCATTAAATTTATGACGTACAGCCGCAAAAGTCTTCCAATATTTTGCATGTATACCTTCCAGCCATCTTCATAATTTAATGAAAGAGTGATACTCGAACATTCACTTCGGGTTTGAGTCGAGCGCGTTGCTGTACATGCGACCACAAATAACAGGCATTAAAAAGTATATGTATGCGTTTATTATACACGGTGGTTCACCTGAAGTTTCAGATGAAAATATCTCGAAAACTATATATCGGATAAGATATAAGACAAATTAGGCAACTTTTAAATCTTGAATGGAAACAGCCATTTTTATTGCAGATTCGGATTCTCCATAAAAAGTAATCAAGTTTTGCCTGAAACATTTTTTTCGACCTTTAACAGATGGCGTTGAAATCGAGAAAAAAGTAAAATTGGGGAAGATCGATTTATTTAGAATGATCCGGAAAGGACGCATAAAATCGATACAAAACGTGCACCAATTCCTTCATTACGCCACGTTGAGCTATTTTTTACAAAATGTATCCTACCCCCCCCCCCCCCCCAATGTTTTTGATGGAGGGAGCCGGAATGGCATTAAAATCTCGTTAGGGAACTCTTCGCATTTGCAATACTCTCTCACTGTGGCGCTACCGTGATCAAACTGCGAACTATGGCTCAGTAATAGTTATAGCTTACACCCAAAATTAACGTCATATCGACAGTTTATGTAGGAGGATAGTGAGCCATGTTTCGCAAAAGAATAATTTACTTTCGTCAGTTGATGTCTACGGTTCACAATCTGAAAGTGACGTATGATCGCATTGGACTGACCTTTATACATAGTTCGCAGTTTGTCCACGGTAGCGCCACAGTTGGGTGAGTAATGTAATTGTGAGGAGTTGCCTAAGTAGCTTAATTTGGCAAAATGAAAGAATAAGTGCACATTTTGTATCGATTTGATGCGACCTTCTCGGATCATTCTAAATACGGTTAATCTGAGTTCTTCCCAATTTTACTTTTTTCTTGATTTTAACGCCATCTGTTAAAGGTTTGAAAAATGTTTCAGAATCTGCAATAAAAATGGCTGTTTCCATTCAAGATTTAAAAGTTGCCCCCCGCCCCACCCAAGTGTGCGGGGACTGAAGGGCACATATTATACTATCATTTTATGCCCCCATTTGAACTTATGAATTTGTCTTACCCACTATTTTTACCCGATGTATAGTTTTCGAGATAATCTCATTCGATATTTCAGATGGACCACCCTGTATACGTCGCTTCACGGTCGATCCAATGCCTGATATAGCTGTGTTACTGCTTGCATTACTGTGGCGACGTCTTTGTGGGTGTAAAATATAGCGCCGGATTCATCAAGATGAAGTCGTTATATCTGTTAAATAATTTCTTCACCCAGACAGAAGAAGTCGAGGCTAAGATTTCGATTTTTCGTACGTCATTGCGTAACCAGAACCAATTCCAAGCTATGTCACTACCGATTTGTTCGTTCTACGAACCGGTTGTACCTGCAATATTCCGTACACGTTTCATGGACTTCCATCTTACCGATGTATGAAAAGCCACACTCCGATGCCTTCTGAAGCAGCAAATGATCTACAATGCAACGCAAGAGTTCTGCTCTCTTTGATGGGGGTGAAGAATAACGTTTGCGTCTACTGAAGACCTCTTTTATTTTTTACGACAGGCTTCACAAATATAGCAGGAATCCTTATCCTATCGTCATCTTCTGCACTATTTATACCTTCCGTTGGTTTCATTTTTAGTAACTTATGTATCTGCTGTGGAGGATACCCGTTACCTTCAAAAACATCTCTTGTAGTTTGTGCTACAGACTGCTCTCATCACCAAATATGTGTGCTCTGTGTATAAGGTGTCTGAGAATACTATTTCTGAGACTGAGGTGTGAAAGAAGAAATTAAAATTCGGTTGGCGACGAATTTATTTAAGAGACTACGTGAAAACCCGACTTCGCCCAGGCACTTACATGTTCAAGTCGGTCCATCTCTCCTTCCCTTTTCTGTCTCTGCCCCTTCTCCCGCCTTCCCCCTTTCCTACCACTGCCTCTGTCCATCTCCTCCTTTCATTGCCAATCGCCTCCTACTCTCTGTCGAATTCAACCTCATCAGTCCATTGCATCCTCCATCTGTGAAAAATTATAAACTTTCATTAAGATCACTGGCATCTAAGTGTATTACTCTCCGCCATCCACTCGATGAAATCTTAACGAGCATGTTCACGTTATTAAAAATGCAAAATTTTGTCAAGATTGGAACAAAGCCGTAGATGTTGTCACATCTCATAGTTAAAGTACCCTCTACCGAGTACCATACAAAATTTTACGTAAACAGTGGCTATCCTCTTGTTGTGAAGATTAAGTATGCAAAGTTTCATCGTAATTAGATGAACGATAGGTCAGTGCACAAAAAACGAACGAATATGAATCGACAGTTTCTCACGTGTCACAGTTTTGATGGCGTAATTATCTCCTAAATTATAAGTCGTATAATGATAAATTTTGTCGGGACATTCATTGGTATAAATGGCTTGCGTTTGAAAAATACATTGCGCAAAGATTGGTCAGCACTTAACAGAATAAGAACCAACACTGGAAGGTGTGCAGACCTTCTGTATAAGTGGAAGAAAATAGCTTCTCCAAGCTGTGACTGTGGCGCTGAAAAGCAGACTGTCTACCATGTGGTCCACGAATGTCCCCTGAGAGCTTTCGCTGGGGACCAAACAGAGTTCCTGATGGTTACGGAGGGATCACTGGACTATATTCATGGACTTGATATTAGTTTGTAGTTTGTTACTCGTGTAATATTATATGTATCTTTGTTATTGAAATATCAAATAACTGTAAATCTTGTGATGTTGCCATACGCTAAATAAATAAATAAGTGTTTCACGCATCTCAGTGTTGATGACTATATATTATCTGAACTGTGTGGCGTACAGTGATATAATTATACCTGTAGCTATAGCGAGAGTGCAAGCAATATGTTGACAAAGTTTCATAGCAATCGAATTAACGGCACAGCAGCGCATAAATTATGACAAAAGAAAGACGGAGATTCTATATATTAGCAACAATGACTTCAGCTTGGATGAATCATCGAATGCAGCGCTTTCTTTAAACTAACAAAACAGCGCCACAATACAACTAACTGCAACATATCGCTATCCCAACGTGGATCGAACATGCTGACACAGGCATAAGGAATCATTTGTGGACTCTTTTACGCCGATCAACGTCTCTGGCCTATGTTTCTGTGGTAGCTTGCGTTGTGGCGCGGCCAGTGATCTCAGTTATTAACACTGAATCTGTGAAAATCATGACACTCAGTTTTCGTTAACTCTGTACGCACAAGTCGTGTTGTGCTGTTATACTCTGCGTCTTAAAAAATAAATAAATAAAAAAGAATGAGAAATTACTTTTCATAAATTCATAATGGTAAAATTTGAGTCGTTTATGCTTGCAGAGAACTCAAAGGAAATGAAGTAGAGTTCAGATCCATACATGAACTATATTTTTATTTTTCCGATAACATTCAATTTAATAAGTAAATTACACTTCTGTAGACGCTACTTCTCGTGTTCAGTTCTCTATTTGCCTCTTATTTATAATGATTGTCGTCTGAGCTCATTGACTGGAAATGGGGAACGAAATTGGTTGCGCTCTTGAAAGGAATCATCCCGGCATTTACTCAGAGTGATTTAGGGAAATCTCGCATAGCATAAGGGCTGTCACGCGAGAGGTGTTCAACGACTTTTAGAGCAATGTTTTCTATACCGACTTGTCAGAAAACCTTTAGAAATTTTGGTCGTACTTCAAATTAATAAACGAGTTAAAACCAGATAGCTAGACACTCTTTGACCATCATGGTGCTGAAATAGAGAATGACACATTAAAAGCACAAATATTAAATACCATTTTCCAAAGCTGTTTTAAAGAGGAAGATTGCATGGTAGTTCCTCCTCCAAAACATTTTACGAAGGACGTAATGGCAGATATTTAAATAGAGGGATAGAAGAGAAATTGAAATCGCTCAAGAGAGGAAAGGCAGCTGGACCTGATGGGATACAAATTAGATTTTACACGGAGTATGAGAAGGAACTTTCCCCCTTCTAGCCGCGGTGTACCACAGGTCTCTAGAGGAGTGAAGCGTTTCTAAGGATAGGAAAAAAGCGCAGTCACTCCTGTTTACTAGTAGAGTCGTCGAAGAGATGCACAAGCTGTAGGCCAATGACATCTTTCAGTTTGAAAATTTTGGAATACATTTTATGTTCAAATATTATGTCATTTCTGGTGACCGGATATCTACTATGTAGGAATAAATGATATTTCTGAAAGCAACGATCGTGTGAAACACCACTAGCACTATTTATCCGCGAGATCCAGAGGGCAGTAGGTTCCAGGTAGAGGCCGTGCTTTGTTACTTCCGCAAGACGTTCCATCCGTTCCGCACCGTCGCTTGTTGAACAAAGTGCCAGCTTACAGAATATCAGATCAACTGCGGGAAAGTTCAGCAAGGCTCTTTGCGGATGATGCTGTACTTTATGGAGAAGCCGCAACACTGGGAGAGAGCAACATTTTCTGCAGGCTGTCGTTACTTGGTGGAGGGAATGGTACTTGAGCCTCAACACAAACAAGTGTAAAGTTCTGCGTTTACATAGAAAGAAATATCCTTCATTATATAACTACGCAGTAGTAGGATGGCCGGAAGCGAGTCTGGACCACCGTCTTCCTGAATTCCAGAGCAGTGGGATAGCACTGCTCCATCTCGCTCGGTGGTGGTTCCAGCCGGGCGTATTCTACAGCAGTAGCGTCTCAAATTTACTGCTGCAATGGGATGTATCTACGAAATGGTGTGGGTATTATGTGGAAAAAAATAGTGCAAGGGCCATAGGTAGGTGGTGTGCCTGAAAAGTTAGGGGAATGCTATCAGACATCAAAGAAAAGAAAAGATACATTTTCTTTGTTGGCCTTCAAATAGCCGCCACCTGCTACTACACACTTTTGAAAACCTTCATACAGCTTCTGGAAACTATCATTAAAGGCCTCGTGTGAAATAGATCGTAGAACTGCTGTCACATAATCTTTGAGAGCACTCACGTTTGTTAAACATTCCCCTTTCATGTTGTTTCAGAACAGTAACTATATTCTGCTCCATGCAATTAGGCAGTGTGTAGAGCATTATCATGGAGGAGCATCCATTTTCCAATCCTGTGCAACTGTGGCCGAACCCGCCTGAAAAGCTGCAACCATCAGTCCAAAACGGGCTGCTGAAGTGCAGCAGTAAAGTCTGACCTGCAGGAACAAATTCGTTGTGGTTGATGTCGTTGATGTCGAAGAAAGCGATCAACAGTACTTTTACCTTCGATCTTTGCAGACGGCTTTTTTTTAAATTATTTATTTCATATTATTATTTTGTTTAGCTTCGAATCGACCAACTAGCAACACGAAACAGCTTCAGTTTCTTTTCTTTCTTTGTTGTTTCCTATTCTTCCAGTACTCATTTACCTTTTCCCCGTGTTTTCTTTTTATTTTTGTTGTTGTTCCTGTTGTTCCTGTTTTCTCTTTTTTCTGCCTTGAAAGCCTTTAAATTTAGTATTTTATTATTAAAAGTGTTCCTGTCTGCTATTTCTGATTCATTGACTGATGTTGTTTCTTTCCACAGCTTTTCTTACTTCTGTGATCCACGCTATTATTGATTTCCTTTTCCAGAAACAAAGTAAAAATTGTATAGTCAGCCTGTTGTCATTCATTCGTAAGAGATGGCCAAAGAAGATTGATCTTTGCTTTGCCACTACTTCTGCAATTTTGTCAGTATTTTCATAAATCTCTTTGTTGCTTCCTATTTTTCAACCATCTGCAGTTTGCACCGGACCCATTATTTTTCTAATAATCCGTCTTTCAACAATTTCTATTCTGTCCAGCTTATAGTTCATGCGCTTGTATATGAACATTCCGGTACTATAGCGGTATAGTTTAGTAGTTTAGTTTTTTTTATATGCCTTTCTCATTGTGGGTATTTTTTGTCAAGCCATATGGTCTTTCCATTTTACTGACTCGTACATAAACTGCAAACTTTTCGAATCCATTTTGCTTCATAACTTCTCCAAGATATTTAAATTGACTAACTCGATTTTCCTAGTTGTGTTTCAGAGTTTTTTGGTGCGTCTTTTAAGTTAGTCACGGTTTTTTCAGCTTCTATTTAGTTTATTTTCCAGAAGATTTATTTGAGTTGCTGCCTCAAACAGATTTTATGAAATAAATGAAAAATTGTTTGGAAAGGCCAGGCAGTTTACCTAGACTCCATTTTTCTCCTTTCCAGAAATACTGACTGAATCGTGTGATATTGTAGTTCCACATTTCATATCCTTCCTATTTTTTCTAAAACACATTTAATAAGTAAATGTGATAATCCATCTTCTCAATAAAAACCAGTTTTTATTTTAAATGGCTGAATAGTTCTCCCATAAATTTATCTTTAGATAATTTGTTACTGTTTTAAGAATTATTTTTGCAAATTTAACTTTAACACCAAATCCTCGAATGATTTTATCTATTGTGTCTCTGTTTACTTAATCGAATGCTTTTTTATTTAATTTTTGATTTTTATTTATTTATGTTTTTTATTTTCTATTTATTTATGTTTTTATTTTAAATACAAAATCAATTGGGGTATCACAGGAGTAGGATTGATAATGAATAAGAAAATAGAATGCGGGTAAACTACTATGAGCAGCACAGTGATCGCATTATCATTTTCAAGATAGATACGAAGCCAACACCGACAACAGTAGTACAGGTTTATATGCCAACTAGCTCTGCCGATGATGAGGAAATCGAAGAAATATATGAGGAGCTAAAGGAAATTATACAGACAATTAAGGGAGAGGAAAACTTAATTGTTATGGGAGACTGGAATTCGGTAGTAGGACAAGGAAGAGAAGGAAAGATAGTAGGTGGATATGGACTGGGCAAAAGGAATGAAAGAGGAAGCCGCCTGGAAGAATTTTGCACGGAACATAATTTAGTTATAACAAACACCTGGTTCAAGAATCACAAAAGAAGGTTGTATACGTGGAAGAGACCAGGAGACACCGGGAGATATCAGATAGATTTTATAATGGTAAGACATAGATTTCGGAACCAGGTTTTACAGTGTAAGACATACCCAGGGGCAGATATAGACACTGACCATAACTTATTGGTTATGAACTGTAGACTGAAACTGAAGAAACTACAAAAATGTAGGAAAATAAGGAGATGGGACCTGGATAAATTGAAGGAACCTGGGGTTCTTCAGAATTTCAGAGGGAGCTATAGGCAACAATTGACAGAAACAGGGGAAAATAAAACAGTAGAGGAGGAATGGGTAAAATTGAGAGATGAAATAGTGAAGGTAGCAGAGGACAAAATAGGTAGGAAGGCAAGACCTACAAAAAATCCTTGGATATCACAGGAGATACTAAATTTAATCTATGAAAGGAGAAAATATAAAAATGCAGTAAATGAAACAGGCAAAATGGAGTACAGACGACTAAGAAATGAGATTGACAGGAAGTGCAAAATGGCTAAGCAGGAGTGGCTAGAAGGCAAATGCAAGGATGTAGAAGAATGTATAAATAGGGGAAAAATAGATACAGCCTACAGGAAAATAAAAGAAACATTTGGAGATAACAAAAACAGCTCTATGAATATCAAGGACACTGATGGAAAACCAGTTCTCAGCAAAGAAGGGAAAGCTGAAAGGTGGAAAGAGTATATACAGGGGCTCTACAAAGGAAATGAACTTCGAGACAATATTGTAGGAAGGGAAGAGGATGTAGATGAAGATGAAATAGGTGATACTGTACTGAGAGAAGAATTTGACCCTGGAAGACCTAAGTCGAAACAAGGCCCCTGGAGTAGATGATATTCCCTCAGAGCTACTAAAGTCTCTGGGAGAACCAACCATGACAAACCTGTTACACCTGGTGTGTAAGATGTATGAGACAGGCGAAGTACCCTCAGACTTTAAGAAAAATGTTATAATCCCCATTCCAAAGAAAGCAGGTGCAGACAGGTCTGAAAACTACAGAACCATCAGTTTAATAAGTCATGGTTGCAAAATATTAACACGGATTATATACAGAAGGATGGAAAAGCTGGTAGAAGCTGACCTCGGGGAAGATCAGTTTGGGTTCAGGAGAAATGTAGGAACACGGGAGGCAATATTCACTTTACGGCTTATCCTAGAAGATAGATTAAGAAAAGGCAAACCTACATTTCTAGCTTTTGTAGATTTGGAGAAGGCATTTGACAATGTTGCCTGTAATACACTCTTTCATATTCTAAAGTCATCAGGGGTAAAATATAGGGAAAGGAGAGTTATTTACAACTTGTACAAAAACCAGACCGCAGTTATTAGACTCGAAGGGCATGAAAAGTAAGCATCGGTTGGGAAGGGAGTAAGACAGGGTTGTAGTCTTTCTCCAATGTTATTCAACTTGTACATCGAGCAGGCGGTGAAGGAAAGCAAGAAAAAATTTGGAATAGGGATTAAAGTTCAGGGGGGAGAAATAAAAACATTACGTTTTGCTGATGACATTGTAATTTTGTCAGAGACAGCAAAGGACCTTGAAGAGCAGTTGAATATTAACAAGAGCAAATCTAGGGTAATGGAGTGCAGTGTAAGAAAATCAGGTGATGCTGAAGGAATTAAATTGGGAAACGAAGCAATAAAGGAGGTAGATTAGTTTTGTTACCTGGGCAGTAAAATAACAAATGATGGTCGCAGTACAGAGGATATAAAATGCAGAATGGCAATGGGTAGAAAAGCGCTCTTGAAAAAGAGAAATTTGTTAACATCGAATATTGATTTAAGCCTAAGGAAGTCCTTTCTGAAGGCATTTGTATGGAGTGTTGCCTTGTGTGGGAGTGAGACATGGACGATAAGCAGTGCGGACAGGAAGAGGATTGAGGCTTTTGAAATATGATGCTACAGAAGAATGCTGAAGATTAGGTGGGTGGATCGCGTAACTAATGAGGAGGTACTGTACAGAATTGGGGAGAAAAGAAATTTCTGGCATACCTTGACTAAACGAAGGGATAGATTGGTAGGACACATTCTTAGACATCAAGGAATTGTGAATTTAGCATTGGAGGGAAGTGTGTGGGGTAAAAATCGCAGAGGAAGACCAAGAGATGGATACAGTAAGCAGATTCAGGCAGATGTAGGTTGCCGTTCTTATGTGGAGATGAAGAGACTTGCTCAGGATAGGGTATTGTGGAGAGCTGCATCAAACCAGTCTCCGGACTGAAGACCACAACAACAACATTTATTTATTTGTTATAGCGGAGTTTGACGGTGAAGACCATGAGATCGTTTGCCGTTTTGACTCCGGATGGAACTGGTAGCACCAAATCTCGTCTCCCGTGACGATGTTGTTTGACCTGGCAACACACGAAAATGAAATAACCAGAAGTTTCCATCTGTTTTGCTTTCTGCTTGTCTGTGAACTTGTGCGGCAGAAATTGAGAACAGATCATCCGCTTACTTGAATCAACACTGACGATGGTGTTCACCGTGTCCTTGCTAATGCCCAATTCCTCCGCAATTAATCTGCGAGTCCGTCCCCGATCTTTTGCCAGCATTTGTCGCACTTTCTCGGTCATTTCTAAGCTTATGCTTGTCGATGGCTGACCTGGTCATGGCCGATTCTCAGTTGCTTGCTTCCATTCACGGAAGCCATAAAACCATTCTTAAACACATTTTTTGCTGAGGGCTTCCCTTCGGTACCCGTGCACCTACATTCCATGTGTCTCCCTTGCAGTCCTCCCCAATTTGTAACCAAACTTGATATTTAGAAACTCCGCTGCGACGCTTCCTCTCACACTGGTCGCAGTCTGTTTACACTGCCAGTTACATGCAGGGCATGCTGTGCAATCGATTCTCCTCAAGTCTCTGAAGACCCATGCGGGTGCACCCATGCGCCAAGTTGCGGTTGAAAGATGGCTGTCTGCCGTCTTCCCTAGATTTTTAACTTTGTAATTTATCTAAGGTCACTAGATGGGCTTTTTTTTGCTAAACTAGAGCCCCATTCGTTCGGAGACATGAGGAATAGCATTTCATTTAATGTTTTTAAATGTTAGTTTCTCTAATACTGTGTTAATATTGCAGTGATTTTATTATGCTAATAATTTATCATTGTGTCTATGAATGTGGCAATATGAACGGTTTCTCCGTGATACCACTGTCCCTGTGACAATGTGTACTTGCTTTATTCTGTATGTGCATGTATGAGCATCTTCTGGGATGGCTGGCTGAGTGTTAGTATAAGAATTTTCGTCGTCGGCTGCTGGCTGCTCGCTTTGCATGTTTCTCTGGCTTCATGTAGATAGGTAGTCGTTACCAACTTCTGCTTTAGATAATACCAAGGAAGTTCCTGCATCATTTGGTTACAAGTTGAGTTGGCAATGCCTAGTAGCGAGCCTCCATAAGCCATGCGAGTCTAGGCTCTCCCCACACCACAGAGGCTGGTGGGCGACTCGCTGGCCGACTCTTCACTCTGTGGCCGCACTTCGACCTGGTAAGACGTTCTGATTTTCTTTCCTCCCTTGAGATGGTAGCGATTCGTTGCCTGGTTTGTTCAAGTTAGACTTCAGAACTTAGGTTCATTTTTTTGAATAAGTTTCTCCGATCATGTACGGAAGTGTATTCAATTTCATGTCAGTGATGTTGCATAGGTAAATGCGGTGAATATGTAACTAATTCAGTTTGATAATGGCTGGGCAACGGTAACCTTTGTGAGACTAGCTGACAGTGAACGAACTCTCTTAAATTTCTTTCTAGATACATGCAACACGACTAATATGTGGAAATATTTTTATTCTGTCTAGTGAATGTGAATCATTCCTTTCCGTTTTCTCCTTCTGCAAGTGATATGTACTCCACGTGGATGGTTCTTAGAACAAAGCCTTCAGCTACCGCTGTGTCTGTTTCTATGCCCTTCAGGCAAGAAATTATGTATGTATTTTTCTGATTTCCATTAGTACATCACGATCTCCTCTCCATCTATTTTAAATCGCTGTTTCGTTTCCAAACTTGTACTCTGCATTCAGACTCCGTCAGTAAATTCTCTTCTAGCCTTGTACAATCCCCTTTATTAGCTTGCTTATGAAATACTACGTATTTCTAGGGTCTGCATGCCGTATTTCTTAGTTGATTTACTACAACTTTGAATTTATTCCATTTATCTGGTTTTTGAAGACTGAACTTCGTCCATCCGTGTAAACCCTTCCAATCGCGTCTAGCTGAATATCTTTAGCTTCTTTATGATATACTACGCATTTCTCAGGGTTGCACGCCTCAGTTATTTTTCTTTTTTTCGGAAATTGTTTATTTTTTATTTTTACTGGTTTTCGGAACCATGTGGTTCTGAACTCCGACTTCAAGGGTTTATAGTTAGTCACTTGAGTTCTCGCCAATGCTCTCATACCAGTGCATTACTATTGTGTATTCTTCGTTCGTAATCTGTGATTCCATTGATTGTTGTTGAAATAAATAGGATCTTTAAGCACTTCGCCTTCAGTGGGGTGCGAATATGTAATGTAGCAGACACATGCCGTGTGTCTCAGTAAGATTGCATGATCACGGTTTGATTTAAATGGAAATTAATCTCGCTACTATCGCGTACCAGACCAGAGCCACCTAAGATGTTTATTTTCCTTGTGTGGTACATCCTGGTTCGCTGAATTTCGTCAACTTCTGCTTCGTATCAGCACGCTGAGTTGGATGAGTTTCGCTTTGCTTCGAGCGTGTGAGTGGATGAATGCTTGTTGATTGTAAATCCTTCCCCTGACGATGTTCAGTTCAGATTACTTTAGGTGAGTTTTCAATGGGATGCATTTTTGTTGTTTAACAAAATTGGTTCCCCCATTTGTTCATGTTTTAACTGAATAAATAATTAATTGTCAAAGAAATTTTATCCTACGTATGAATATTAGTTAATGAATTCCCTTCCCTTTTTATTTAATGTTGTTTTTACCAGTACTGAGAACAAATTCAGATGCAAATTATTACATTTTAATTCCGTTGCGCCATAAATATTCTCTTAGCCACCTTCATGAAGTGGTTTAGTTCGCAGTGGCTTGTATATTAATGATTGTATGTAATTCTCGTGATGTACAACGTGTATCGACCACCGTCTCTTTGTCTTCTTGCTGCTAAAGTAAATTTTGAGTTAGTTCTAAATTTTGGGCTGTGTGACAAGAATCTGTTGCAGGACGTAGTCAGTAGTTCACGCGAATCCTTTAACTGGTTTTTACGGCCAGAATTATATGTTTAAAGTAAGCTTTTAACTGGCTCCTTCCGCCTAGAATTAATTTTACAAATAACGCTGGTCTTAGACGGTTCAGATATGACACCGTGAACAGAACTTTTTAGACATACCACGTGTATCTGTAATGACCTGAGTGTACCTTATTTTGGCTACTAAAAATAGGGACAAAAACTCTCTCTCTTGCTGCTAGTGATGGCGCGTCCTGTGTGGTCACTTGTTCAGTGAACCCCAGCAAAAACCCAATAAATAAACAAATTAAATAAAAAATGTATTTATACTATCATTCTTCGATTTTCCATCAGATCACTTTATACGCACATTCAAAGTATTTTTACCGCATGAGAAACGGTTTACGTCACTAGACGGCACATATGCGAGTCGTAGCGCAGTCACTTAACATAGGCGGCAGAGGCCGCAGCGTTGCAACGCACTTGCGTGCCTGAGATTTAAATTATCTTCTGAACCTCCTGGAGGCAGCATATGGGCACTCTCGTGGCAGGGAGGGGCGAGGAGAACGCCGCTTTTAACTCTGGCGTTGGAGCTGGTAGAGACGCCAGCTCCTGCCTACTCGAGCTTGAAGCTCGCCCGCTGTTCTTTTTTACTGTTAACTAGCCGTGTTTGTGAAGTTAACAATTGACTGCTTGCTCACAAAATCTAATTACTGCGATATTCACACAGCGGTGGAAGTGTACACTTCCCTTAAGCAAAACTCTTATTCTATAAGTTAAGCAAACAGTTCTACCTTTACTGCAATCTTTAGAGGAAACTGCACACAATTAAATAATGCTCCGCAGTCATGGATCTAAATCAAAAATAAATGTTGGCAACGGAAACGCAAATATAGACACAAGATACATGAACAAATTACCCCACTTTAATCCAAAATAAATGATGAGGGGAGAATTTAAATTAGCACAAAAGGATTATAGTTTAACAAATTAATTTATTGGTCAAAACAAGAACAACAAGGGAGGAAGACCTTTTTTTAATTACAACAAAAAACACACCTTACAAAATAATCAAAATATCTACAATTACATGGCCCTAAAATTGCCCACCTGCAAATTTAAGTGCAGGTGAATTACGATCACGTTTCATATGGGGGGATCGGAGGAATTGCAGCACATTCAAACACAGATTCATACACCAAGCCAAGCACCTGACATCAATACACCAAGATGACAGCCAAGCAATGTCGAGAATGCAGGTCGAAGGTTCACTCGCGCACAATGAAATAGTACTTCTCTTCCGTAATGTGTCAAGCTAGTGGCTTAGGTTCATGATAAACTATCAGAAACAAACGCACTTGGTTTAAGACCACAAAGTGCGGTGTACAGACGGAAGTTAATGTTTCCCTAGAACTTCTAACTATACATTAAATCAAGATTTCATTGAATAATACCTAAAAACGGTCGCTCTGGCGTTCGTTTAGCACAGGGAGAAGGTAACTACAGAAGGTTAAAGTTGTTAGATCAATACAGCACTCTAAATATGCAAAAAGTTAACAAAATCAATTTCGAAGAGAATAAGATCGATAAATATATCGTGTAACCATTCTTCCTGGTTAGAGGAATGCTATCTATTAGATAAGGAAGGTTACAGAGTGCTACAGCACAACACAGAGTTCGGTCACAAAAATTCAAAGAAGTGAAATAATTGTATTTCATGAAAATTAAAAACACGATATACGTCATGCAACGGTTCTTTCTACACATTGGAAAAAGGTTTATTTAATGGTAATAACCACGTCAGGGAACACTCTAATCAGCACACACATGGGCCGACAAGTACACAGATTACAAGTTTGAATGAACAATTTTCGGGGAAAATTATCACGCTACACTCACTAGGAAATACCTTAGCAAATTAGCTATACAATTATTAACCAATCATGCGCACTGAATGATGGAAAAGCTGAAGGGTTAGTCTGATATCGTTCACATGTTCTGTCGACAAATTACGAACAGTATAGGCACCGCGAATCCTCGAAAATATTATAATTCAACTACGATAAGAATACGCGAAAGACATTGAACATATTTAAACAGGCGAAGAAGTGATTTAAGAGTTATAAAGTGCAAGAACTATGCTAACTAAACACCATCAGAGCCTCGGAATCAGATTCCAGCAAAAATCGACATAAAATTAGCAATCCTGTAGGAAATTAAGCATAATTTCACTACTACACATAGTGTGTAGCGGAATTAAACTCGCAAAAAGGCATAAGTACGACTATGGAGCCTGAACTAAGTCGAGCCACGAGGCCGCAGCAGAACCACACCCAGAGGTACTTACCCTACCAGGAACATGGAAGCACTGCTTCAGCATTGCTTAACTGTTACCAGGAGGGGAAATGGAGGGGAGCCCAGAGAGCGGCACTGCTCATCAGGCAGGTGACCTGACCAACCCCCAGCCAAGGAGGTTAAGAGCAAGGTACATTGGGAATCTTTGCCAAGACTGGGTTCTGGTCAGCAGTTGGCAAACCTACTTCTCACCCAGAGACATTCAACACCCAGCGTTTGAAAGAAACGACGACACGAAACAGACGAGGCGCGCCTAGCACTTCCTAAACTCTCTTACATACAAAGTTTCATTCATTCTGTGGAAGCCAGCGCCAGTGGGAGCACATCACAGTACACACTAATATATATACACATAGACACTTAGAATATTACATACAGATAAAACTAAATCAATATATAATGCCTGATATATCGCATATTGCGAGTGGAGTGCTACACTAAAAAAATGTCTGAAGCTCGTGAACATTTGTTCAAGGGGAGTCAATTAAATGGAACACGTTATGTGGACGTTTTTCAAGCTGTGGAGATTACACGCAAATGGGCCCGAAGCAAGACAAAAGAGCTACTTCGCCTTGTGCGTCGTTAAATTCTCCAGTAAGGGCAACATCCGTTCTTCATATTTTTTACTGGCGCATTGAAAATTGATCAAAAACACGTCATATTTGGTGACGTATCCTATAACTATAGTTTGAAGACACATCAACTGAAAAACCTTCAGAAGATCCGATCATGAATAATAATGAGGTCACCTCTCCATGTAGGAAAAATAGCTATTTGATTAGCGGCGTAGCATTATGCCATCGAAGGTAGTGGGTTGGAGACCAACTGTAAGCAAAATTTTTAAAACCCAATCTTCTTTTTTACTGATGTGGGGACAACAATGACTTTTGTACTGTTACTTGCCACATATTTTTGGTCAGCTTAGCAAAAGTGTCGCGATTTTGAGGGCAAATGACATTTGTACTCTTTGTATTTAACTGTTTTAAAAGAAGTTGGGCGTAGCATCCTTTGGCCAAGTGTAAGCTTCTCTCTTAATTGTAACAGATTCATTTTGTTATAATCACTTAACAGAGTAATCAGTTACCGTAGTTTAGTGTTCATGTGCATATTCGTATGTTCTTGGCGTTCAGTATCTTTGAGAAAGAAATTACTCTGCTTTAAGCTTGGAACAAAAGTGTAAAATAAAGAAACATGGTAGGCCGACGCCCAAGTCCAGTTGAAGCAAGCGCAAGCAAACCGAGGCAAGACATTCTGCAGATCTTTTAACTAAAATATATCTGAAGGGTGTGGGGGAAACTGGGACGCTTTCCTCCGGCACCAAATTACTCCTTTGGACGCCGAGCGGAGGGGGGGGGGGCGGTGCCAGCGGCGCCACTATGAAGATCCGGGACCCCCAGTCATATGCTTGCTTCCGTATTAGAAGGAACAGAATTCATGCAGCGTGATGGCCGATGTTCAATGGAGCAGCCAATGCGCCGCTAAAGCGATACTGGTTCAGAGAGTGGCTTAGCTGCAGGTGAGGCGCCGGAATAAGAGAGTGGGCGGCAGCGCAGTGTGAGCGGCTTGGCATTAGACTGGCCACGGCCACGGCTGAGCGGCGGCGATCGCCTGCCGCCTGCCGCCTGCAGGCTGCTAATTAAGCCGGCTGACAATGCAAGCGGCCGCCAGTGATGAACGGCCAGCCGTTTGGCTCGGGGCGCCGCGCCACCGCCTCTGCTTCTGTCTGCCAGCGGGGACCACCCACTGGGCCGTCGCTGTAAGTCACTACCAAACGCTCACGCCTGGAGGCAGATCGGCGCCCTACTGTCGCAAAGGTGTCGTTTAACGCTGTTATTCATCTTACAAGCTACCTTCTTTTTACACTGCTGGTCATGCAAACTGCAACACACACATTCAAACCTTATTTGAAACGAAGATCAGAACATTGGAAATTCAGCCCTGTGGGAAGTAAAGAAGATGAAATCACTACTGAATCTTGCGACCACTGCTTGATATATGCCGGCCGCGGTGGCCGAGGGGACTCAGGCGCTCCAGTCACGGTCTGCACGGCCACTACTGTCGGGGGTTCGAATCCCCCCCTCGGGCTTGGATATTTGTGCCGTCCTTAGTATTAGCTAGTTCTTAAGTAGTTTGTAAGTTTAGGGACTGATGACCCCGTAGTTAAGTCCCATAATCTATACAAACATTTCACATTTCGCTTGATATAGCCGTAGCTTCACGTCTCAGCATAGACGCTCCGGCCGTACCTTGGTTGATCGGACCCGACAGGCAGCTTCAACATTTCACCTGCAAGAAAAAACTTTTGAGTTCATTAATCGTCATAAATTTATATTTGGCCAAATCACACACAATGTGCAAAACATCATTGAGTTCAGATGAGCGTTTTCGAAGCTAAACGAATAAACATAATATATTTTCAAAGCTACACGAAATATATATATATATATATATATATATATATTACGCCCACACTGCAGCACTTTAATCAATCCATATAGTCTTAATCCTAGTTGTAAAGCTACACGAAATATATATATATATATATATATATATATATATATATATATATATATTACGCCCACACTGCAGCACTTTAATCAATCCATATAGTCTTAATCCTTCTGCTCCCAAAACTTCTTCATCCTTTCCGACCTGGCTGCCCTTTCTTCGTCTGTTTTTATTTCTTTTCTTTTTTTTTTGCGTGTATATGTCTTTAATTTAAATCTTGTGTTACTGAGTTTCAGGATCTTCTTCTTTTCTCTGCCTTCAGTTTGTTGCATTGTCAAGCGTAACTCATCGAAATCATATTGAACTTCTTTGAACCAGTTGTTCTTGGTCTTACTTTTCCAAAAGTAGGTGGCTAGTTGTTTCAGTAGTCTTTTTGGTAGTCTGGATAGGTGGCAAAGAAAAGCAACTCTCCTTTCCCGCATTGTCTCAATTACTGACATAGTTTCTCGGTATACAACTTCGTTAGGTAATAGTCGCCACTGTCCCTCTACTTGCTATTTTTTGTTTATTATTGTGCTAAGGATTATTCTGCTTTCTGTAGTTTTGTTGTTTATTTAGTGTTCATCTTGAACAGTGTTTCACTAGCATAGGTTGCTTCAGGTTTAATAACGGAGTGGTAGTGTTTCAGTTTAGTTGCTCTGTTCTGCTTTCTACTGACATTTTCTCGTTTGAATTCCAATATAACCTTTCCAAGATATTTTAATTTATTTTTTAATTTTTATTTGTTTATTATAATTCCTTGTAATGGCTGGTGTTTCAACCTTGAGGATGGTATCATTTCTGTCTTTTCAAACGAGATCTGTCGTCCGACTTTTGCTGCTATTTTTTCGAGTTCTTTAATTTGGTGTTTAGTCTCCTCCACGCTATTTGCGAGCTGCGCTAGATCATCGGCAAAGGCCAGACAATTTAGTTTGATATTTCTACCAATCTTGATCTTCGGTTGGCATTCCAGTCTCGTATGACTTTCTCCAGTGCACAGTTAAATAGTAGTGGTGAGAGACCATCCCCCTGTCGAAGTCCTGTCCCGATTTCAGATAGTTCCCCTCTGAATTTAACTTTCGATTTAGTGTTCTTAAAGGTGGGTCTAATAAGATTAATGAGTTTCTGGTGCAATCCAAATTCGATTTAAGATTTAAGTAATGACTCACGATGGATACCTTCATACGCTTTTTCTCTGATGTTTCATGATCCACGTAAGGCTTATAATTTGATCTGGACAGCTTCTACTATGGCGAAATCCTCCTTGATATTCTCCAAGTTCTTGGACGAGTTGCTCCTGAATTCTTGTGAAAATAATTCTAGACAAGATCTTATATGTGCCATCAAGCAGCGAAATCCCCCGATAGTTATTTGGATCCTATCTATCACCCTTTTTGTGTATTGGGTGGATTATAGCTGCATTCCACTCTTCTGGCATATTTTCCGATTTCCAGATATGTACTATGTGCTTATGGAGGTTCTGAAGTGTTTGATTATTTGCATTCTTCCACAGTTCTGTGACTAGCTGATTCTCCCCAGCTCAAGTTCTTGAGCCACCTAATTGCTTTGATAAAAAAAAGTCAAATGTTTGTTAAGCTTATGGGACTTAACTACGGGGTCATCAGTCCCTAAACTTACAAACTACTTATCAACTACCTTATACTAAGCACGGCACAAATATCCATGCCCGAGGGGGGATTCGAACCCCCGACTGTAGTGGCCGTGCAGACCGTGACTGGAACGCCTCAGACCCCTCGGCCACCGCGGCCGGCACTTTGATCACTTCACTGAGATCTGGTGGTGTTATCTTCTCTGGATTTGTTTTGTTTTTTGATTCTGGTTCGAAATCTAGGTATTCTTTTGGTTCCTCGGCATTTAGTAATTCTTTGAAGTGATCAGCAAGAATGTTGGCATAGTCTTGATTACTGTGCGCTAGTTTTCCATTTTTGTTTTTCATCATGAGTTAGAGTGGAGTATACTTTGATTGATATTTTCTGAATTTCCTGTAATAGTCCCTGGTTTTATTTTGTTTGAATGATTCCTCTAAGAAATTTAGGGTTTCTGTTTGCTGGTCTCTCTTGATTCTTCTGATTTTCTTGGCTGTTTATCTTCTGGAAATGTTTAGTTCTTATAGAGATTTTTCAGTTTTCTTTTGCTGGTCATTCAGCCATACTTTGTGCCTTTTCTATATTGCTTTATCACATTTCTCATTCCACTTGGCATGTTTCTTTCTTCTTCTGACAGGGGCAATCTCCTCGGCAATGTTTTTAAGTTTATCAATAATCGTTCCTAGTTCGTCGCTTGGAAGTGCTTTGGATTGTTCCGAATACGAAACATTGTTTATGAAATAGCAGGGGTCATATTTTCTACCGATAGTGGATTTTGATGGTTTGTTTTTCTTTGTTGGGGTTAACTTAATTCATATGTTTGAAATGTAATTATCTGAAACGATGTCCAGTCCACGAAGGACTTTGACGTTATAGATTTCCTTCCGCCCTTTTATAGCTATCGACACGGAAATGCTGTGGTGTACAAGGGGAGACTTTGTACTACAACAACACAGAGAGATCGTTCGCCTCCGTTGTGTAGTTTTTTCTGTGCTTCCACACGTAGAATTTTATATATGTCGGTAACTTTCAACTCCCATATCTTGCACCCTGTTATCGTTGTCAACCCTCTTCCACCATAGTGCACTGTGGAAGACTGATACTTATTACCACATACAAACACTATTCGTTTCCAATGAAATATAGGCACAAACACCTATATACACACCTATATACACACACACACACACACACACACATATATATATATATATATATATATATATATATATATATATATATATATATATATGACTTTCATGATATACAACAACACTCTTGTCGTTTTGATAAAATTTAAAAAGTGACTCAGTCCAGCTTCATCTGAAAAACACAATACGTTAATTACTTTAAAAAAAAATATCAAATGCATACTTCCATCATACCTTGATGCAGTTTTACAGAGAGAGCTGCGTCTGGATAGGCCTTGTAACCCAATCTATATATTACATGTTCTAGGAATCATTCCAAACTTGACAGATTCTTCTGTAAATTAATTTAATAATTGTGACACGTCATGTTATGAGTCCTTTTTTTACAGTGGGTTAACTCTATATATCCTAAGACCTTACCGAACTGTGCTGATGTACTACCAATCTTTTACCAAATAAGAATGAAGTGAATAAATAATTAAGTAGTGTAACAATGTTGCACAGTAACTGTGGCTTTTGTATGAAATCTAGAACATAATTCAATTAATTATTAGCTAAAATTATAACAATGGAAAACACTTATAGCGATACTAATCTGTAGTGTACATGTGGAAATATCTTGGCTTTAGCATTACTATAAAAATCAATCACTAAATTACTTATAACGGTTCGTGTGTTTAGATTACTTAAAGCTCTGTTCGTGTATGTGCCATTAGTATATATTAAGTGTCTATGTCCAGTTTAATCAATTCTATAAATAATTTTCGCTGTAAACGTCGCTCAAACATTCATTCTCTTTTATGTAAACAGTTCCATAGCCGAGTAAGCGCTTGTAAGTCGCAGTGCGAAATTTCATAAGTTGCTGTAAGACATTTTATTTTACCATCGCTGTAATAGTACCGCTATATAATGAAAGAACACGTAAAAATTAACACTTTCAATGAGAATGAGAAATCCGGCCGCGGTGACCGATGAGTCTGAGGCGCTCCAGTCACCGTCTACACGGCCCCTATGGTCGGGGGTTCGAATACCCCCTTGGGCATGGATATTTGTGCCGTCCTAGTTCGTAAGTAGTTCATAAGTAGTTTGTAAGTTTAGGGACTGATGACCCCGTAGTTGAGTCCCATAAACTATACATTTGAACATTTTTGAGAATGAGAAATCTATCTTTCGGTCGTTGGTCACTGACAACCTGACTTTATTCTTTCATAAAACATGCAGAACATATGTTGCTAGTAAATATTTGATTTAAAACACTGTAACTAATTCTGTATGTGACGTTTCCAACAAAGATTTAGTAAAATGAAGATTTTAATAGCGTAAAAAGTCAGGAGTGAGAAATAAAACCGGAAATTATCATAGAATGGCATATTTCACAGAAATGAAATAATATTGAGGAGAAGTAAGACATAAAAATTCTGCTTTCTGATTTACAACATCACAAAAACACAAGTAAGCTTTTGTTACAGTTTGAACAAGAATTTGAATATTCGTTTTGAATAGCAAAACTATGAGATTTGTTTTATTGGCCGAAGCGCATACTATTTAAAAGGGAATTGTTATAGGTAGTATATTTCACAACCTGTGACGTTTGTTTACTTCTGCAAATTATTTCACTAGTTTGACGTCTGGAGTTATTCAAGAATAGTAATGAAGTAACATAGGATGCTAGTCATGACGATTAATAAATTTGTTGATACGATAAGATTCACTTTTCCCAAACGGATCGGTCCTTTTGTCAGGAGGTAGCTAGTACCGACAGCATGTCAGAAACGCCAGTGTAATAAACATGTTTGCCACTTTCATTTGAGACAACGGCAAACAAATCACTCTTTTAGTAAGTTCACCTTGATGATTCGAATTCGAAGGTTTTCGCAGTGAGAGCGAAACTTTTAAATATATGTTGGTATTACTGTGATGAAAGGTGCCTATTGAATTGACTCTGCTTTGCAATAATCTAAATTGTCGCAAACCAGAAATGAAACTGTGAAAGAATGCCAATTTAGAATTTTCGGGACAAATATAGAGAAGGAATTTTTAATATCATAGATATTTTACATAGATGCAAGAAGTAATTGAGATAGCAGCGGAAGAAGCATGGATTCCAGAAATGTGTGTGCAGAAGATCATATTTATTTTGTAAGTTGTATCCAAACGACATAAATGTTGTATACGTATGGTTACGCGTTTATTGAATTCCTGGAAGAGTCAGTCATATTTGGTTTTTCAGAAAATACGTAAGAAATACACCGATATAGGTCCTTGCTTTGGACAGCGTCCGTGTCTCGATGTAGCGCACAAGCAGCGTATATTAAAATTAACGTATGATTTTTCCAAGTATACTAATGATTGAAATAATCATCCTTGAACAAGAATACAATAGAGATCACAGCTACATCGACAAATGTAGCTCTCCTTCAACATTGGTCTTGCACTACCTCACAAGCAAAGTTCATAGTATTGCCTAAATATTCCACTTCAGTTGCCCTATATCCTTCCATTGTTCCAGCAACCTGCCCCCCCCCCCTCCGTCGTAGGGCACACACACACACACACACACACACACACACACACACACACACACACACACACACACACACAATTCACACACTTCCTCCCTCCTCGCACCCACCCCATCGTTTTTTTTCTTAGTGTGTTTTTATTCCTTGTTTGTTTGTCTCCAACTTATAAATGTCCTGTCGATATGGTGGCATTAATGCTAATAAAAAACCTCAGGTGACGAAACTGATTTTGAATTTACTATACATGTTTCGCTTAGTCACCGATACTTCGTTTCTGAGATTTGCAACTGTATCTTGACATTAATTCCTAAAACGTATCACGTCCTAAAATTACATTTTTCTCGAAGTCAGCCAAATGTCTTTCTTTTCCCAGTGTAAAAGGGAGTTGAAATATTCAACTTATTAAACAACTAAGTTTCATTGTGCCTATCTGATGTTCACCCAACTAAATGGCTAATGGGCCATGGCCTGAACAGAGGAAAAACCGGAGTTTTAAAAATATACCCTGTCCAGAGGAAATCACGTTTTGTAGAAAATAAATTGAGGACTTTCATTACCGAAGTCGGTCAATAATTGCTGCGGAAATTTGATTGTATCACTTGGTAAACGATAATCGCTCCGGATAGGGAGCAGGAACCGCGCTGCGTACCGCTATCGAGGTGACTGCTTTTGATGATACTAGTTGCAATAACGGCTGCGCGATGAACGGCGGTAGCTGGCGCACGATGTATGGAAGAAACGTGTGTGATCATTTTGCAGGCTTTCAGATTTGCACTTGTGTTGGCATTAAAGCAAATTGTCTGTGTGTGCAACAGAATAGCGCCGGCGTCACCAACGTTTCCGTAGGGTAGCGGTTATCACGTCTGCTTCACACGCAGAAGGTCCCCGGTTCGATCCCGGGCGGGAACACCCTTTTTTTCTCTTTTTCTGCGAGCTATATCACGCATGCATCTACGTCAGATTTTCATGTTACTTACAAGTGTGTAATCAAGACCATTGCAAGCAATGAAGGAGAAATTGTAAGAAATTACACAAGAATTAAATCTGAATATAGATTTGGGGAAGGGTGCAAATACACGAATAAAATGAAGATATGAAAAATACGGTTACAATTTGGATGGTCGTATAGTGAGTACATGAATAATCTGCATAGACTCAATCAGAAATAGATGAAACGAAGTATGTCAACTGTAGTGTTTAAATGGCATCAGAAGAAAGCCTTGGTATTACAGGTTCTGTACGAATCTGTCTTGGAATATGAAACTGTAACAGCAGTTTGGTTAGCGATAAACACACTCCGCTAATTCGGATGACGTACAAATTTCATGCAATAGTTTTGAACAGACAATAGAAGTTCTCCCCTACAAAGTAAGAAAAATACGGCTGCACTAGACACCAAAAACGTTAGATCACATTTAGTAGGATGTGCTTTAAACGTTTCCAGAAACAATCGTCGGACCTGATCATTGTTAAAAACGGCGCACTGTTAATTATACTGTATTCTGTCGTTTAGAAACATTAAATATGTGGAACTCAACCGGAAAGATAATGGTTTTTGTATCGTTATTTATGGCAAATCGTGTCGATTGTGAGTAGCGGCACGTTTGAAACGTTTTCCTTGGTCACCCATAAGAAAGTCGTGTAAGTTTAACCCGGCGTGTCACGATTCTGAAATTGCAGAAGGCGTCGAGCGAAGGGGTGGAAGTGCTCCTGAGGATCTCTTCATCGTGGTCGCGTCCAACGTAGTGTAATCTGGTGCACTAACGCAAATTACACCACAAATGGTCTAACAACCTCTGCCTGTTCAAAGAGTCGAAGCGCCCGATAATGACGTCGCAGTGCACCACACTTTTGTGCTGTAGAAGAAAAAGTTTGCACGATACCACTGAAGGTAATATTACACATCCACCTCACAAAGGGAGACGCTTCGATTCTGTTGTGTATAGCGGAATGTATGCCACGAAAACTAGAGAAAATTTGCACATTTTGGAAATAACAATTCAGGAAACAAAACTGAACCGTGGCGTTTTGCGTTGATCACCTATGAATCTTTCCTATAATCTCTGGCCACTTCCCGACCCTCTGGAATAGAGAGGGCGCGCGTGCTCTGCGGTTTAGTGTTACAACCAAGGAGGTTAGAATGCAGGAAGAAGCCCTTACGCTCCAAAAGTGAAGCCTACCCCTGCCATATTGCTAAGTTTTGGAGAAATGATCGTATTGTAGAGCTAATGTTTAATGTCACTTAAAACAGGAATACAACGTCCGATGGTTTTGCCGTAATGTACAACGTGTTAAAAGAGTGCAAATTAGCCGTTAAAAATTAATTTTTCAAATATATTATGATGAGTATTTTTTGCTATATTTCAATAAAGTATATTGTTTGAAAGTACATACTTTGCAGTGACTGTCAGTTCAATGCATTAACAGTAAGAGGGTCGACTTAACGCATAGTTTTAACGGATAAATAGAAATCCAGCACTGACCAAGATGGGGGACAGGCTTCAACTGACGTATGTGCTCGGCATAGGTAATGCCATCTCCCTTTATTCTAACCTCCTTGGTTACAACCAAGGAGGTTAGAATTCGGGGAGATGCCCTTAACGCTACAGAAGTGAAGCCGTTGTCGCCAATAATTTTGTGTTATTAAGTCACAGTTCACCTATTTGGAATGTTTGTACTATATCAGACACGTACTAGAAATGACAGTTATTTAAATGTATGAAACTTAATAGGGCAAGAACCACAGTGCTTTAACCTGTATCATACACTGAGATTGGAATATTATCTTTCGTTGACTTCACAAGATGGCGGACTGGCTTCAGCCGACAGATAAGCTGTTCACAGTAGCGCCCTCTGTCCTTATTTTAATCTCCTTGGTTAGAACAGTGCTAACCGAAACCGAGGGGAGTCACAATCTAAAACAAACAGTAGCGATGCTCTGTCGCGAAGAAATGTTCAAGTTTTTGACAACTGGAGCGATCCCAGCGCTCCAAGCTGCCAGTAGGTAGTGACAGAAGCAGCGCGTCATACAAACGGAGAACATTCTATTTTTAATGCAGTTACTTTCATATTTCCTAGTGGTGATGAATTTTCCAATACAATTAATAATTACAATTAATAATTATATTAATATCACATCTCTTGTTAATGTCATTCTATAATAACCAAATGTTTATGCAGTGTAATACATACGGCTGACAGTAGCAGAGTATTTATCATATCGGCCAAAACCTATTGAGTCCACGAAATTGATTGCAACCTGATAAGTTGGCAATACACTGATTGTGATTATATCTGTGTGCTTTTATTAGCTTTGTCATATGGGATTTCAGACATTTTAATAAATTCAAAACTAGTCAACTACCCAGAAGAAAGCCACTGTAACGTTGGTCGAAATGTCGATTATTAAAGTAATAGCCATCTTATATTATGAAGCGTACAACACTCAGAAAACTTTTGTGTCATCTGACTCTGGCCGTGGACGCCTACGCAGTTATATCACGCCTTTACAGTTACCTCTTTACGGACATGGAGTGATTAGTGCTATCAACACGGGGTATCAAAAGGACCCATATTTCTAGGTTTCCGGAAAGATTTTTCACTGTGTTTGTAAGCAAATTGCGAGGGAATATCACCTCAGTTGTGCGGTTAAATTTGTGATTTCCTTTCGGAAAGGACACAGTCCGTAGTAATCGGCGAAAAATCATAAAGCAAAACGGAAATTAGCATTCCTTATCTTTATAAATGGTTTAGGAGACAACGTAAGCAACTCTCTTAGAATGTTCGCAGATCATGCTTTCTTTTCTCAGTAAAGAACAAAATCAGCAGCAAAACGATTAAGATATCTGCATATTGTCAAAATTGGCAGTCGACCCTGAATAATGAAACGTATGCAGTCATCTACATAAGCTCTATAATAAATCCTTTAAACTGTATTTACACGAAAAATTAATGAAATATCAAATCCGTAAATTCAACTAAATACCCATGAATTACAATTACGAACTTTAATTGGAGAGAACACGTAGAAAATACAGTGGTGAAGGCGAACCAAAGGCTACGTTTCATTGGCAGAACGAAAATGCCTACAAAACACTATTGTGGAGTTCTGCTGCGCATTATGGGATCCTCACTAATTGGGACTTACAGATGACATAGAAAAAAAGGGCAGCTCGTTTCATATTATCGCGACTCATGGGAAAGAGTGTCACACAAATAAGCACGAGCTAGGGTGGAAATCCTTAATAGAAAGCGGTTATTAGTCTTGGCGAGCTCTTTTTGCGAATGAGAAATTTCTGTCGCCAACTTTGTCCCCCGAATACGAACATATTTTGTCAGCACGCACCTATCTAGGAAGACATGACCTTGATAATAAAGTAAGAGAAATCAGATATAAAACGGAAAGATTCAAGTGTTCGTTTTTCCGCCGCGCTGTTAGTGAATGGAGCGGTAGAGAAACATTATGAAATAAATCCACTGCCCGCACTTAGATGCGATTTGCAGAGTAAATATGTAGAATATCTGTCAATGTAGATTTCGCCCCCAGTTAAGGAAATAGTAACCACTGTATTTCCTTTTCAAAGTTTAGGTTAGCACTGCAGCCTTTCGGCTTTCTTGCTGCTTACCATGGTCAACTGTCAGTCGTTCTATTCTCAACATTGACTTTGAAATTCATTGGAATTTGTCTGATGACAGACCTTGCCTCTTAATCACTTTATTTATCTCGTAAGCTGGAGTCATTTACTCTCTCTGACACTAACCTCACCAGTGGCGTCTCCTAATTTGGTTTATAGGAAGCTGGAAAAAACACCTCTAATTTGCTTTACACTGCAGCTATCGTTTTGCCTGAATCAGGCGAAATTAATTTGTGAAGTTACATAGCGTTAAATGTCGGGAGGCTCCCAGTGCAGTGGCGTTAAGGTCATAACCTGGACCCGAGTCGTGATCCCGGGTAGGTCGAAAATTGCGGGACAGACTGGTCACCGAAGGGGGAGGGTAACATTTACTGCTAAATTAAATTAATGCGGCGGTGTTAGGATTCTTGGAGACATGTATAAAGAAATAAGAGTTTTATCATGAAAACCGAGACTCTGGCCTTTAAGTGCACCAATTCCGCTCGTCACTGTACAATTAATAAAATAAAACCGACAGTTGAACGTACAGGATGGTGGTCAGTGAAAATTTATTCAACCTACTAAACTAAAGATTACTATTCGTTGGTCTAAACGCTCTACGGGCGCTGATAACCTCGCTGTTGAGCGCCCTAAAACGCCAATCAAATGTTCAAATGTTTGTAGAGCTTATGGGACTTAACTACGGGGTCATCAGTCCCTAAACTTACAAACTACTTATGAACTAGCTAACACTAAGGACGGCACAAATATCCATGCCCGAGGGGGGATTCGAACCCCCGACCGTAGTGGCCGTGAGGGCCGTGACTGGAGCGCCTCAGTCCCCTCGGCCACCGCGGCCGGCAAAACGCCAATCATCATCATCATCTAAACGCTCTATTTGAGTACTGAAAACAACAAAATCAATTATTTATATAAAAAACCTTATGTTTTAAAGTATAGCCACAAAATCAGTATTTTTAATTTCATTACAAAGCTCCTCTCTCAAACACCAGCCAATGGTTTTATTACATCATTTCGTTTTATATTATTTTCTCCTGAATCCATTTCAGGCAGAGGTTATTTGGTATTGTTGTACTCGTTTGTGATATCTAGATTTTCAAGGGACCTCTTGCCACTTGTGTTCTTGCGGATCCCTTAAGCTTTTGTGCCTTGTTTTATGTGCCAACTTTGCTTCTTTGAACTCAGATTAATATCGGCGCTGTTGACGGTTTACTTAGTTGTTAGCTGGTGCGGTTCGGCAACAGTCCAACACAGAGAGTCGCAAAACACTCTAGAACAGGCTGTTGCAACCGGCTGTTCCGAGAGCAGGAGCGCACACGAGCGCTCACTTCCGCAGCTCGGAGCTGCGTTGCTAAGTTGACGTCATGCACTTCAGTACTCGGCGGACATAAGTAAACAGACGCATTATTTTGACACTCCTCAATGTATAGATGTAATAACAACAAATATGTTTAGTCGCGAAAGCCCAGTGTCTGCTTCTTCACTGAAGGAAGCGGACGTCCACAATATCTAGTGTATCACAATACTCCTGTTTAAGCAAAAAATATAAAAAAAACTCAATCTTCAGCGTCATTACAATCGTCTCCATGCAATAGATTATGATCGAGTAGAAGGGAATGCTCTCAAGGAACTGATTTCCAATTTGAATGGTAACATAAAGCTAGATGTAAGTTAAAATAATAGTGTGAGTGAAAAATGTTTCGAACTGTACAAAGCATGTAGTATTACAGTAATTTGTTTTCAACATCTACATCTACATAAGTAACCTCCAAGTCACACTGAAGAGCTTGTCAGACGGTTCATCGAACCGCTTTTCTGATGTTTCTCTATAGTTCAATTCTCTAATAGCTCGCGAAAAAAAAGGAACACGTAAATCTTTCCGTTTTCGATCTGATTTCCCTTATTTTATTTTTATGATCATGCCTTCCTATGTAGGTGGGTGCTAACAATATATGTTCGCATTCGGAAGAGAATGTTGGTGAAAGAAATTTCGCTAATAGTCTCGTCGCAACGAGCTGTTACATCTTCTAAGTGTTCTGTCAACGAAACGTAGTCTTTGGTTCACTTTCCCTACAACATTTTCTTTGTGTTTTTTCCAATATAAGTTGTTTGTAATTGTTACTCCTAGGTATTTAGTTGAATTTAGGTCATGTAGTTTTGATTGATTTATCGTGCAAATGAAGTTTAACGGGCTCCTTTAAAGGTAATATGGATGACTTCACACTTCTCATTATTAGTGGTCAATTGACATTTTTTGCACCACGCAGATATCTAAACTATTTTGAAGCTGTTTTTGATCTTCTGGTGACTTTACTAACCGATAAGTGACAGCATCATCCGCGAAAAATCTAAGGGAGCTAACCAGATTCTCTCCTAAATCTTTTACAAAGATAAGGAACAGTTGGGGTCCTATAACACTACCTTGGGGAACACCAGATATCACTTCTACTCGATGACTTTCCGTCAGTTATAACGTACTGTGTCGTTTCTGACAGGAAATCACGAATCCAGTCGAATAATTGTTTGTTGTTTAGAAGACGCTTGTGAGGTACAGTGTCAAAAGCCTTCCGTAAATCTAGAAACACGGAATCTATTTGACATCCCTTGTCGATAGCACTCATAGCATCATGTGAGTAAAGAGGTAGCTGTGTTTCACAAGAATAATACTTTCTGAATCCGTGTTGACTATGGATCAATACGTCGTTCTCTTCGAGATAGTTCATAATATTTGAGGAAAGTATATGTTATAAATTCTTGCTGCAAATCGACGTCAATGATATAGGCCTGTAATTTTGCAGACCACTCCTACTGACTTTCTTGAATATTGGCGTAAATAGCAACTTTCCACTCTTGTATGAAACGTTCGTTAAGTGAGCGGTTGTGTATGATAACTAGATATGGGGCTATTGCATTAGCATACTCTGAAAGGAAACTAATTGCGAGGGACCAGGAGACTAACTTGTGTTAAGTGATTTAAGTTGCTTTAATACACCAAGGGAATCAACTTCTAAAATACGCATGCTGGCAGCTGTTCTTGATACGAATTCTTGAATATTTGCCTCGTCTTCTTTCGTGAAATAATTTCGAAAGTCTGTATTAAGCAATTCTGCTTTAGTCGAACTGTCATCAGTAGCATCACCATTACTATCGGTTAGTGGAGGTATTGTGTTTTACCGATAGTTACATTACATACGACCAGAATTTCTTAGGAATCTCTACCAAATTACGTGACAGGGTTTCGTTGTGGAATTTATTATAAGCTTCTCGCAATGAAGTTCGAGCTTAATTTCGGGTCCCTGTAAGTCTTCCAGTTTGACGATTTTGTGTCCGTTTAAATTTGCCATGCTTTGTTCTTTCGTTTTGAAACAGTTATATAACCTGTTTTGTGTACCACGACAGGTCAGACCACTCATTTGTTAATTTGTTTAGTATAAATCTTTCAATGGTTGTCGGGATTATTTCTGTGATCTACACTACCATTGTTAGTTTCGAAAGTCTGGAGATTCTCACTCAGGAATGCGATAATCGAATTTTTATCTGCTATTTCGAATACATATATTTATTGTAGATATATTAATTGTAAATGGATGTCAAAACACACTTGATCTCTTAGCAACAAATAATCCCGAGCTCATAACGAGCATCAAAACGGATACAGGTATCAGTGAACACACGGCTGCCGTGACGAGATTGAATATGGAAAGTCTATTTGTTCAGAAAAGCAGATATAAATACACAAAATTGCTTCTTGAAAGACAGTTTCGACTCATTCCAAATCCTAAACGTAAGTGTAGACCAGATGTGATTCCAATTCAAAGAATTAGTATCGATACCAAATAAATTAATAAAAGTTGGAGATGATCCTGCTTGGTACACAAAACAAGTGAGAACACTGTTGAAAAAACAAAAAGAAAAAGGCATGCAAAATCAAAACGAACGCAAAATCACCAGGAATGGCGATCCTAAACAGAAGCTCGAACTTCAGCCAGGACTTCAATGCGAGATGCTTACAATACTTTCCACAACGAAACTCTTTCTCGAAATCTGACTGAGAACCAAAATAGATTTTGGTCATATGTCAAATATTCTAGAGGCAAAACACAAACAATACCCTCATTACGTGATACCAATGGCGATCCCGCCGATGATAGCGCTACTAAAGCTGAGTTACTAAACACAGTTTTTCGAAATTCATTCACCAAAGAAGACGAAACCAATATTCCAGATTTCGAATCACGAACAGAGACAAGAATGAGTAACGTAGAAGTAGATATCATCAGAGTAGTGAAGCAACTGAAATCACTTAACAAGAACAAGTCTTCCGGCCCTGGACTGAATACTCACAAGATTTCTATGTTATTATGCTGATGCGATAGATCCTTACTTAATAGCCATATACAACTGCTCACTCAACGACGGATCTGTACCAAAAGAATGGAATGTTGCACAGGTCACACCGATAGTCAAGAAAGGCAGTTGGAGTAACCCACTAAACTACAGTCCTATTTCATTAACATCAATTTGCCGCAGGGTTTTGGAACATATTCTCTATTGAAATATTAATTATCTCGAACAGAATGATCTATTGACCTAAGGTCAACACGAATTAAGAAAATATCGTTCTTGTGAAACACAACTAGCACTTTACTCACAAGAAGTCATGAGAGCTATCGCCAAGGGTTCTCAAATTGATTCCGTATTTCTAGATTTCCAGAAGGCAATATTGTGTGGTTATGCAATACAGCCCCAGATTTGTGACTGGATAGGGGATTTCCTGTCGGAGAGAACACAGTTGGTAGTAATCGACTAAAACAGAGGTGGTATCTATACTCCGCAAGACATCCGACGGTGTGTTGCGGGGGGTACCCTGAGTACCACTATCGGTTCTCAATCGTATTCCAATCACGTATTGTTCGCGGAAAGGAAGATTGCCGGTATGCCTCGGTGTGGACTCTAATCTCTCTGATTTTATCTTCATGATCGAGAGATATACGTAGGAGGGAGCAATATACTGCTAGACTCCTCGGTAAAGGTATGTTCCCGAAACGTCGACAAAAGCTCGTACCGAGCGACAGAGCGTCTCTCCTGCAGAGCCTTCCACTGAAGATTATCGATCATCTTAGTAACGCTATCTCGATTACCAAATAATCCTGCAACGAAGCGCGCTGCTCTGCGTTGGATCTTTTCTACTTCCTATATCCGGCGTTCCACAGGGTTGTGTTATTGGTCCAATGCTGTTCCTTCTCTACATAAAAGATTTGGGAGAAAATCCAGCTCTCTTAGGTTGTTTGCAGATGACGCCGTCATTTATCGCCTAGTAAAGTTATCTGAAGATCTAAACCAACTGCAGAACGATTTAAATAAGATATCAGTATGGTGTAAAAATTGGCAATTGACTCTAAATAATGAGAAGTGTGAAGCCGCCCACATGAGTACGAAATGAAATCCGTTAAACTTTGTTTACAAGATAAATCAATCGAATGTGAAGGCCATAAACTCAACTAAATACCTAGGAATTACTATTACACCAGACTTAAAGTGGAAAGAAGACGTAGGTAATGTCGAAGGAAAGGCGAATCAGAGACTGACTTTTATTGGCAGAGCGCTTCAAAGAGGCGACAGAGCTACTAAAGAAACTGCATAGACTACGCTTGTCAGTTCTTGTTTGGAGTATTGCTGTCCAGTGTGGGATCCTTATCGAGTGGTTTTTACGGAGGAGATAGAAAGAGTCCAAACAAGGGAAGCTCGTTTTGTACTGTCACGATACAGAGGAGACAGCGTCACGGAAATGATACAGGATCTGGGATGGGAATCATTACAACAACGCCGATTATCGCTGCAGCGTCTGGTCTACTTACGAAACTCCAATCACTAGCGGCCGTTTGCCGTTGGGGGTTCGAGTTCTTCCTCGGGCATGGGTCTATGTGTTGTCCTTAAACTAAGCTAAATTTGTAAGCTTAATTTGTAAGCTAGCGACCAATAACCAAGCAGTTAAATTGCATAGATTTACAAACATTTGAACATTTTTGATGTTTTATTGTACCCCCTGGTTCCGAACATGTATTTTTGCCAACATATCGAGGGTAAATTAAAGTCGCTACTAATTAAAATTGTATGCTTGGGGAACGTTTTTGAAATTTATTCCAATCTTTCTTTGAACATTTCTGTAATCGAATCATCTGAGTCAGGGGGTCTGTAAAAGAGAAAATTATTAATGTATTTTTGTTGTCAGGTATAACCTCTACCCATACCAATTCACAGGAACTATCTGCTTCAATTTCGCTTTAAGATAAACCGCTTGTGACTGCAATAAATTCGCCACCACCTGTTTATCCAATCTATCCTTTCTGAACTTTCATCAGTAAAAATTTCAGCTTTCGGTACCTATAACGATTTGAGATTCAGTACTTTCTATTAACGCTTGGAGCTGTGGTACTTTCCCAACACAGCTGCTACAATGTACATATGTTAGACAAATAGGTTTTAGATCTGTGTTCGTCCTATCTTTGACATGTTGCCTTTGAGATGTTCACGAGGCCCTCTAACCTACAAAACCGCCCAGTTCACGCCACATAGCCCCCGCTACCCGTGAAGCAGCTTCTTGCGTGGATTTTTCAGCGGACCCCGGAACCCCACCACCCGATGGCGCAAGGAATCTGCAGCCTACACGGTCGCAGAACCGTCTGAGCCTCTGTTTCAGACTCTCCAATCGCCTCTGTACCACAGTTGGTTCTGTCAACTATACTGCAAATTGTGAGCTCTGCTTTTATTCTTGGAAGCAAGACTGGCAGTCTTTACCACTTGAGATAGCCGCTCAAAACCTGAGAGGATCTTTTTCTCAGCTCCGAAGCGACACACGTCATTGGTACCGACATAGGCCACCACCTGCAGTCGGCTGAACCCCATACCCTTCATGGCATCTGGAAGGAACCGTTCCACATCTGGAATGATGCCACCCGGTATGCCCACGAGGTGCAGGCTTGCCTTCTTCTCTTCCTTGGCAGCCATCTGCATTTGAATACATATGCATACTGCTGAAGAAAGTAAAAATTAAGCTGTAATTCCTTCGAGTTACATAATACCTTACTTCACAACACAGTCTGCCAAACGTTCTCCTTGGGTCACATAGATAAATCGGTCTTAGTAGCGGTAGCCTGCAGTTCCGAATGAATTTGCTGCTTTTGAAGACGTTTGTCTGTTATAGCAAATGACGCCCCGTCTAATTATCGACATGGGTACTCATTTAAAGACAGAACTCAGGAATAAGGCTCAAAGTTCCATAGCATTTTCTCTTGCACTCGACGACGGAAATGTTAATTATTTCACTATAAAATTCGTATTGTCATATTTCCGATTAACGTAGTGGAAACTGGGATGCAGTTAAGCGATATAAGTCAGTCATCATTTGGCTTGTTACGATAGCTTACCAATAACTTATAAGAAAATAATGGGATAATTCGTTGTACAATTCATAAGAAATGCTCCCTAGTTGGAGCTACAAAAGAGGCATTTAAAAAACTAAAAAAAGGCACCATAAACATAATTAAATTCCATTCGTGAAATCAATTGTTGTTATTTAGGATCACAGAGCGTTAATATTAATAACGGAAGACATAATATTATTGTTGGGGATTAATCAGTTGTCACGTGTCGCATATTTTCATGGTGAAAAATGGCACTCTCATTTTTCTTAATTCAAAAACGGTTGTCCCAGTGGTAAGAATTGGGTAATTAATGTAAAATCAGTCGAATGTAATTGATTCAGTGGTATAAACAACATATGCGTTATGAAATAGTACGTACTATATTTGTATATTTGCAACTTATTCCAGTTGAAGTAAGTAGAGTATAAACACAAGAGAAACATAAATTTCTATTACGGTCTGTTCTTACTATGACGGGTAGTTTTTGAATCGTATCAGTTCGTTGTGGAGTCTAATGATTCGCACATTTTTACACCTCACGCGTCTTTCTAATATGCGCATATTCTTTTGGGTGTGATTACTTCAGGTTGAAAAGTCATTGTTTTGACGATTCCTACCTTTTGTGGTTCAGCTGTAACATCAGTTGTGGAATTGTGCTCTTCTTTGTTGGAAAACAGTGTGATTGCTTTTTCCGTTTTAATGCCACATCTGTAACGTTTTTGCTTCATCTTCAGCCGATGTGTCTGATTTGGTACGTTAAATAATGCGGTCTATATACTTTCCTTAAGTTCCGCCCTCACCGATTGTACTGGAAATGTAGTGGAGAAACCATGACGTTCCTGAATAGAAAAGCGACGTATTTCTGCCAAGGGAAGGTATACTGGTGTTGCGTAGGAATTATTTATTTTTAATAGAAAATTAAAGCCTGTATGTTACAAGATAATTGTAAATAAACTGTTATGTTATGTGCCGTTTTGTACTTTGTCAGGGATCTAGAAAACCTATGTTACTTTTAGATTACTACCTATTTTTATGGCACTAAGTATGTTCTCTAGTGAAAAAAGTATGTTAAAAGCAATATAAATGAAACTATTCAAAATTTTCCAATATAGTATGTTGCTTTCCGGCCGCTTGGGGCGCTGCTGTCGCTGTATATAACAAAAATCTGCGGGAGTGTTGCGACTCTAAATGTTAGACTGTGCTTATAGCTGTGTGCCCCATGTGACAACAGCTCACGGTTGAGAAGCGGTGCCCGCGAGCAAGTGAGCGCTCCCTGGCTCATGAGCGAGCACGCGAGCTGGAGCAGCCTGCCCTTGGGGGAAAAGTGCAGCTGAACGACGCTAGCGATCCAAGCGGCTACTAGGAAGTAATAGAGCAATGGCGTGATACTAAGCGAGCAGTCGCTGTTTCTTGTTATCTCACTTTCCTATTTTCTAGTCAGTAAAAGGTGTGAATTTTCTAATACAAATATCAGAACATCATTAAATTACCATTGCTTCTGTTAATTTCAGACTGCAATAACAAACTTTCAGTGCAGTGTAATTCATACAGCTCACAATAGCTGACTCGTAATCTATTCGTCCAAAAACTTTTCAAAGGCAGAAATGTATTGCAACCTGATGTGCTGAACTACAAAAGGAACAGATTGTGATTATATTCGCGTGGTCGCTGCGTACTTTTATGTTCATGGCTTTTGTTCTAGTAAATTTCGGACATGTAATATTTTCAGAACTAAACTTCTTGGAGACTAGGTTTTTACGTCCCCTTATAAATACTCTTTTCAGTTTGTCCCTGATTCTGCTTGCGCACCTACCATAACTGTTTTAGCTACTTGGCAGGTATCAAATTATTTTAAATAATTTGACGTGGTAATATGAAAGGTTTATTATTTTGTAGTACGCATTTACTTTTTCATGCTAGTCCGTATAAATGCGTATAATTTTTGTGAAACTGAAGTACGAAACTAAGCAGATTCTAAAGAAATGAATAACTGCATTCGGAAGCGTTCAGACATTACTTTTATACAGCAGTAATATTATGAAGTAGGCCTAGTATTCACAGTATGTATGACATCAACTGCGAATGAGTTAAGGTGAAATTATGTACCCAGCCGTGATTCTAACCCGCGTCTTCTGCTTTCCAGGCAATTCCGCTTACCCCTACACCACTGGTAACGCAGTGACCAGCACACCTGCACCGAATTACTCAAGTACGCCTCCCGTCAGACACAAATTCTCAACTTTACCCTGCCCACTAGAAGTCAAACTCTTAGTTATTGTAAACTTATTCCCGCAAGGCTAAAGGCCTACGAGTGCCTCCGTTATCCGTCATCAGCATATTGTATAAGATATATATATATGCAGTCTCTTCTTTCGCACATATCCGAAAGCAGACACCATATATATAAATTATGAAGTAGTAAATCATTTTCGATTCTCATTAAGGAGTGAAGTTTCAAAGGGAATAAATTGCTGAAGCTTTTCTCCCATGTCTAAAAGTGAAACTAACCACTGTAAATGGACTGTTGTTATTCGTATCATTATTCTCTTACTTCTCAGCATCCTTTGCAAATGAGAGATTTCCAGATTATATCTCTAATAGCGGCTGCTATTTATAGCGCCACAAAAGTTCCTAAATACGATGGTATTTTGAATGCGCTGCTGAACTCCAAATACACGTTCAGACACAATCATTTCGCGGTATTTTTTTACGGCCCAGCCACTTGGCGGCACTTCAGTTTGGAAGTTGCAGAAAATCAGCGGGAGTTTGGCGACTCTTAAGTTGTTAGACTCTGGTCCAACCGTGCCGAGTAGAAGCTGGCACGGGGTTGGGGTGTTATTCTGGCCTTGGCAGTAGGGTGCCATTCTGTCGTGTCGGGCGCCACACCCGCGCATGTCTACCGGCTGGTTCGATTGTATTGCAGGCTTGTACAACTAATATTCATAGAATATATGACTTTAACTGCGATTGGGCAAAGCTGAAAATGTGTACCCAGCCGGGATTCGAACCCGGGTCTCCTGCTTTCTAGGCAGTTGCGCTGACCCCTACACCACTTTTTTTTTTTTTTTTTTTTTTTTTTTTTTTTTTTTTTTTTTTTTGTTCTATGGGTAGTTCTCTTCGTTGCGGACGCTGATCGTTTGTGTTCGTTGTTGTTCGGTGTGTTGTTGGCTCAGCTTTTTTATTACAGAGGGCGTTGAGCCCTCTGACCGGGCGCGCTGAGCCACGGCGCCCGGCACCACTGGGGACACAGTGATCACCGCACCTGCAAGGACTACCCATGCTCGCCTCCCGTCAGATACAAATTCCCAGCTTCGCCCTGCCCATAGTACTCAAACTCGTAGTTTAACTAATTCCCGTAAGAGTAAGGGCTTCAAACTTGCCCACCCCTCCCCAGTAACGATAGGATCATTGCCCGTCACCGGCATATTATATATATACATGTGGCGTCTGTTCCGAAAGGACAGACGTCACTTGTGATCCTGCAGCTGTTATTGTTAATATTCATAGAATATATGACTTCAACTGCGTTAGTGGGGAGGGGTGGGCAAGTTTGAAGCCCTTACTCTTACGGGAATTAGTTAAACTACGAGTTTGAGTACTATTGGCAGGGCGAAGCTGGGAATTTGTATCTGACGGGAGGCGAGCATGGGTAGTCCTTGCAGGTGCGGTGGTCACTGTGTCCCCAGTGGTGTAGGGGTCAGCGCAACTGCCTAGAAAGCAGGAGACCCGGGTTCGAATCCCGGCTGGGTACACATTTTCAGCTTTGCCCAATCGCAGTTGAAGTCATATATTCTATGAATATTAACAATAACAGCTGCAGGATCACAAGTGACGTCTGTCCTTTCGGAACAGACGCCACATGTATATATATTGTACAACTAAATAGACAAAATTTTTTTTTTTATTTCCTTGATTCGGTCCAGCTGCCATTGGGTATAAAGCTGGTCAATTTACAGAGTCAGTTGAGTTTAACAATTACCTTTATTATAATTGGGACAGTTAACCATTTTCTTACATATTTAAATTTTTACATGGTTGATTTTACCTAAATTTTTGAGTTACACTATAGTATGATTAAAGAAAAAAGAAGGGGGGTGGGAGGTTGGAGAAAATGGAAATTGAAACTAAGCAATTTGGTATTTAAGAAGGTTGCTGGGGGATGTAGAGAGGGGGTAGGCTGGGCTGCGATCAGCCTGCATCAGAGGCCTCGGAATAAACCACGAGTCCTGCCACCCTGGTGGGTTACTGAGGGTAGACAGCTGAACGAAGTTCTGTTTCCTCTTTCTCTAGCATAATACTTTTTCGGATGTCAGCCCGTAACTTAAGGAGGCTTTTTCCTTATCGCGGAATCCAAAAGAAAGGGTTCATACTTGATGTGTTTTATAATTACTCCCCTTCTGTCCTGTCCGCCACTTCGATCACTTAGTTTATCCTTAACTGACCTTTTACTAACGGCAGTTTCTTGATTTGCTTATAGTTTGGTTGGGTATTTATCAAAATATGTTGATCATAGCATTGAATATCATCTAAACTGGTGAGCATCTTTAAAAGAGACAGTCATATAGTCTTCCATTGAATTTCTCCTTATTTCTATGGAGACGAGCTATAGTGGTTAATATTTTCTGCTGTAATTAAATAACTAATCAACTTTTCTTAATTAGTAGACTTTGCTCCGCCCCCTCTCCCTCACCCCTCCCCCCACCGCGGGGCTCACGGTTCTTTCCTGAGTACGAGCGTGGCGAGCAAGGGCCCCGAGCTAATGCAGTTTTTCTTTCTTCTATCCTCCCTGGACTGCATTTCCTTTACATTCCCTTCCTTTCTTGTCCTCAATCTCTCCCCACCGGGGGGCTGATGACCTAAGCAGTTTGATCCCCGTGTCCTAACCAACAAACCAACCAACTAAACATCTCTCCATGAAGCTAATGTATTATTTCTCATTGCAGGTGGTTGTCAACTTAAAGGGCACGCGTATGTTTCGAGTTGAAGATATTTTTATTAAGACAATTTTGACCGTCAACGGGATTACACCCACAAATTCTGTATTAAAATATTTGCACCGTGCTCGTAAACTATCAACTCAAAATTCCCCTCTAGAGGCGCTATCTTCACCAATAAAATATCTGTATTGCCTACTTATGTAGTTGGTTTTCATGTTATAAAATCTTTTGTTCGTTGTGTGCTACATTATTGTCATTTTAGTTGTTCATATTTCATCGTGGTGCTTCTAGATTTTATAGATATACTTGGGTTAAATCTGATGTTACTGGTGAAGATACTCGCGAAATTTCGAAACAAATAACTGAAACTAGAAGGTTGAGTTCTTGTTTAAAAGTATCCTCTGAAGCAGCTGAATAAAAAGAAAAGAAAAATGTAAGCTTTTAAATTTTAATTAAATGTTCGTTGTTTTGTAAGGCATAGACTTAGAGAGTTACAAAGATTAAGAAGTGTATGTTGGTGGACATCCAGTGAATGTTTTGAGATGACAATTAAGAAGATCTAAAAGAGAGAAAAGACGTAACAAATCAAACCAGTCTTAATATGGAGCCTTTGCCTCGTTTTATACGTACAGGGTGTCCCACTTAAGCTTGTCACCCCAAGTATCTATGCAATAATAGATGATATTGAAAAATGACTTTGTCAGGCATGTATGTACGGCATGGGCTTATGAGTAAGTAAGTACTGTCAGATAGTCTTACATGTAAAACATATTTTTTCAGTTCAAACATTTATGTAAATGGACACTTCGTATGTATTTTATGTAAGCAATAGTATAAAATCACAAACAGAATGGCGTTGGTAGGATTGCAATGCATCAATTATGTCCCTAGATATTGCGAAGTGAAGCTGAAGTTTGAAATAAAAGCAAGTCGCAGATAGCGCACGTTCCGAAACTCAAGGGTGAACAAAAGTGAAACGTTGGTAAACCTAAGGGACTGTTGGTCATTAGTCCCCAAGCTTACAAACTACTTAACTCTAACTTAAAGTAACTTATGCTAAGGACAGCACAAACACCCATGCCGGAGGGAGGAACGGCCGCGCTCACCGGCGTTGGGCGGATTAGTTTGCACGGTTATTCTGCCTCGACCAAGGGTGAACCTTACGCTGCATGTCATCGTGGGATATCTGCGCCCCTCATTTATTTCAAGCGTCCCTTCGCTTCGCGATATCTTGGGATGCAAATGCGAACCTACCAACGCAATTAATAGCGTGAAAAATAGTATGGAGTCTCGATAAAAAAAAGGTCGCCTATTTTTGTTGCAGAGATAATTGGGGTAATACGCTTAAGTGGGAAACACCGTATATGATAGCGACTAAGACAACGGAGTGAAAGTTGCAACACGTACATGAGCGGAACAGCCGGCAGACGCCAATAACAAGAGACACATTCGCAATAGCGGGTCCAGTTGTGCCCTGAGTTACAAAGCCAATGGCGAATAACAACCTTGCCGTATATTTTGCACCTATTCATCTCTTGTTATAGTGTTCGGTACATGTCCATTCGAAATATGGACCCACTGTAAATGTAGAGCAGTCATGTCCTTACTTCCAAAAGTAATGTTCTCGTTATCCAAGAGTTGTGTTATAAAGGAGACGCCTGCTTAGAGTAGACGTAATCAATAAAGTTAGCGAGCGGTCATGACCGGTATTTGGCGTTGTGAAATCTGATGATAGTATAGCATTAGTGGGAGGGACGCCGGAACGACTGGTAATGACAAAGCCGCGGCAGGCGGCCGCACGTCACAGCCGTGACGCGGCCAGTACGCCACCCACCGCTGCCGGCGACCAGTGGAGTAGAGTGGACTGGACTGGCGCTCTGTGCCTGACAGCTAAGGCCCTGGCTGCATTCAGCCGTTTTACACGGTCGACTTTGCGGAGAAATTGACTACTCGAAATGCGTGCACCTTACGTGTAAACCAGCGGCCAACTCCATCGCGAGTGCATCTATGACGTCAATGATCTATAGCAGGGCCGGATCTAGGACATCTGCCAAGGGGGGCAAGCTTAAATTTTCCGCCCCTTCTTTCAACCCCCTCCCCCCTCTAAAAATCGTCTTTTTGACGCTAATTGGGTTCCATATTTCTAAATAAATGTCACAATCTCACAACATGAACTTATTTTATTGATTGGATTAAGATCAAAGGAAAACAGAACAATTTTAATACATACAAAAATATCACAACATTACTCATCGTACAAAAATCAATTCAAAATTTCGCTTTTCGTGCTTTTTTTTTTTTTTTTTTTTTTTTTTTTTTTTTTTTTTTTTGCTACAAAACTGCTTTTGATATCATCATAGTTTAGAGAAGCAGCTCGTTTGTGCTCTGTGGATATTATACTCAGATTTGTTAAGCATTCGTGCTCCTCAAGTGTATTTCATTAGTTTCAGCTTGCTGAAACTTCTTTCTCCAGACGAAACAGAAATTAGAATGGTAAGATATATTTTAATGCTGTAGTAAGGTTGGGATAAATAGTATCAAAGTGGTCCGATCAACCCTCTATCAGGCAGTTAAATGTGATTTACAGAGTATCCTGTGTAGATGTCTATCAATTGCACCGCTACCGAGAGAGGACTCTAGATCCTTAATGTTTTTGACTTTCAATAAGAAGTATGCGCACCTGAAATACTTTATTTATTTATTTATTTATTATTTTTATATAAGGACTGGGGCGTTATTCAAATTTACCTGTTCTACAAGTATTACCTTGATATGAAAAATGAATTTTCATTTATCTGAAAAAGGAAATCTATGCAAATTAAAAAAACATTGGGCATTTACTTATGCAATAACGCAAACATCTCCTTCATTCTGGCTAATATCTAGTAGATTTTTAAAGTTTGATTAGCTGAAGTACCTGTGACAGGGCAACATTAAAGTCAGCAACCAGGAATTTTAGTTTTATTAAATGATTTCGGTATTTCTTGCAGCCATTTTTCTTTTAATAATTCCGTGTCAGTTAATTTTATTAAATTCTACCAGAAAGATACGTTCTGTAAAAAAAAAAAAAAGAGTCGGTCAAAATTTGCCGCCCTCTAAATTCTGCCGCCTGGGGCAACTGCCCCCTTTTCCCTCCCTAGATCCGTCCCTGATCTATAGACTGTGCTGAGTGTGCATTTCTAAATTTTCGAGTGTGCTGCAGAAAGCGCATGTGCACAAGCATGTAATGGTAGTGGTTGAAACATGTCTGTACAAATTCATTAATATTGTTTCGCCTGTTTTGTATCGATATTTGTATCTAAAGTGCTGTATGAACTTCTTTGAGTAACTACGTCGAAGGTTCACTCTGTTGTGTAACATCTCTGTCAAAGACTATGTATTTGAGTAGTAGATGAACAGAAAGGAGTCAGTGTGTAGCTCTGGTATTGAACGGACATGCTTTAGTTGGCTGCTGAGGCAGCAAGTTTTGTACGAGCTGATGGAATAATTTTGAAATCTGATTTTCACTGACACAGTTCTGTCTTTATAAGTTATTGTAACATTCATATATGTATCAGTCTGAGAAGATTTTGTTGTTCTTTCACTTTTGTAGTTAGAAAGCTAACCCTTTTCCTTTCATTGAAAGTTAAAAAAGGTAAAGCAGTCAACAATCCGAAGATTGGTTTGAACACCACAGTGCTTTACTAGGCATGGTGCTGTTTGGAGGTCGTATGCCATTGCCTTCCTCCGACCTTCGAACATGACTTACCCTGCCAGTTATAGAGGAACCTACAGTTTAACTTGGGCTACGAACCACGGTGCTACTCGGTATTTTTCACATAAACAATACTGCCAGAGGTGAAAGAAGTGGAAAGTGACAGATAAAAATCCTAGGGTCTGGCGGGGATCGAACCCGCGACCTTCACATTTGTAGTCTGTCACTCTACCACTGTGCAACCCAGGCGCACCATTGAAAGTTATTGACTATTAAAATCGAAGCATAGTATTGACTAAGCTGATTTTGAGTAACATGTTTCTTTATTGCTTTGACGTTTAATAATAATAGTGATTGTTGTGCAATACTGCACAGATGAACAAGATACTAAGTTTCTGCAATCAGTGAGCTAGCGAAATAAATTATTGCAGTTGCATTATTCGAAAATGGTTTGTGTTTTTCCAGATTTCTCTCGCAGTCAAATTTATACTGTAGTTAGTGAACCTTATGGAGACTACGTATTGTTCTTGCTGTGTTCAAAATATCCGTTGCGCTATTAATCAGGTTAAACTCACTGTTTCTTAATTAACTGTGCAGGTATTAATATCAGGGCCATAATTAAACAAAATTATTGTGTCAATGAATAATAAACGTGTTCAACTAAAATTTAATCAGTTTCATTGAAAAGTTAGTTATCGTGAATGTTAACTACCAGCTGATGACAATTTCTAATGCTGCCTTTAACATCAGATCAATTTTGAATGAGTAGCTTTAAAGCAGACCTCTTTTAGCTGGCTCACTATTGCCAAATCCTTGTAGCGACCCTGTTTTTCCAATCAATAGAACAGCACTACCTTTATCCCACCAACCAACATACCAGTTTTATGGTGTCTGCTAACATCGGCAGTTAACCTAATCTGGTCGAGCGCATTCGTATTATAGAAATGCTTTCGAATCTTCTTTAACTTTATTCCGTTGTTTGCTTTGTCGTTTCATCACACCGAAACAGTTGCACCAGAGCCAAATGTTGTTTCTTCAATAGTTTTCTCCTACAAAAGAGACGAATTATCTGCAAGCAGAAAAATATTTTCGTTTTACAGGGAAGAAGCTTACATTATGTTTATATAAGATATAAATATACAGGGTGTTACAAAAAGGTGCGACCAAACTTTCAGGAAACATTCCTCACACATAAAGAAAGAAAATATGTTGACATGTGTCCGGAAACGCTTAATTTCCATGTTAGAGCTCATTTTAGTATTACGGATGAGGCTTCATTCCAACGTGATCAAATTGTAAATTTTCACAGTCAAAATGTGTGGGATGACGAGAATCCGCACGTAATTGTGCAATAACGTCATTTTCTGTGAACGTTTGGGCAGGAATTGTCAGTGATGTCTTGAATGGGCGCCACGTTCTTCCATCTACGCTCACTGGATCACGTTATCATGATTTCATACGGGATACTCTACCCGTGCTGCTAGAACATGTGCCTTTACAACTACGACGTAACATGTGGTTCATGCACGATGGAGGTCCTGCACATTTCAGTCGACGTGTTCATACGCTTCTCAACAACAGATTCGGTGACCGATGGATTCGTAGAGGTGGACCAATTCCATGGCCTCCACGCTCTCCTGACCTCAAACCTCTTGTCTTTCATTTATGGGGGCATTTAAAAGCTCTTGTCTACGCAAGCCCGGTACCAAATGTAGAGACTCTTGGTGCTCGTATTGTGGACGGCTGTGATACAATACGCCATTCTACAGGGCTGCACAGCGCATCAGGGATTCCATGCGACGGAGTTTGGAAGCATGTATCCTCGCTAACAGAGAACATTTTGAACATTTCCTGTAACAAAATGTTTGAAGTCACGCTGGTACGTTCTGTTGCTGTGTTTCCATTCCATGATTAATGTGAGTTGAAGAGAAGTAATAAAATTAGCTCTAACATGGAAATTAAGCGGTTCCGGACACATGTCCACATAACATATTTTCTTTCTTTGTGTGTGAGGAATGATTCCTGAATGTTTGGCCGTACCTTTTTGTAACACCCTGTATAAATGTGTTTTATCGAAAATTTTATCAACAGAAGAATCATTACATAAGAAAATTATTTTCGACGTTATTTGACCTGTATCAAGAAAGCAAGATATGAAAAACTCGTAAGGTAAATTGTCGATTTTTACTGCATTTTTCCTTATTGTTTCATGTGTTTCCCAGAATAAATTTTCTTCAGAAAATAAATGTGTAGGTCTTAAAAATTTGAATTTGCTACATGACATTTGAGGAGAACATGAACTATGAATTGTTCTTTCCTCATTAATAAACTCAGTTATTCTTTTCCTGCTCTTACGTAAAAAGTGTTCTCATAACCTCATTTCTTGATTCAGTTGCGAAATTACATAGCAGACAGCTCTACAGTTTCGGTGTCTACGTCTAAAAAACGACTACTCCAGAGAGGCGAGATGCAGTACGGAAATGGTCCTCTAGGGGCGCTGCAGTAGACTCAGTCGTCTCGAGTATTTAAATGTGACACGAAAGTTCGTCGTGTAAAAGCGCCTCTACTTGCGCCTGTTGGCGTAGGGGGTTAGGGGGGATGGGGGAGGGGGAGAGGGCATGTTTGAAAACTTCATGCGGATTGCGTGGCAGGAGCTGAATGTGCGTAACCAACAATACTAAAATGATGGAGCATCTCGGTCTGGTAAGAAACGCACATGGGTCGTACACTAATATAAAAAAAATCATGTTATTTCGATAGAAACAGATGCAGATGGTGGTATTGTCACACACAAAAGGTATAAAGGGGGCGGTGCATTCGCGGAGGAGTAATATTTAATGCAGTGATTCAAATGGAAATTTTTCTTTTTCAATGCAAAGAAGCATGGGCTGCCAAGACAAATTTAAATTATCCTTAATGGTCGACTTTTAGTATCTAATATTAAAAGTAGGCTTTTGCGTTCGCCTTCTGAAAGCTCGAAGTTTATATGATAATAAAGGCTTAAAGTTCATCTGAGACAAAAATTGAATGAACGAATTTGTAAAGGAGAAAATTCTCTTCAACCTTGCTTAGTTATTATTTTTTCCATATCTGGCACCGTTTTCAAAGACATTTGCAAAAAATAACGGCCGCAGCGGAGTGGTCGATCGCATTGAGGCGCTGAATGAACGAATGAACGAATTTGTAGAGGAGGAAGTTCTCTTCAACCTTGCTCTGTTATTATATGTTTATCCATATCCATTTCAAAGACATTTGAAAAAAAATAACGGCCGCCGCGGAGTGGCCGAGCGCATTGAGGCGCTATGCTACGATGCGCAAGGTCGATCCCCGTTGGGGGGTTCGAATCCCCCCCTCGGGCATGGGTGTTTGTGCCGTCTTTAGTATAAGGTAATTCATAAGTAGTTTGTAATTTTAGGGACTGGTGACCCCGAAGTTAAGTCCCTTAAGCTTAACAAACATTAAAACAAAAATAACGGAAATCTGACACTCTCCCTTGATTTTATATAAACCAGTACAGGAAAGAATGAAACTTTCACTCTGCAGCGGAGTGTGCGCTGATATGAAACTTCCTGGCAGATTAAAATTGCGTGCCGGAACCGGGACTCGAACCTGGGACCTTTGCCTTGCGCGGGCAAGCGCTCTACCACTGAGCTACCCCGACACGACTCACGATGCCGCCTCACAACTTTACTTCCGCCAGTACCTCGCCTCCTACTTTCCAAACTTCACAGAAGTTCTCCTGCGAAACTTGCAAGACTAGCACTCCTGGAAGAAAGGATATGGTGGAGACATGGCTTAGCCACAGCCTAGGGGATGTTTCCAGAATGAAACTTTCACTCTGCAGCGGAGTGTGCGCTGATATGAAACTCATATCAGCGCACACTCCGCTGCAGAGTGAAAGTTTCATTCTGGAAACATCCCCTAGGCTGTGGCTAAGTCATGTCTCTACCATATCCTTTCTTCCAGGAGTGCTAGTCTTGCAAGTTTCGCAGGAGAACTTCTGTGAAGTTTGGAAAGTAGGAGGCGAGGTACTGGCGGAAGTAAAGTTGTGAGGCGGCATCGTGAGTCGTGTCGGGGTAGCTCAGCCGTCGTCGTCGCGGCTGCGGCGGTGTACGGACCTCCGGCAGAGCAGCGCGCCGTGGCGAGTTTGTTTACGTCTGCGCGGTGAGTCGCGTGCATACAGCGTAGTCTTAGCTGTGTAGAATACCATGGAACCATGAATCAAACTAAGAGAATAGATACACTGAAGTTCACCTTTGACACGACTCTCCCTAGACCGAGCTCTTTCGAAGTAGAAAACTGGTTAGAAGAAGCCGCTAAGATATCTGCCCATGAAGTCGTTGGAATCAACTTTTCTATCGTGACGAGTGTGGTTTTTCTTAAAGTGATAAATTCAGACGTATGTGACAGAGTAGTAGCAAGCAGTGGAGGGGCCTTGAAATTTAAATACAGGAACGGTGCTGTCGGAAATGTGACTGTCACGCACGCAGGACTTGGTATCCGAACAGTGCGGATATTCGAACTGCCCTTTGAAACAACAGCGGAACAAATTAATGCTGTCTTAGCGCCGTATGGCAGGGTATTGAATAATTTTGCGGAAAAGTTTTCTCAGAGCCATAAATTCCCTGTGTTAAGCGGAGTGCGACAAATTAAAATAGATTTAACAAAACATATCCCCTCTTACATCACTGTAGGCGGACACCGTGGTATTGTAATATACGATGGGCAGCCGAAGACTTGCGCTGGCTGCGGCGCGACAGGCCACGTCAGAGCGCAGTGTTTACAGCGCCGCGTGGCGCAGATACCAGCCGGGGAGGCCGCGCGTCCCTCCGTGACAACAGCGCTGCCCCTGACTTACTCGACGGCGCTAGCTGCAGTGCAAACCGCGACCCCATCTTCAGATGTCCCGCCATCAGACGACGATGATAAACGTGCAGTTGCGCCTTCAGTCACCGAACGCGTACCTGCAGTTTCAAACGTTGATGTCCTTTCAAGTGCCGAGATTCGCTCAGACACACATATGGAAATGAGTGATGATGCAGCATCGCGTGAACCAGACCACGAACAAACAGGTTTGGCTGAAGCTGTCCCTATACCTGGACCTAATGAAGTACGGGACTTCATGGATCTTGGATCTAATGACGAAAGCAACATGACGGAACAACGAACCTCTGATACTGATGGTTCGGAATCATCAAAAGAGTCATCTTTGACAAAGAAGACAAAGAAAAGGAGACGAGCCCACCAGGGTGCTAATCAAGTCGCCCCTTTACTGAGGGAGAAAGCAAAGAATGTTATCAGCAAGATCCGTCATGGAAATTCTGCGACTTCCGATGTGAGTGAGCCGGTCTCGGGAGAAATGGATATTGAGATGTCCGCCTCTTCCGGATCGATTTTGCACCGAGAGTCGAGTGGTGGAACAGCCTCTATCCCGGACACACTGCTAGCACTGGACTCCTCTGCAGAGGTACATCAAACAGAGGATCTGAACCAGTCCACATGTCCAAAATCTTGGGCAGAGGAAATGGACGAAGCAGAGGAGACCGCTGACACGGCCGCGGTCCAGAAATTGCAGACGAAATCCTCGACCATCTTGAAGGAGCAACCGACAACTACAAAAGATGCCTCTATGGCAGCCCCGATTGAGGAACTTGGGGCTTCTGTGCCCAGTCGCCCTAACAGGACAAAGTAACTAATAGCAACCCTAAAGCCATGAATCAGTCGCAAGCATATAAAATAGCCACCCTCAACATCAATAAGATCCGGTCAGGGTTGCGGCTGTCCATGTTACAGGATCTGTTACGTGCTGCCGACATTGACATCATATTGCTACAGGAAGTGGCTGCCATAGAACTCGAACACATTGCCGGTTATACTGCTATCACCAATCCGGGAAGTGGAGAGGATCTCGGGACAGCTGTTTTGGCAAAAGAAGGCATCATAATGACTGATGTGGAAAAATTACCCAATAGCAGGGGAATTGCAGTCACCGTTTACCGCACTCGCATAATTAACGTGTATGCGCCATCCGGCAGTAGCAATAGGCGAGGAAGAGCAGAATTCTTTACCAGTGAAATAGTGCCGCTATTTGGTAGGAATTATGATCACCTAATACTTGCAGGTGACTTCAATTGTGTGCTGCATCGCAAAGACCAGACGCCCAACTTCAACACCTCGATGGAACTGCGACGTATCGTCAATGAACTGCGTTTAATTGACACTTGGGAACACCTGCATGGCATGTTACAAGGTTTCACGTATGTCACGAGCCATTCTGCTAGTCGGCTGGACAGAATATATGTCACCGAACAACTCACTTCTTCCGTCCTACATTCCGAAATTTGGCCGACAATTTTATCAGACCATGCTGCATATATATGTACTGTTAACATGTGCAAACAAGGCACTTACCGTGCCAGAGGCACGTGGAAACTGAATAACTCCATTCTCCGTGATGTAGAATGCCAGCGTGCATTTAATGATACATGGAGGGAATGTGAACGTAAAGCACCACAGTACAATTCAGTGACGGAATGGTGGCTCAAACATGCCAAACCAAGGATACGGAGAATGTTTCAAACTTATTCACGAGAAAAGTATTATTGGCAAAAGAAGACCACAGAATTTTATTTCTCTTGCCTAAGAGAGTTATATAAATCGGACGCGACGATAATCGGCAATTACGTGCAAATAAAGCGAATTAAAGCAAAACTTCTGAAACTTAAACGGCTACAGTGTGATGGATACAAAGTCCGGTCTAGGTCCGATACCCTAATAGAGCAGGAGGAAGCTTCTATGTTCCATGTAATTCGCGAGAATAAGAGAGGCAAAAGGAAAATTATAACGCAACTCCAGTTACGTGACGGGACCACCCTCGTGCAGCAACAAGACATAAAAAATGCAATTCATACTCACCTGGAATCCCTGCTGGCACCGGGAAGCAACGACGCAATAATGCAACAGGAGCTGTTACACAACCTTCAAGGGACGTTAAGTGAAGCACAAGCCGAGAATCTCCTTAAAGAAATTGATGAAGAAGAACTGGAATATGCCATACAGCGAAGCCCCAAAAACAAATCACCGGGGCCTGACGGTCTCACTGCGGAATTCTACCATATTTTTCGTGAACAACTGAAGCCAAAATTACTTGATATGTATAATGAATTGTTGCAGCCGCATTTTAATCTGCCTAAAGAGCTGGTAGAAGGAATTGCAGTTTTCATCCCTAAACACCCAGGAAGCAAACTTGTAGACGATTTTAGACCTCTGACACTACTAAATTGTGACTACAAAATCGTGGCACGAGTAATTGCCCATAGATTGAAAATGATGCTGAATACAGTAATAGGCAGATACCAGACATGCGTGGGCCTTTACAGGAAAATCCACCAAAATTTATGCGAATATAGAGATGTGATTGCTACAGCAGAGGCTTGCAAAATTCAGTGTGCCTTGGTATCACTTGATTTCGCAAAGGCATTTGATAAAGTGAACCACCAGTATCTCTTGAACACCATGCATGCAATGGGCTTCCCGCAGCGCTTCACAAACTTCATCGGTGCAATCCTTAGTAAAGGTGTTACAAGAGCGTTAGTCAATGGACAGCTCACAAAAGAAATTACATTAAAGAGCTCGGTGAGACAGGGCTGCCCTTTGTCAATGGCGCTTTTTGCTATCGCCATTGAACCCCTGCTTGCTGCACTGAACCAACGTCTCCGAGGATTGACAATCCATGGACTCAAGATTGCCTGCAATGCCTACGCGGATGACGTCGGTTTCTTAGTCAAGGACGAACGGGAGTTAGAAGCAGCTCTCCGCATCGTTAGGCAGTACGAACTTGCCTCAGGGGCGAAGTTAAACGAAAGAAAGTGTGGTATTATGAACATCGGGAGTGGGATTGCAATACAGCACCACGGATACTTAACTCCAGTCTCCAAACTGACATGCTTAGGCATCGAATACCGAAGCGACATAAGGCACACGATCGCTGTCAACTACCGAAATCTTCTCGCACGTCTGCGTGCATGCATACAGAGCCACTACATCAGAAAGCTTGATGACTTACAAAGGGTTACCCTCGCTAACGTTTACATAACATCGAAGATGAACTATGTTGCACAAGTATTACCGATGCCACACGGGACAATCCAACGAATTATGTCAGCCTTAGGTCACTTCGTCACTCGAGGGTACATCTTTAAAGTTAAATACGACACACTCACTTTGGCTGTTTGGGATGGCGGAATAAACCTTACGCATGTTGAAACTAAGACACGGGCGCTATACGTGTGTAATACATACAAGATCTGGAAGAATTTACCAAACAGTTTAACGGCCCACCTGTTAAACGAGATAACACCTACAAGTCTGCAGCCTCCAATCAACGTCCAACATATTCCGAGCGCTATGTCCCATTTTAAAACCTTTTTAATTGAGTTGAGCTATCTGCAGCTAAACATGCAAGATGATGAGCTCATGACGGTGCGTGAAGTTTATAAAAAGCTAATGGAAACCAAGAACCGGAACATCATTGAACAAAAATACCCTAATCACAGATGGTCAACCATCTGGAAGAACATCCACTGCCGTGGTCTAACAACAGCGGCCAGAGCCTCCTGGTATCGCTTAGTGAACAGGAAAGTCAACACCAACTCTAGGTTACATTCCATACACTTGGCGGACTCACCATTGTGCGCAACGTGCAACTTATTGGACAGCGACGAACATCTTTTTGTGTGCTCCAAGGTCCAAGACGTATGGAACTATATTCGGAAGAAGCTTGCTATCATTACAAGAACATCGGTTCTTCGTATTACGCCTGATGATTTCTTGCACCCAGATACTGTTCCGTACCCTAAAACCAAACGGAACTCTGTTAACTGGCTGAAAGGACACTTTGTTCACTATTTAATGTCAAGCACAGCTAAAAGCAAAGAGGATTTCTCCATATATATAGTTCAACAACTTCACAAGTTATCACAAAAACAAAATTACAAGCGCAACTATGCGAACTTTTTAGAAGCAGTTTTCAAAGAAGAATTTAGAAACTACTGAGCACCCCAGACATTTCAAAACATGGAACACTACGTTTGACCGTACTTGGATATCTTTGGAATAAGAGCATTTTTAATACTTATATTTTTCTATTTTTTCAAATATTTTTGTTTTACTATGTTCCACATTTAAACGGCGAGAGGACGCCTTTCTTTTAATTATGTACTCACCACTCCTTTATGTATTAACATCTGTCATAATAAAAATACAAAACCTGGCAGCTCTCGGTTCACGAGTTAGGAGCAGATAAATTAAGCGAAGAGACAAAGAATTGAATTGAATTGTAGAAACGATAGAAACTACACGGTAACACACATTTTTCGAGAAGACGAACTCGGAATCGTTCAGAGAGCCAGGAAAAAAATGGATTCGACGAGGATACGTAAGTTTTATTTTAGTTCTTTCTATGGAAGAAGATTTTGATTCTCATCTTGGAAGAGATCCATTAATTTAACCTGCAGAAGAAAAGAAAATTGCTTTACCAAAGGCCGATGAAGCCGACGCCGATGAAGGCGAATTTGACGAGCGGAAGGACGGGTTGAAGGGGAGGAAGGAGACCCGAAAAAAAAAAAAAAAAAAAAAAAAAAAAGTGGTAGAGCGCTTGCCCGCGCAAGGCAAAGGTCCCAGGTTCGAGTCCCGGTTCCGGCACGCAATTTTAATCTGCCAGGAAGTTTCAGTACAGGAAAAGATAACAAATTTGAAAAAGAAAAACTATCACTCGAGACAGGTGATATTATTTTTACGGAATGAGTTAATTAAAATTTGTAAATATATTAAAATAATAGTTTAAACAAGTAAAAGTCAAAGAAGAGTACATTTGTAAAAGCTAAAATCTGAAATATAAAATAAGTTTAGCCGTGTGTTAAAATATGGTCAGAGTAAATATAATGTATTTTTTAAATGTGTTTATTTCCGTCAACATTTGCAATAAAATTGTTTAATAACTTGTTTCGATCACTTGGATCATCTTCAGATCTAAAAAACAAAATAGCAATGTACAATTTGATAAATTTACTAAGGGTTAATTGACACTAATTTGTACATAAATGGATAGATTTTTCTTTTCCTTATAGTTGCGTCCGCAACACGTTTTACAGTTCAATGTAGGCATTTTTAATTTGGTTGCAGGTGGTGGTGGGGAGGGAAAGAGTAGGTGGGGGGAAAGGGGGGGGAGGGACTGTAATGGATAGGTTGAGCCCTAATATACCGTACAATTGTTTGTTATATAAATATTTCTAAAAGAGGGGGTCTTGATTATATCCAGACCTAAAAATTATAAAACTGTACCAATTAGTACTCAGCCAGACGAGTTGCGGACGCAACTATAAGGTAAAGAAAAATCTATCCATTTATGTACAAATTATTGTCAATTAACCCTTAGTAAATTTATCAAATTGTATATTGCTATTTTACTTTTGTTTTTTAGATCTTAAGATGATCCAAGTGATCGAAACATGTTATTAAACAATTTTATTGCAACTGTTGACGGAAATAAACACATTTAAAATAACATAGTGCAGTTGCGGACACTCCCCGATCGACCATGTCGACTATAATGTAAATATTACGTGTTGAGTGCGCAGTTATTATCGTAATAGTAGAGTCGTAATAAAAAGTGGGTCGTAAAACACGCCTGTGCCACTTTTCTTACAGTTTTCGTTATCTGAACTGCCATCCTCAGCTGTTGCATTTTGTTATCGGAACACGTCTTACATATCAACCATTGGTCTTGCATTATACTAGGAGGATGCTGGAACATCTGCACGTCAATAATAAAAAATACATCAAAATAACATAAAAACGTTTTGTCTGATATCAGCCCCATACTGTTTCACAATCAAACAATGGCAACTGAACTGACTTGAATTTAGGCTAAATCAAAATAGCACAAAACGCATAAATTCATTTTGAGCTCAGACGCCGTTGTGTTATTAAGTGAATCAGTATTGGGGGGGGGGGGGCGGAATTATCATCTAAAGTACTTTAAATGTTGTTTTCAAGTTCACAGCGTCCTATCCTGGTTGACATATGACATGTTCGCATGAAGGCAGCTTAGATCTACCGTAACCAGTAAAAAAGTACGATATTTTGAAACGATCTTGGCCAACCTATGCTTTTTTGCATATAAGTCTGAAAAGTCAGGTGGCTAAATGTTTCCGATGTGATTACGGACACACGACGGCTGTCGACAGTCTTTGAACGCGAAAAGGTAGTAGGAACTAGAAGCAAGGGACATTCTATTCTGGAAATCGATAGGGTATTCAATATTTCGAGAGCTACAGTGGCGAGCGTAGCAAATACCAGACATTACGTCACCCCACGCTGACAATAGGCACTTAACGACTGCTTGCGAGATTAGCAGCGTTTCCGTGGTTTGTTACTGCTAATAGAGAAGTAACCGTGCTTGAAAACAACGTATAAATCAATGTCAGACGTTTCGACGTACGAATCCGTTAGGACCGTGCGGTGTGTTTTCGTTCAAATGTTCGAATGTTTGTAAATCTAATTGCACCAAACTGCTATGGTCATCAGTATCTAGACTTACAAAGTACTTAACCTAACACTAAGGGCAACACACACAGACACACACACACACACACACACACACATGGTCTGTGGCAGCAGATGTCCGACTCCACTGTCTTTGCTATCAATAGGAAATGGCCTGCAGAGCCTCTTTTGGGCTCTTGACCATACCGGTTGGACGACTTAAAAAGCGTGGTTTGGTCAGATGAGTAAGATTTCAGTTGGAAAGATGCCTCCCATGGTCCAGAGGAGACTTCAGGTTGAGATGCGACAGCGATAGCACGCGTTGCAATTTGTGCGCCTTCCATCACTGTCAAAACCGAGGCGTGTTCGAAATTTACAGTTATTAAGTGCCGTATCATTTGCGTAAAATCATAACAATATTCTGTACTGTGGCGATTTTAACTGTGTGTTACGCCAAGCAGATCTGTAGCTGCCGCGGGTGGAGTAGCCTAGCGGTCTAAAGCGTCTCGCTGCGGAGCGCGCGGTTGCTCGCCGTGGAGGTTGGAGTCCTCCCTGGGGCATGGGTGTGTGTGTTTGTCCTTAGGTTAGTTTACCTAGGTTTAAGTAGTTTGTGAGCTACGGACTGATGACCACGCAGTTTGGTCTGATAGATTTAGAAACATTTTAATTTGAATTTGATCTGTAGCTTCGTCGCCCGAGAGTAGCCGAGCGGTCTGGAGCGTAATGATGCGGTTCGCACTCCCTCCCGCATCGGAGGTTCGAATTCTCCCTCGGGCATGGATGTTTGTGCTGTCTTCAGTATAAGTTAGTCTATAAGTATTTTCATACTCAGAGAATATAATTTATGACTTCAACTGCGAATGGGCAAAGCCATAAATGTGTACCCAGCCGGGATTCGAACCCGGGTCTCCTGCTTTCTAAGCAGTTGCGCTAACCCCTACACCATTTTTTTTTTTTTTTTTTTTTTTTTTTTTTTTTTTTTTTTTTTAGTTTTGTGGTAGATCTATGGTTCGCGGTCGTTTGTTCAGTTAGTTCGTTCAACGTTTGGCTCAGCTTTTTTTATTACACAGGGCGTTTAGCCCCCCGACCAGGAACGCTGAGCCACGGCGCCCGGCGCACCACTGGGGACACAGTGATCACCGCACGTGGAAGTACTACCTAAGTACGCCTCCCATCAGATACAAATTCCCTGCCCTCAGTACTTAAACTCGTGGTTATGAAACTAATTCCCGTAAGAGTAAGGACCACAAACTAGTCCACCCCTCCCAACTAACGAAAGGATCATTGCCTGTCACTGGCATATATATATATATATATATATATATATATATATATATATATATATAGTGTGTGTGTGTGTGTGTGTGTGTGTGTGTGTGTGTGTGTGTGTGTGTGTGCGGCGTCTACTCCGAAAGAACAGACGCCACTTCGCAGTTGAAGTCATATATTCTGTGAATATGAAAACAATAACAACTGCATGATCAGAAGTGGCGTCTGTTCTTTCGGAGTAGACGCCACATGTATATATATACTATAAGTAGTTTGTAAGTTTAACGACTGATGACCCTGCAGTGAGGTCCCATAAGTTTTACAAACATTGAAATATTGGAACATCTGTAGCTTCATTATAACTTTTATCGTGATCTTTAAGTTTCCTTAATACATTTGAGAGATGTTTGGCCATATAACCGGTAACATTCATGTTTGTTACTCAGACGTGTAGTAGTAGACATGACAGATTTTACCTACGTGATGTACTGTGCTATCAAATAATAGCTTTTCACGAATAACTGTGCTGTTACTGCAATTATTACTCACCAATAATAACAAAACTTGTCGTCCCTAGTGGAAGCTAAATGTATCAAACCTTGCTGATACCTTTATTGGTGCAGTGATTGGTAATAAATGGGAGTTTTGCCTCTGTTCTTTAGGCCTTCCGTTTTGGGATGGTTGTCTGATTATGCAAATCCGTAGATCCCTAAGGTGTTGATGTATTACTATGCTGCAAGAGCGAGGGACTTTAAGAACACACATCAGTTTTACCATTCCGTTCTTAGCGATATATATATTGTGAGATTACCGCCCAATAGAAATATTGGTAATTAATAGCATTTAACAATTAAACAGTATGAAGTTCACTGCAATCATTGACCATGCCAATGCACTAAATGTTACACAATTTTAATCTTATTAATTATGCTAGCAATGTATGTACGCAGTTGGGTACAACATTTATAGTTAGGCCATAGGCAGAAATTCTCCACGTTGAGATTTGCTGTGTGCTTGTAGCTGACGGGAGGCCAGCGAGCAGGCCGATGTTGGTATCTTGTTCCAGCTTAGGATTTTCCAGGCTCGTTTCCGGTGAGGAGAGAGAGGGACAATGGCGAGTGCCAGGCGCAGTGCAGTGCACAGCGTGAAATAAAATATTATAATACTACTTGCATTTGAAGTAATACGATGCAGTTAGGAACCTTTAAGGCCCTCATTACAAAATAGCCTGTTGACAAATAAACAATACATTAGCTGATATAGTCACATCTAATATGTTTAATTGACAATGAAAAGTAATTTGTAATAAATTACCAATGAATACAAGACAGTTACACAACTAGTATGGCAATGTTTGTTTATAAAAATAATATATTAACTATTTCTCATTTTATTTTCAATTAATCTTGTGTATTTTATATTGAAATATTCAGTTAAATCACTTATCTGTGATATAAGGAATTGCACGATTATAATAAATAGTACAAAGTATGTTTATACCAAAATAAAAACCTAAGAAAACATTTGTTTAATGTGTAGTGTAATTATTTTGATTTTAAGTAAAGTTTGGCTGAACGCTGTATGTTGGCAAGTCAGTTAGAACAGCTCACATGATGACGTAGACAAAAAACCCGGCAGTTGGGCTTTTGGCGAGCGCCCGCGCGCGCGGCCCAAGTAAGGAGTCGGGAGCGAGTGGGGTAGCTAGCCGGGTGCGGCGTCGCTCTGCACAGTCGGCATGTAGATCTCCAGGTGGAGACTATAGATTTTTGTGTGGCAATTGCCAGGTGTGGTTGCTCATCGTAGACTGCACCAAGTTGTATCGAGTGCTACTTTGTGTTGTGTCAGTGCATCGCACTGAATTAAAGTGACTGTGTTTTGTTAATGTAACACGTGTCGTCGCATAGGCATGAACATAAACGGTGTTTGAGACAGGCACATGGTGTGAAAACAATTTGTGATAAATGTGTCGACGTACAGACGTATCAGCCACAGGGTTTTAATATGGTGTAATAATCAACATAAAGTGAACTTTCACGTGTTTTCAAAAATAGTAGTTAGTACACCCTTTTCTCACATGAACTTACCTTATTATGAATTTTTTGTTAATCATATGCAGGGAAGGAAAGCTGCGAACGTGTGATATCATCCCCTAGAAAACGAGTCAAACAGTAGCAATCACAGTTCCTGTGTTTTTGCATGTTTAGAAATTTGGCTCGTAGTTGGTGGTTGTGAGTTTTAAAAATTAAACTTTCCCTATTTAAACTCTCACCCCGATCTTACACCCTCGCAATATATATACGCAAGAGCTGAGGATCGGTAAAGTTTGGCGGATAAAAGCAAATCAAGTGTTTGTAAATCTATGGAATGAAACTACTGTGAAGTCCCTAGACTGCACCGCCGGAATCTGCGTAGTAGTCCTAGACAAGGGGCATAGAACCGGACGGGCAAAAGCAAAGTTGCTACGGCATAAGTAGCAACAGATGGACGACTTGAAAATTATTTCCAAACCATACTTGGGTGTTAACAAGGAAGTGACATCCTTTCACCACATGCTGCGTCATTACCTTCACTGTGGAAGTTCACTTATTCCCTCTTTGCCACATTAGATGACTGAGCAACGTGAGGCGCCTCAAGCCGTACAACCGGGCGAGGTGGCGCATTGGTAACCCACTGGACTGCAACTACGAGGACAGCGGTTCAAACCTGTTTCGTCTCGGGAAAGTATTCGACAGTGTAATCTTCCGCAGGATACTCAAAATCCTAAGAAAAATGTAAGCTATATGGAACGACGGGGTATTATCTAATACGCACGATAACAAAGAGGGAATAATATGGAGTCTTTCGTTTCTACCATTAATATAAACGTCAAAGAAGCAACAGAAATTAAGGTAAAGTATGACAGTAGTATTAAAATTCAGGGAGAAAAGATATGTGACAAGATTAGCTGATGACATTTTTATCCCCAGTAAAAGCGAAGAAGAACTACAGATTGAATGGAATGAATAGTCCACTGAGCATAGTAGACAAGGACTGAGAGTAAAACGCATAAAAGACAGAGATAGATAATAGAAATGAAAACAGCAAGAAAATTAGCGTCAAAATTGGTGATAACGATGGAAGTGTTTTTAAAGAATTCTTTTATCTTCGATGTGAAACAACGCACGACGAATTATATAAGAAGGATATAAACGTAGACTGTTACATTCATGGCCAAGAGTACTGATATCAAACACTGACCTTGAAAGGCGGCAACAATTTCAGTATAGACTATGGTCAGCAGCGATCTCACTGTTTTATCTGTTCAGACTTTGATTTAACAATGCCCATTGTCTATTGTAGTATTAGTAGTGAGTCCTTGTTAGGTGTAAGACGGAGAGTCTGGTGCTATTTGTTGAAGAGAGGAAATGTAAAAGATATTTTGTACTGATATGAAGAGGAGGATGTGTGATATGAAACTGACTTAGAATTATTATTGATGGGTATTTATAAACTGTTGTGCACTACAAAATGGTATTTTCTGCTTTTCTTACTTCTTTCCTGCACTGCGCATTGATCACTATATTTCCATCTGATTATGCTGAAGCGATAGCTCCTTACTTAACAGCCATATACAAGCGCTCTGTCATAGAAGGACCTGTACCAAAAGATTGGAAAGTTGCACAGGTCACACCTAAGTTCAAGAAAGACAGTAGGAATAACCCACTAAACTATAGGCCTATTTCATTGACGTTAATTTGCAGCAGGGTTCTGGAACATATTCTGTATTCAAATATTATGAATTATCTCGAACAGAACGATCTATTGACCTAAGGTCAACAGGGATTTAGAAAATATCGGTCATGTGAAACACAATTAGCTCTTTATTCACACGAACTGATCGGTGCTATCGACAAGGGTTCGCAAATCGATTCCTTATTTCTTGATTTCCAGAAAGGTTTTGACACCGTATCTCTGAAACGGCTTTTAATCAAATTGCGTGGTTACGGTATATCGCCCCAAATTTGCAATTGGATACGGGATTTCTTGTCAGAGAGGACACAGTTCGTAGTAATCGATGGTATGGCATCGACTAAAACACAGGTAATATCGGGCGTTCCAGAGGGTAGTGTTATTGGTCCTCTGCTGTTCCTTATTTACATAAACGATTTAGGGGAAAATCTAAGTAGCTCTCTTAGGTTGTTTGCAGATGACGCCGTCATTTACCGTCTAGTAAAATCATCTGAAGATCAAAACCAACTGCACAACGATCTGAATAAGATACCAGTATGGTGTAAAAATTGGCAATTCACTCTAAATAATGAGAAGTGTGAAGTCGTCCACATGAGTCGAAAAGAAATCCGTTAAACTTTGTTTACAAGATAAACCAATCAAAAGTGAAGGTCGTAAACTCCACAAAATACCTAGGAATTACTATTACTTCCGACATAAATTGGAAAGAACACGTAGATAATGTCGTGGGAAAGGCGAACCAGAGACTGCTTTTTATTGGCAGAACCCTTAAAACATGCAACAGAACTACAAAAGAAACTGCATACACTACGCTTTCCATCCATTTTTGGAGTATTGCTGACCAGTGTGGGATCCTTGTCAGGTGGGTTTGACGGAGTACATCGAAGGACTCCAAAGAAGTGCAGCTCGTTTCGTATCGTCACGATACAGGGAAGATGGCGTTACGGAAATGATACAGGATCTGGGATGGGAATCATTACAACAACGGCGCTTATCGCTGCGGCGTGGGCTACTTACGAAACTCCAATCGCCAACATTCTCCTCCGAATGCGAAAATATATTGTTGACTCCCACTTACATAGGTAGAAATGATCATCAGAATAAAATACGAGCAATCAGAGCTCGAACGGAGAGATTCAGGTGTTCTTTCTTCCCGCGCGCTATTCGAAAATGGAATGGGAGATAAATAGTATAATGGTGGTTAGATGAACACTCTGCCAGGTACTTAAATGTGATTTGTAGAGTATTCCATGTAGATGTAGGTTCAACCATTCACGTAAGTTCAAACTTTTAGTCATTGTTAATTCAAAATAAATGTTCAAATGTTTGTTAAGCTTATGGGACTTAACTACGGGGTCATCAGTCCCTAAACTTACAAACTACTTATGAACTACTTACGAACTAGGACGACACAAATATCCATGCCCGAGGGGGGATTCGAACCCCCGACCGCAGTGGTCGTGCTGACCGTGACTGGAGCGCCTCAGTCACCTCGGCCACCGCGGCCGGCGATTCAAAATAGATAGATCGTCTTTTGAATAAATGAAAGCCTCATTTAAATAATAATTCAGTGTAGTTTTAGATTATTTAAAGATAACTTTTCCCTGTCCTCTGTGTTACAAATGTGTTGTCCAAGTTTCACATGAATTTAGATAATTTTTTAACTTATTTGATCTAAATTTTGAACAGAACTAATAGGTCTAATTAATGTAAGACTGCTGTTTCCGATGGATTGTGATATGGTAACAAAACCGATGGATTGTGGTATGGTAACAATCAATACATAACAACTGCAATAACATCATGTTTTCTCTTGATTTCACATAATGTTCTTCTTATCTGTATCTATAAATATGACTGTTCGGTGTACGATTATCACGTCTGAACCACAAGACATAAAGAACTAAAAATTTGTACAGTTACAGCGAAACGTGATGACACAGACCATAGCTTTGGTCTATGCGTGCTACAATGTCTTTAGAATTTTTTCTGTAAGGATAAGCATATGAAAAAGGAAACATAAGAATGAATAAATAAAGCACTAAAAAAATAAATTTCTTTTAATACATCTCTTTAAAAAATCGATTTGACGTTTCACGCATTACATAAGTGATCTATCTGTGATATTATTGCAATCATTATTGTTGAATTTTGTGATGGGATTCTTCGAAACGAGTGCATTTTTACATGTGATTTGATCTACACTACTTACTTTCCTGATAAACGGTAAGTGCATGGACTTCAGCAATATGATAGGAATATAGGGATTTTCCAGTTCCTTCAAGACCAGTCTCATAGTAAACTACTGAAAGATTGCTTATCTATTATAATCAACCAACACGCGAGCGGAGCCGCGGGTTTAAGCTAGTTTCAAATAAAAATTAAAAAGTCAGTCACCAACCTCGTGACATTCGATGTTTAATACCGATCTTTTTTGGATGTTTGGCGTAATCTGCATGGGCGTAATCTGCATGTTCTGTGTTAAGGTAATTGAAATTTAATTGAGCTATGTTTGACATCACGAATAGGAAAGACCGCATACTTGTGATGTTACTTATTTAACTTAGCTACTCATTCTCGAACTTTCATTTCTTTGCCAGAATACATGGTCAACTTGCGGAAAACACTTGAAGCACTAAAATTAATCACACCACTTGATGACAATATAGTAATTAGTTGGGTGATGAAATTAAGTTTTGTTCTGGGCACCTGTCTTGATACACAACAATCACTGCTGAAGACGCACCAAAATCTAATTTCGTATTTACATTAGTAATCGAACCTGTTATCTTTACACTACAGAATTAACGTATTTCATGTTTGTCAATTCACGTATTTACATTGCACGCAATATTTGTACTCATTTAGTCAACTGATCTTATCAACTAGGCACAATGCCGTTCTGGAGAATTATGCACAACTAACAGCACCATACATATTGTAATTAGTGGATACCAGGCTGATAACTCATAATATTTATTCTTATTCCAACATAGACTCTTTGAAGAATTTTATGTTCACAGTGCTGTACCAGCCTGCACGCTGTTACATTCACAACTCATAGACAGGCAGAAGTATACTTACACACACTAAACCATAGCTATCTATTTGAAACATAATTTTATTTCATTACAACATATATGTTTCAGATGGGCTGATAAGACAGTTGAGGTCCTCAACAGAATCTGCGAAGAAAGAAACATGTGTTGTTGTTGTGGTCTTCAGTCCGGAGACTGGTTTGATGCAGCTCTCCACCCAACTTTATCCTGAGCAAGACTTTTCATCTCCTGATAAGAACGGCAACCCACATACATTTGAATCTGCTTACTATACGCGTCTATTGGTCTTCGATTTTTACCCCACACACTTCCCTCCAATGCTAAATTTACGATTCCTCGATGTCTAAGAATGTGTCCTACCAAGCGATCCCTTCTTTTAGTCAAGCTATGACAAAAATTCCTTTTTTCACCAATTCTGTTCAGTACCTCTTTATTGCGTGCGCCTCGGTTGCACAGTGGTAGAGTAACAGACTACAAATCCAAAGGTCGCGGGTTCGATCCCCGCCAGGTCCTACGATTCTAATCTGTCACTTTCCATTTCTTTCATCTCTGGCAGTATTGCTCATGTGAAAAATACCGAGTAGCACCGTGGTTCGGAACCCATGTTAAACTGTAGGTCCCCCTATGACTGGCTGGGTAAGTCAGTTCGAAGGTCGGAGGAAGGCAACGGCATACCACTTCCAAACAGGATCATGCCTAGTAAAGCACTGTGGTGTTCAAACCAATCTTCGGATTGTTGACTGCTTTACCTTTTTTTTTACCTCTTCATTAGTTACGCGATCTACCCACCTAATTTTCAAAATTCCTCTATAGTACCACATTTCAAAAGCCTCTATTCTCTTACTGTCCGCATTGTTTATCGTCCATGTTTCATTCCCGTACAAGGCAATACACCACACAAATGCGATCAGAAAAGACTTCCTTACACTTAATATTTGATTTAGCAAATTTCTCTTTTTCAAAAATGCTTTTCTTCCCATTGCCATTTTGCATTTTATATCCTCTGTACTGCGACCGTCATATGTTATTTTACTAACCAAGTAACAAAACTCATTTACCGCCTTTATTGTTTTGTTTCCTAACCTAATTCCTTCAGAATCGCATGATTTTCTAAGACTGTATTCCATAATCTTTGTTTTGCACTTGTTAATGTTAATTTTATACGCTCTCTTCAACACACTGTCCATTCCATTCTACTGCTCTTCCAGGTTCTTAGCTGTTATGAAAGAATTACAATGTCATCAGCAAAACGCAATGTTTTTATTTCTTCACCCTGAATTTTAATCCTGTAAAAATTTAATAACGTTGGAGAAAGGCTACAACCTGTCTTACTCCCTTCCCAACTAATGCTTACCTTTCATGCCCTTCGAGTCTAGTAACTGCGGTCTGGCTTTTGACACAAGTTGTAAATAATTCTCCATTCCCTGTATTTTACCCCTGCTGACTTCAGAATTTTAAAGAGTGTATTGCAATCAACATTGTCAAAAACTTTCTCCAAATCTACAAGAGCTAAAAAAGTAGGTTTGCCTTTCCTTAATCTATCTTCTAAGATAAATCGTAAAGTGAGTATTGCCTCTCGTGTTCCTACGTTCTTCCTCGAGCTCAGCTTCTATCACCTTTTCCATTCTCCTGTAGATAATTCGTGTAAAAATTCTGCAACCATGACTTTCAAACTGATGGTTCTGTCATTTTCACACCTGTTTCCGCCTGATTTCTTTGTAATGGGGATTATTACATTTTTCTTAAAGTCTGAGGGTATTTCGCCTATCTCATACGTCTTATAGGTCAGGTAAAACAGTTTTGTCATGGCTCACTCTCCTAGAGATTTAATGTTTCAGAATGACGAATATCCTTATAAACTTATTCCCATGATTCCTGCTATTTCCTGCTGGCACAATTGTAGATTTATCATAAGATCAGTAGTTAATCACCTTGAGCATGTATGTCCTCTAAGCTTGTTTATTAACAAAAAATTTGCATAGAAACTAAAGCTGTACTGTGCAGCTGATAAAAAAATCTCACAAAGAAATACAACTTACACCAGCTACCCCCAACTCTTCCACTGTTGAGATTCAGTCCCAATTAAATCACCCACCCCAATATTCCACACCAATTTCCTTCAAAAAATATCCTGAATCCTCTTTGTGCATACCTCTCCTGCCACTGGGTGAAGATATGATTCGCCACTTTTGTCACTATGTGTGGCTGCAACCCCTCTTAAATGACTCCACTGAACACCTTTTTCTTAGCTTGTTTCTTCCATCACTCACATTCACATTCTCGCTCAGACCTCAACACACCCATCCAGATGATATTTCACGTCGCTTCTGGTCATGAATGCCTTACCTGCAGGTGCCTCAGTGTCCCTCCTCATTCCTTTCAGATCATCCTTACCACCATGTACAATGTCACCTACCATACCATTTTCTATCTCCCGCTACCTAATGTTCCTAAAGCATAATAAACCCCCATTCGCTACTTTCTCTTACCATCCATATCTACCAGCATTTCTGTCAACACAAGTGATGCGTGGCGACACTGGCGTCAGTTTGATCTTAGGTTATCGGTCGACCTCAGCTGTCCTCTCGATCTCTCTGGCTTGCGTATCTTTCGTCAACCGTTTCTGGATTGAAGTGGACAGTTGGCTTTTAGTGTTCAGTATTTTGGGTAGAAGCCAGTGCCGGGTGGGCGCTTTCCTTGCGGGCAGTCCTCTGGCTGCAGTATGACGGCTTGGCGGCCGAGGTGCGTTCGTTGTTATTGTGGAGCCCGGGATATCAAGCATTGAGTCTAGGAGTTACGGCAAGAGGACTGGATAAGCTGACATTATCGCTTTGCAAGCCTAAACGTTGTTTGACGTGCTGCGTATTTAACAACTGATTTCATAAAACTTTTATCCATTATGTTGGAACCTGCGACTGTTTCTTGAAGTAGGTTTCAGAAATTACTGCAACCAGTCGCCTTTTGTTTCTTCTTAATGAAGATTTATTTAAACCATTACCGGTTTCAAGCTGCCTAGCAGCTCATCATCAGATGGTATACATTTAGTAGAAATTACATTTGTATCTGTGGCAGGGCAGAAAACGAGAAAAAAGTAAACACTAATTTTGGTATGCTACACTGAATAATTACAATATAAGTCTGTCTTCAAGACATTACTTACAGTTATGCGTTTCACATGTAATTTGTCCATATTTCGTCCGCTATTGGATAGCATTTCAATACACTTCCCTTCCATCAACACACTACAGCAACTCCCACGGCTTTCAAGTGGTAAAATTAACAAACACTTCACAAACATTACGACTTTACAGCCACTACCACAACTTTCAGCTTGTAAACAAGCTATAAAGTCGTAATGTGAGTGAAGTGTTTGTTAATTTTACCACTTGAAAGTCATGGGAATTGCTGTAGTGTGTTGATGGAAAGGAAGTGTATTGAAATGCTCTCCAATAGCGGACGAAATATGGACAAATTACATGTGAAACGCATAACTGTAAGTAATGTCTTGAAGACAGACTTATATTGTAATTATTCAGTGTAGCATACCAAAATTAGTGTTTACTTTTTTCTCGTTTTCTGCCCTGCCACAGATACAAATGTAATTTCTACTAAATGTATACCATCTGATGATGAGCTGCTAGGCAGCTTGAAACCGGTAATGGTTTAAATAAATCTTCATTAAGAAGAAACAAAAGGCGACTGGTTGCAGTAATTTCTGAAACTGATTTCATGTTCTCAGGAGAAGCGCCTACTTGCCTAGCTTATTTGGAAGGTTGTATTGTTAAAACTGGGCTGTAGCTGATTCAGTAACATGGTTTATGTCCGGAAGTAGCAACATGTGTAAAGAGCGTCCGAGCCATGACACAGATTTGCATACTCCAGTGGTAAACGGCAAGACGTACATCGAGGTGGTATGAAGATTTTCTGCTGTTTGTTGTTATATGAACTGTATCCATTTGCGTGTTGTTTTGCATTAAACTGTTGTATATTCTTTCCTCTTGAAGAGGCAGAAGTAAGGGGGAAGTTTTCTTGCTTAAAAATATTACGTAGTTTAAGTAAATTATCTAGTAAATATCTTGAATATTTTAAGTGGTAAGTGGCCTTTCTATGTGCAGTGACTGTTTGTTTGTCATATAGCAGCTTGTGCTACGTATGGTGTGCCCTTCCCTACAGTACGGCCGGTTCAGCAGAGTGACGTCTTGAGGGGTGACCGTTACTTGGCATCCTGACACACCGCTTGCCACTGGGAAATCAAAATTTTAGACGAGTATTCTGTTCACCTGTTCCTCCCGGCGCCGAGCCGCCCCCTCTGCTGTGTTGTCTGGATTCTGAATTTCTGAGTGGTGTAGGGCGCATCATGCGTTCGGCTACTTCTAATTATGAACTTAAATTATTCACAGTTCTTCCGTAGTAAAATGTGACTTGCAATTCCTGTAGAAGGCATCTATTTCTTAACGGAATCATTGTACGCTAGGTAAATCAATGGTTCTTTGCTTTGTAACTGTATTATTCATGTCTGGTGGTATACTATTGAAAACCTTGTAAGATTGATTAAATTTGAAGGAATCTTCTTCCTGCCTGTTTAATTGCTTAAAGGGTCTGTAAGAGGTCGTGTGTGACTTTACGTTTAATACTGCTTACCACTTTGAGATCGGCGTTGCCGGTTGGTTTTGTAACAGGTCGTGTGTGACCGTACGTTTGATATTACTTAATTATTTTAATTGAGATTGACATTGCACTTATTATTTTAAGCCTTGTGGATGTATGTGTTTAATTGAATATGTTGTTAATGGGCCGCTTAGGACCACACCTATTGTCTGGGGTTTCACTTCAGTAAGGCTGTAAGCTTATACCCTGCTAGTAATTAAATTATTGTTCCCATCTTTTAATATTTCCCTTTGTAATTTTAATTACTGTAGTACGTTCCAACCAGTACCTTCCTCTTTTTCAATGTGGCTTCCAATTACCCTTCTCTGCCAACGACCAGCCGTCGCCTCACACATAATCCTCCAGCTGAATTCCCATATCTGCCCTCTTTGTGTCACTACATTTCGAGACAGCCTATGACCGAGTATTGCATCATAGTCCCCATTTGAAACTCCAGAACTACCCTCTCGATTAACTATGTGCGCTTAATTGCATCCTTTATTCCTAACTGCCCATCCTATGTCACTGTCTACAGCTCAAATTTCTGTTTGTTTTGCACCTCCGGTAGGATGCCCCAAGGCTCCGTCCTGTGCTCCTCTACCTTCTGTATTCTGCAGACATACCCCAACCACTCACCTACTGTCCATCTCCTCCAACGCACTGATAACACCATATTCCTCATTCTCGCCCATTCTCTCCAACGTTCTGTGCCGACCGTAAGATCGTGGCATGTTACGGCATCTTTGAATAGCCGCAGCAACCTTCTGCGCGCCCTGGAGGATGGCGTGATCAGCGCGACTCAGCTGTCGCCCCCTGTGGACGGCAGACGTCATAAGCGGGAGCGGCCGCGAGGGGAGTGGAGGGAACGACGATGGGAGGCGGGAGACTGGGGCCCCGGTGCCGTCACATTGGACACCGTCCTGATGCCGACAGCGAGACTTCGGGTGTCACGGAAAGTGTGAATGATTGCTGTTTATTAACGGTATGTTGAGTTCCAGTGTGGTGTAATGACTGACAAGGTTCGCAGGTCGGTTTCTGACCGCGCTGCACGTGCCGTGTTGTTCTGTCTTAACGTAGAGTCCCAGTGGAAGGGGCCGTAAACCTGGGTGACTATGTTGACAAATACTGAATACTTCACAACGTTCGTATTCTATTCTTATCCTGGGGTGAAATTATAAACTTTGTTTTAGAAACTGCGTTCAATGGTAACAGTATTGAGATTTCGCGAGGTCAGTCGAAAGTGAATCTGGAAACTTTCGAGAGAAAACATTGTAAACGTCTATTAAAAGGAACTTTTCATTATCAGTTAAGATCGATTATGTACGTTAGTCATCTTCTGTAAAGGGTTATTTCTAGCTTAAGTGCTGTAAGGTGTTTTCTTGTGGGGCAGTTGATCTATTTTCTGTTTATTGAATTTTACTTCAGGAACTTATTCTGTTAAATGTGCCATCCTTAACCTTACTGTAAATATTGTTTGATCAACTAATGTAATTATACCGATGGTTCCAGGTTTTGGTTATAAAGATCTTTCAAATCGAAAGTGAATCTGGAAACTTTCGAGAGAAAACATTGTAAACGTCTATTAAAAGGAACTTTTCATTATCAGTTAAGATCGATTATGTACGTTAGTCATCTTCTGTAAAGGGTTATTTCTAGCTTAAGTGCTGTAAGGTGTTTTCTTGTGGGGCAGTTGATCTATTTTCTGTTTATTGAATTTTACTTCAGGAACTTATTCTGTTAAATGTGCCATCCTTAACCTTACTGTAAATATTGTTTGATCAACTAATGTAATTATACCGATGGTTCCAGGTTTTGGTTATAAAGATCTTTCAAATCGAAAGTGAATCTGGAAACTTTCGAGAGAAAACATTGTAAACGTCTATTAAAAGGAACTTTTCATTATCAGTTAAGATCGATTATGTACGTTAGTCATCTTCTGTAAAGGGTTATTTCTAGCTTAAGTGCTGTAAGGTGTTTTCTTGTGGGGCAGTTGATCTATTTTCTGTTTATTGAATTTTACTTCAGGAACTTATTCTGTTAAATGTGCCATCCTTAACCTTACTGTAAATATTGTTTGATCAACTAATGTAATTATACCGATGGTTCCAGGTTTTGGTTATAAAGATCTTTCAAATCGAAAGTGAATCTGGAAACTTTCGAGAGAAAACATTGTAAACGTCTATTAAAAGGAACTTTTCATTATCAGTTAAGATCGATTATGTACGTTAGTCATCTTCTGTAAAGGGTTATTTCTAGCTTAAGTGCTGTAAGGTGTTTTCTTGTGGGGCAGTTGATCTATTTTCTGTTTATTGAATTTTACTTCAGGAACTTATTCTGTTAAATGTGCCATCCTTAACCTTACTGTAAATATTGTTTGATCAACTAATGTAATTATACCGATGGTTCCAGGTTTTGGTTATAAAGATCTTTCAAATCATTTTTCTAAAAAGTATAATTAAGACTTTGTTTGTAAGTGATGTGTTACTCCCATCTCATCTTCCCAGACCTATCACTCTAGTAATCTGTTACAGTTCCTAGCAACTTCTCCAAGAACACCTATCCTGTGGCTCTTCTTGGTTAACCAATGATTCCTTACCATCAACCCCGAAAATTCCTAGACTGTCCTCATAGGTCACACCACCCCTTCCTTCTGCCTCCATGATTTCCATCTATACAGTCGTCCCATAAGCCTCATCCCACCATCAAATACCCTAGACTCACCCTGGACCGACCCTTGTCATGGATTCCTCACCTTAAAACCGTTCAGAAAAATATCCATGCGCGACTCCGTGTCCTTCAACTCCCTTCTGGACCCCCCCCCCACCATCCTCTATAATTTCCACTCCCTAATATGTCCCGTACTCTGTAGCTTCATCTTTGCCTGGATCTCCACCCGTCCCCGATATATAATGCTCTTAAAACTCTGGAACACCATGCACTCTGCCTCGCCTACCGTATCCATCTCCTGTCTCCCACATGGATCCTCTATGGCCGTACTCCTATCCCTCACCTCCTGCAACCTCTACACAGTCTGTAAGCTCCACTCCTGCAACCCTCCTCGCCGATCCTGTCTCTGCTACACCTCCACTCACTCACTCCCTCTTTTCTTCCTATCATTCATCACTCACCCCACTCCCTTGTATCATCCTGACCCCTCCTCTCGCCTCCATTCCTCCGTATCTGGCTGCGTCAGTTGTTGTAAAGTTTTAGCCAGCGAAGTTCTTTTGAACTTCAGTGAATTTTTTTAACGGTGTTTCACAGTTTTTATTAATTTGTAGCACTCGCGAAATAAGCCGCATACGTTTTTTTCTACTCGCCGTCCTTCATTGTGTTGTTTCCATTACCGATATGTTAACATTTTACACAGTTGCTCTTTTTATCTCTTACATGTGGATTTTAACTGCTTCTAATGTGTGATTTTTAAGTACTTCCATTACCTTCGCTTTTTATATTTGTAAATTTAACATCTGCTAACATATGGCATTTAATTTCCTGATTCATTTGTGTGTGCTGTCAAGAGCAGCGTAGAAATCTAATGCCAGCCTACCCATACCGGGCTTTAAAATTCAATAAATGGAACAAAAATCTTTCAACATTTACCAGTAGACAATGGTGGAGAAGATTTAGGCCGAAAGCTCGTGGATTTCTAATTACCTACGACCGTGAAATCCCCAAGAATTATTTTAGTAATGCTCACAGCGAATGTATGCATTCATAAATTATTGAGTTATTTCGGTTGCCGTTTAAAGCTTCTGCCCACATGTCAACTACCTAATGTCGCTACATTATAAACCATTTCATACAGCGACAAACACGCCTCCGACAAATTTAATGTATCTTTTAATTCCTTGGTAAAATCCTCTGCTGATAACTGGGCTCAGGTAGCTTTCAGTATCTAAGGACAGTTCTACGTCAGTGCTGTCAGTGAGCGTTTGGAGCTCTACCTCCCATCTTCCTCATTTTACTACACTGCTCAAAACAGTTTGGGGATCGGGTGAGAAACCAAACATAATAAATATGGTAACGTATTTTAAGTAGATACTAGTTACAACTGTAATTTGTGTGTGATGCATTACGGTATTGCCCCCTAATACGGTATGTGATCACTTTGGACGGCCAGTACTGTTGCAAATCTGGACAGTATGAGGTCATTAATCATCTCTTGAGGGATATTTGACCATTCGTCCATGAGTGCAATATTCAGCTCTGAAACCGTTGTGGGTGCTGATCTGGCTCCAATGCATCTGCCAAGTGCATCCCAGATATGCTCAGTCGGGTGTTAGTCAGGTAAACAAGCGGCCACTGCATTCTTTCAATTTCCTCAGCTTCGAACATGTTGACCACCAATGCAGCTCTGTGGGGATGAGCGTTAATGTCCACTACAAGAGGCCTCAGCAAAGGGTTCATCAAAATGTCAAAGGATCTCGTCTCCATACCTCTGAGCAGTCAGAGCGCCATTCTGAACCGCATACAGGTCCATACGTCCGTCAATACTGACTCCAGCCCACACCATTCGTCCACCACCATGATATGGTGATTTTTACTGTACTTAAGCAGGTTGTTCCGGGTTCCAAGTTGTCCCCAGAAGAGGGAACGAAGATCGTCCGGGTGAACACAAAATCTTGACATCTGTGAACAGAACCCGGCGCCATACGTTATGACTCAGCATCCACTCAGTTTCTGCAAGTTAAACAATGTCGTGGTTTTAATGAGACACATACCTCCGTGCGTAAAAGCCACAGTTCCGAAGGCGATTTACGACTTTGTGTTGATATTGCTCGTCCTTTTTTTTTTTTTTTTTTTGCCTGGAGGGTGTATTGCAGCTGAGTTGCATTCAGCCTCCTGTGTCGACAAGCTGTTTACAGGAGATAACGGTCATCTATATCTGTTGTTACCCGAGGACTACCGTGGGCTTTCCATCTTTTAACGGTTCCTCATATCTGAAATCGCGTCCAGGTCCTGTAAATTACACATTTGGACACTCCAATAGCTAGCTGCAGCCACCTCTCTCTGCTTTAGTCCCGCTTCCAACTCTCCATGCCATTGCTTCGGGTAAATCACGTTGTTATTGCATTCCACTACCGACCCACTACACTATCTGAACCCAAGAGCTTGTGTAATAAACACAATTCAACACCAACCCCTATGCAGCAACTATCTGTATCTGATGTTACCCGAGGACTACCGTGGGCTTTCCATTCTTTAACGGTTCCTCATATCTGAAATCGCGTCCAGGTCCTGTAAATTACACATTTGGACACTCCAATAGCTAGCTGCAGCCACCTCTCTCTGCGTTAGTCCCGCTTCCAACTCTCCATGCCATTGCTTCAGGTAAATCACGTTGTTATTGCATTCCACTACCGACCCACTACACTATCTGAACCCAAGAGCTTGTGTAATAAACACAATTCAACACCAACCCCTATGCAGCAACTATCTGTATCTGATGTTACCCGAGGACTACCGTGGGCTTTCCATCCTTTAACGGTTCCTCATATCTGAAATCGCGTCCAGGTCCTGTAAATTACACATTTGGACACTCCAATAGCTAGCTGCAGCCACCTCTCTCTGCGTTAGTCCCGCTTCCAACTCTCCATGCCATTGCTTCGGGTAAATCACGTTGTTATTGCATTCCACTACCGACCCACTACACTATCTGAACCCAAGAGCTTGTGTAATAAACACAATTCAACACCAACCCCTATGCAGCAACTATCTGTATCTGATGTTACCCGAGGACTACCGTGGGCTTTCCATCCTTTAACGGTTCCTCATATCTGAAATCGCGTCCAGGTCCTGTAAATTATACATTAGGACACTCCAATAGCTAGCTGCAGCCACCTCTCTCTGCGTTAGTCCCGCTTCCAACTCTCCATGCCATTGCTTCGGGTAAATCACGTTGTTATTGCATTCCACTACCGACCCACTACACTATCTGAACCCAAGAGCTTGAGTAATAAACACAATTCAACACCAACCCCTATGCAGTAACTATCTGTATCTGATGTTACCCGAAGACTACCGTGGGCTTTCCATCCTTTAACGGTTCCTCATATCTGAAATCGCGTCCAGGTCCTGTAAATTACACATTTGGACACTCCAATAGCTAGCTGCAGCCACCTCTCTCTGCGTTAGTCCCGCTTCCAACTCTCCATGCCATTGCTTCGGGTAAATCACGTTGTTATTGCATTCCACTACCGACCCACTACACTATCTGAACCCAAGAGCTTGTGTAATAAACACAATTCAACACCAACCCCTATGCAGTAACTATCTGTATCTGACGTTACCCGAGGACTACCGTGGGCTTTCCATCCTTTAACGGTTCCTCATATCTGATATCGCGTCCAGGTCCTGTAAATTACACATTTGGACACACCAATAGCTAGCTGCAGCCACCTCTCTCTGCGTTAGTCCCGCTTCCAACTCTCCATGCCATTGCTTCGGGTAAATCACGTTGTTATTGCATTCCACTACCGACCCACTACACTATCTGAACCCAAGAGCTTGTGTAATAAACACAATTCAACACCAACCCCTATGCAGTAACTATCTGTATCTGATGTTACCTGAGGACTACCGTGGGCTTTCCATCCTTCAACGGTTCCTCATATCTGAAATCGCGTCCATGTCCTGTAAATTACACATTTGGACACTCCAATAGCTAGCTGCAGCCACCTCTCTCTGCGTTAGTCCCGCTTCCAACTCTCCATGCCATTGCTTCGGGTAAATCACGTTGTTATTGCATTCCACTACCGACCCACTACACTATCTGAACCCAAGAGCTTGTGTATTAACACAATTCAACACCAACCCCTATGCAGTAACTATCTGTATCTGATGTTACCCGAGGACTACCGTGGGCTTTCCATCTTTTAACGGTTCCTCATATCTGAAATCGCGTCCAGGTCCTGTAAATTACACATTTGGGCACTCCAATAGCTAGCTGCAGCCACCTCTCTCTGCGTTAGTCCCGCTTCCAACTCTCCATGCCATTGCTTCGGGTAAATCACGTTGTTATTGCATTCCACTACCGACCCACTACACTATCTGAACCCAAGAGCTTGTGTAATAAACACAATTCAACACCAACCCCTATGCAGTAACTATCTGTATCTGATGTTACCCGAGGACTACCGTGGGCTTTCCATCCTTCAACGGTTCCTCATATCTGAAATCGCGTCCAGGTCCTGTAAATTACACATTTGGACACTCCAATAGCTAGTTGCAGCCACCTCTCTCTGCGTTCGTCCCGCTTCCAACTCTCCATGCCATTGCTTCGGGTAAATCACGTTGTTATTGCATTCCACTACCGACCCACTACACTATCTGAACCCAAGAGCTTGTGTATTAACACAATTCAACACCAACCCCTATGCAGTAACTATCTGTATCTGATGTTACCCGAGGACTACTGTGGGCTTTCCATCTTTTAACGGTTCCTCATATCTGAAATCGCGTCCAGGTCCTGTAAATTACACATTTGGGCACTCCAATAGCTAGCTGCAGCCACCTCTCTCTGCGTTAGTCCCGCTTCCAACTCTCCATGCCATTGCTTCGGGTAAATCACGTTGTTATTGCATTCCACTACCGACCCACTACACTATCTGAACCCAAGAGCTTGTGTATTAACACAATTCAACACCAACCCCTATGCAGTAACTATCTGTATCTGATGTTACCCGAGGACTATGTGGGCTTTCCATCTTTTAACGGTTCCTCATATCTGAAATCGCGTCCAGGTCCTGTAAATTACACATTTGGGCACTCCAATAGCTAGCTGCAGCCACCTCTCTCTGCGTTAGTCCCGCTTCCAACTCTCCATGCCATTGCTTCGGGTAAATCACGTTGTTATTGCATTCCACTACCGACCCACTACACTATCTGAACCCAAGAGCTTGTGTAATAAACACAATTCAACACCAACCCCTATGCAGTAACTATCTGTATCTGATGTTACCCGAGGACTACCGTGGGCTTTCCATCCTTTAACGGTTCCTCATATCTGAAATCGCGTCCAGGTCCTGTAAATTACACATTTGGGCACTCCAATAGCTAGCTGCAGCCACCTCTCTCTGCGTTAGTCCCGCTTCCAACTCTCCATGCCATTGCTTCGGGTAAATCACGTTGTTATTGCATTCCACTACCGACCCACTACACTATCTGAACCCAAGAGCTTGTGTAATAAACACAATTCAACACCAACCCCTATGCAGTAACTATCTGTATCTGATGTTACCCGAGGACTACTGTGGGCTTTCCATCTTTTAACGGTTCCTCATATCTGAAATCGCGTCCAGGTCCTGTAAATTACACATTTGGGCACTCCAATAGCTAGCTGCAGCCACCTCTCTCTGCGTTAGTCCCGCTTCCAACTCTCCATGCCATTGCTTCGGGTAAATCACGTTGTTATTGCATTCCACTACCGACCCACTACACTATCTGAACCCAAGAGCTTGTGTAATAAACACAATTCAACACCAACCCCTATGCAGTAACTATCTGTATCTGATGTTACCCGAGGACTACTGTGGGCTTTGCATCTTTTAACGGTTCCTCATATCTGAAATCGCGTCCAGGTCCTGTAAATTACACATTTGGGCACTCCAATAGCTAGCTGCAGCCACCTCTCTCTGCGTTAGTCCCGCTTCCAACTCTCCATGCCATTGCTTCGGGTAAATCACGTTGTTATTGCATTCCACTACCGACCCACTACACTATCTGAACCCAAGAGCTTGTGTAATAAACACAATTCAACACCAACCCCTATGCAGTAACTATCTGTATCTGATGTTACCCGAGGACTACCGGGGGCTTTCCATCTTTTAACGGTTCCTCATATCTGAAATCGCGTCCAGGTCCTGTAAATTACACATTTGGGCACTCCAATAGCTAGCTGCAGCCACCTCTCTCTGCGTTAGTCCCGCTTCCAACTCTCCATGCCATTGCTTCGGGTAAATCACGTTGTTATTGCATTCCACTACCGACCCACTACACTATCTGAACCCAAGAGCTTGTGTAATAAACACAATTCAACACCAACCCCTATGCAGTAACTATCTGTATCTGATGTTACCCGAGGACTACCGGGGGCTTTCCATCTTTTAACGGTTCCTCATATCTGAAATCGCGTCCAGGTCCTGTAAATTACACATTTGGGCACTCCAATAGCTAGCTGCAGCCACCTCTCTCTGCGTTAGTCCCGCTTCCAACTCTCCATGCCATTGCTTCGGGTAAATCACGTTGTTATTGCATTCCACTACCGACCCACTACACTATCTGAACCCAAGAGCTTGTGTAATAAACACAATTCAACACCAACCCCTATGCAGTAACTATCTGTATCTGATGTTACCCGAGGACTACTGTGGGCTTTCCATCTTTTAACGGTTCCTCATATCTGAAATCGCGTCCAGGTCCTGTAAATTACACATTTGGGCACTCCAATAGCTAGCTGCAGCCACCTCTCTCTGCGTTAGTCCCGCTTCCAACTCTCCATGTCATTGCTTCGGGTAAATCACGTTGTTATTGCATTCCACTACCGACCCACTACACTATCTGAACCCAAGAGCTTGTGTAATAAACACAATTCAACACCAACCCCTATGCAGTAACTATCTGTATCTGATGTTACCCGAGGACTACTGTGGGCCTTCCATCTTTTAACGGTTCCTCATATCTGAAATCGCGTCCAGGTCCTGTAAATTACACATTTGGGCACTCCAATAGCTAGCTGCAGCCACCTCTCTCTGCGTTAGTCCCGCTTCCAACTCTCCATGCCATTGCTTCGGGTAAATCACGTTGTTATTGCATTCCACTACCGACCCACTACACTATCTGAACCCAAGAGCTTGTGTAATAAACACAATTCAACACCAACCCCTATGCAGTAACTATCTGTATCTGATGTTACCCGAGGACTACCGTGGGCTTTCCATCCTTTAACGGTTCCTCATATCTGAAATCGCGTCCAGGTCCTGTAAATTACACATTTGGGCACTCCAATAGCTAGCTGCAGCCACCTCTCTCTGCGTTAGTCCCGCTTCCAACTCTCCATGCCATTGCTTCGGGTAAATCACGTTGTTATTGCATTCCACTACCGACCCACTACACTATCTGAACCCAAGAGCTTGTGTAATAAACACAATTCAACACCAACCCCTATGCAGTAACTATCTGTATCTGATGTTACCCGAGGACTACTGTGGGCTTTCCATCTTTTAACGGTTCCTCATATCTGAAATCGCGTCCAGGTCCTGTAAATTACACATTTGGGCACTCCAATAGCTAGCTGCAGCCACCTCTCTCTGCGTTAGTCCCGCTTCCAACTCTCCATGCCATTGCTTCGGGTAAATCACGTTGTTATTGCATTCCACTACCGACCCACTACACTATCTGAACCCAAGAGCTTGTGTAATAAACACAATTCAACACCAACCCCTATGCAGTAACTATCTGTATCTGATGTTACCCGAGGACTACTGTGGGCTTTGCATCTTTTAACGGTTCCTCATATCTGAAATCGCGTCCAGGTCCTGTAAATTACACATTTGGGCACTCCAATAGCTAGCTGCAGCCACCTCTCTCTGCGTTAGTCCCGCTTCCAACTCTCCATGCCATTGCTTCGGGTAAATCACGTTGTTATTGCATTCCACTACCGACCCACTACACTATCTGAACCCAAGAGCTTGTGTAATAAACACAATTCAACACCAACCCCTATGCAGTAACTATCTGTATCTGATGTTACCCGAGGACTACCGGGGGCTTTCCATCCTTTAACGGTTCCTCATATCTGAAATCGCGTCCAGGTCCTGTAAATTACACATTTGGGCACTCCAATAGCTAGCTGCAGCCACCTCTCTCTGCGTTAGTCCCGCTTCCAACTCTCCATGCCATTGCTTCGGGTAAATCACGTTGTTATTGCATTCCACTACCGACCCACTACACTATCTGAACCCAAGAGCTTGTGTAATAAACACAATTCAACACCAACCCCTATGCAGTAACTATCTGTATCTGATGTTACCCGAGGACTACCGGGGGCTTTCCATCTTTTAACGGTTCCTCATATCTGAAATCGCGTCCAGGTCCTGTAAATTACACATTTGGGCACTCCAATAGCTAGCTGCAGCCACCTCTCTCTGCGTTAGTCCCGCTTCCAACTCTCCATGCCATTGCTTCGGGTAAATCACGTTGTTATTGCATTCCACTACCGACCCACTACACTATCTGAACCCAAGAGCTTGTGTAATAAACACAATTCAACACCAACCCCTATGCAGTAACTATCTGTATCTGATGTTACCCGAGGACTACTGTGGGCTTTCCATCTTTTAACGGTTCCTCATATCTGAAATCGCGTCCAGGTCCTGTAAATTACACATTTGGGCACTCCAATAGCTAGCTGCAGCCACCTCTCTCTGCGTTAGTCCCGCTTCCAACTCTCCATGTCATTGCTTCGGGTAAATCACGTTGTTATTGCATTCCACTACCGACCCACTACACTATCTGAACCCAAGAGCTTGTGTAATAAACACAATTCAACACCAACCCCTATGCAGTAACTATCTGTATCTGATGTTACCCGAGGACTACTGTGGGCCTTCCATCTTTTAACGGTTCCTCATATCTGAAATCGCGTCCAGGTCCTGTAAATTACACATTTGGGCACTCCAATAGCTAGCTGCAGCCACCTCTCTCTGCGTTAGTCCCGCTTCCAACTCTCCATGCCATTGCTTCGGGTAAATCACGTTGTTATTGCATTCCACTACCGACCCACTACACTATCTGAACCCAAGAGCTTGTGTAATAAACACAATTCAACACCAACCCCTATGCAGTAACTATCTGTATCTGATGTTACCCGAGGACTACTGTGGGCTTTCCATCTTTTAACGGTTCCTCATATCTGAAATCGCGTCCAGGTCCTGTAAATTACACATTTGGGCACTCCAATAGCTAGCTGCAGCCACCTCTCTCTGCGTTAGTCCCACTTCCAACTCTCCATGCCATTGCTTCGGGTAAATCACGTTGTTATTGCATTCCACTACCGACCCACTACACTATCTGAACCCAAGAGCTTGTGTAATAAACACAATTCAACACCAACCCCTATGCAGTAACTATCTGTATCTGATGTTACCCGAGGACTACTATCGGCTTTCCATCTTTTAACGGTTCCTCATATCTGAAATCGCGTCCAGGTCCTGTAAATTACACATTTGGGCACTCCAATAGCTAGCTGCAGCCACCTCTCTCTGCGTTAGTCCCGCTTCCAACTCTCCATGCCATTGCTTCAGGTAAATCACGTTGTTATTGCATTCCACTACCGACCCACTACACTATCTGAACCCAAGAGCTTGTGTAATAAACACAATTCAACACCAACCCCTATGCAGTAACTATCTGTATCTGATGTTACCCGAGGACTACTGTGGGCTTTCCATCTTTTAACGGTTCCTCATATCTGAAATCGCGTCCAGGTCCTGTAAATTACACATTTGGGCACTCCAATAGCTAGCTGCAGCCACCTCTCTCTGCGTTAGTCCCGCTTCCAACTCTCCATGCCATTGCTTCGGGTAAATCACGTTGTTATTGCATTCCACTACCGACCCACTACACTATCTGAACCCAAGAGCTTGTGTAATAAACACAATTCAACACCAACCCCTATGCAGTTACTATCTGTATCTGATGTTACCCGAGGACTACCGGGGGCTTTCCATCTTTTAACGGTTCCTCATATCTGAAATCGCGTCCAGGTCCTGTAAATTACACATTCGGGCACTCCAATAGCTAGCTGCAGCCACCTCTCTCTTCGTTAGTCCCGCTTCCAACTCTCCATGCCATTGCTTCGGGTAAATCACGTTGTTATTGCATTCCACTACCGACCCACTACACTATCTGAACCCAAGAGCTTGTGTAATAAACACAATTCAACACCAACCCCTATGCAGTAACTATCTGTATCTGATGTTACCCGAGGACTACTGTGGGCTTTCCATCTTTTAACGGTTCCTCATATCTGAAATCGCGTCCAGGTCCTGTAAATTACACATTTGGGCACTCCAATAGCTAGCTGCAGCCACCTCTCTCTGCGTTAGTCCCGCTTCCAACTCTCCATGCCATTGCTTCGGGTAAATCACGTTGTTATTGCATTCCACTACCGACCCACTACACTATCTGAACCCAAGAGCTTGTGTATTAACAAAATTCAACACCAACCCCTATGCAGTAACTATCTGTATCTGATGTTACCCGAGGACTACTGTGGGCTTTCCATCCTTTAACGGTTCCTCATATCTGAAATCGGGTCCAGGTCCTGTAAATTACACATTTGGGCACTCCAATAGCTAGCTGCAGCCACCTCTCTCTGCGTTAGTCCCGCTTCCAACTCCCCATGCCATTGCTTCGGGTAAATCACGTTGTTATTGCATTCCACTACCGACCCACTACACTATCTGATCCCAAGAGCTTGTGTAATAAACACAATTCAACACCAACCCCTATGCAGTAACTATCTGTATCTGATGTTACCCGAGGACTACCGGGGGCTTTCCATCTTTTAACGGTTCCTCATATCTGAAATCGCGTCCAGGTCCTGTAAATTACACATTTGGGCACTCCAATAGCTAGCTGCAGCCACCTCTCTCTGCGTTAGTCCCGCTTCCAACTCTCCATGCCATTGCTTCGGGTAAATCACGTTGTTATTGCATTCCACTACCGACCCACTACACTATCTGAACCCAAGAGCTTGTGTAATAAACACAATTCAACACCAACCCCTATGCAGTAACTATCTGTATCTGATGTTACCCGAGGACTACTGTGGGCTTACCATCCTTTAACGGTTCCTCATATCTGAAATCGCGTCCAGGTCCTGTAAATTACACATTTGGGCACTCCAATAGCTAGCTGCAGCCACCTCTCTCTGCGTTAGTCCCGCTTCCAACTCTCCATGCCATTGCTTCGGGTAAATCACGTTGTTATTGCATTCCACTACCGACCCACTACACTATCTGAACCCAAGAGCTTGTGTAATAAACACAATTCAACACCAACCCCTATGCAGTAACTATCTGTATCTGATGTTACCCGAGGACTACCGTGGGCTTTCCATCCTTTAACGGTTCCTCATATCTGAAATCGCGTCCAGGTCCTGTAAATTACACATTTGGGCACTCCAATAGCTAGCTGCAGCCACCTCTCTCTGCGTTAGTCCCGCTTCCAACTCTACATGCCATTGCTTCGGGTAAATCACGTTGTTATTGCATTCCACTACCGACCCACTACACTATCTGATCCCAAGAGCTTGTGTAATAAACACAATTCAACACCAACCCCTATGCAGTAACTATCTGTATCTGATGTTACCCGAGGACTACTGTGGGCTTTCCATCCTTTAACGGGTCCTCATATCTGAAATCGCGTCCAGGTCCTGTAAATTACACATTTGGGCACTCCAATAGCTAGCTGCAGCCACCTCTCTCTGCGTTAGTCCCGCTTCCAACTCCCCATGCCATTGCTTCGGGTAAATCACGTTGTTATTGCATTCCACTACCGACCCACTACACTATCTGATCCCAAGAGCTTGTGTAATAAACACAATTCAACACCAACCCCTATGCAGTAACTATCTGTATCTGATGTTACCCGAGGACTACCGGGGGCTTTCCATCTTTTAACGGTTCCTCATATCTGAAATCGCGTCCGGGTCCTGTAAATTACACATTTGGGCACTCCAATAGCTAGCTGCAGCCACCTCTCTCTGCGTTAGTCCCGCTTCCAACTCTCCATGCCATTGCTTCGGGTAAATCACGTTGTTATTGCATTCCACTACCGACCCACTACACTATCTGAACCCAAGAGCTTGTGTATTAACACAATTCAACACCAACCCCTATGCAGTAACTATCTGTATCTGATGTTACCCGAGGACTACTGTGGGCTTTCCATCTTTTAACGGTTCCTCATATCTGAAATCTCGTCCAGGTCCTGTAAATTACACATTTGGGCACTCCAATAGCTAGCTGCAGCCACCTCTCTCTGCGTTAGTCCCGCTTCCAACTCTCCATGCCATTGCTTCGGGTAAATCACGTTGTTATTGCATTCCACTACCGACCCACTACACTATCTGAACCCAAGAGCTTGTGTAATAAACACAATTCAACACCAACCCCTATGCAGTTACTATCTGTATCTGATGTTACCCGAGGACTACCGGGGGCTTTCCATCTTTTAACGGTTCCTCATATCTGAAATCGCGTCCAGGTCCTGTAAATTACACATTTGGGCACTCCAATAGCTAGCTGCAGCCACCTCTCTCTGCGTTAGTCCCGCTTCCAACTCTCCATGCCATTGCTTCGGGTAAATCACGTTGTTATTGCATTCCACTACCGACCCACTACACTATCTGAACCCAAGAGCTTGTGTAATAAACACAATTCAACACCAACCCCTATGCAGTAACTATCTGTATCTGATGTTACCCGAGGACTACCGGGGGCTTTCCATCTTTTAACGGTTCCTCATATCTGAAATCGCGTCCAGGTCCTGTAAATTACACATTTGGGCACTCCAATAGCTAGCTGCAGCCACCTCTCTCTGCGTTAGTCCCGCTTCCAACTCTCCATGCCATTGCTTCGGGTAAATCACGTTGTTATTGCATTCCACTACCGACCCACTACACTATCTGAACCCAAGAGCTTGTGTAATAAACACAATTCAACACCAACCCCTATGCAGTAACTATCTGCATCTGATGTTACCCGAGGACTACCGTGGGCTTTCCATCCTTTAACGGTTCCTCATATCTGAAATCGCGTCCAGGTCCTGTAAATTACACATTTGGACACTCCAATAGCTAGCTGCAGCCACCTCTCTCTGCGTTAGTCCCGCTTCCAACTCTCCATGCCATTGCTTCGGGTAAATCACGTTGTTATTGCATTCCACTACCGACCCACTACACTATCTGATCCCAAGAGCTTGTGTAATAAACACAATTCAACACCAACCCCTATGCAGTAACTATCTGTATCTGATGTTACCCGAGGACTACTGTGGGCTTTCCATCCTTTAACGGGTCCTCATATCTGAAATCGCGTCCAGGTCCTGTAAATTACACATTTGGACACTCCAATAGCTAGCTGCAACCACCTCTCTCTGCGTTAGTCCCGCTTCCAACTCTCCATGCCATTGCTTCGGGTAAATCACGTTGTTATTGCATTCCACTACCGACCCACTACACTATCTGAACCCAAGAGCTTGTGTAATAAACACAATTCAACACCAACCCCTATGCAGTAACTATCTGTATCTGATGTTACCCGGGGACTACCGTGGGCTTTCCATCCTTTAACGGTTCCTCATATCTGAAATCGCGTCCATGTCCTGTAAATTACACATTTGGACACTCCAATAGCTAGCTGCAGCCACCTCTCTCTGCGTTAGTCCCGCTTCCAACTCTCCATGCCATTGCTTCGGGTAAATCACGTTGTTATTGCATTCCACTACCGACCCACTACACTATCTGAACCCAAGAGCTTGTGTAATAAACACAATTCAACACCAACCCCTATGCAGTAACTATCTGTATCTGATGTTACCCGAGGACTACCGTGGGCTTTTCCATCCTTCAACGGTTCCTCATATCTGAAATCGCGTCCTGGTCCTGTAAATTACACATTTGGACACTCCAATAGCTAGCTGCAGCCACCTCTCTCTGCGTTAGTCCCGCTTCCAACTCTCCATGCCATTGCTTCGGGTAAATCACGTTGTTATTGCATTCCACTACCGACCCACTACACAATCTGAACCCAAGAGCTTGTGTAATAAACACAATTCAACACCAACCCCTATGCAGTAACTATCTGTATCTGATGTTACCCGAGGACTACCGTGGGCTTTCCATCCTTTTCCTCATATCTGAAATCGCGTCCAGGTCCTGTAAATTACACATTTGGACACTCCATTAGCTAGCTGCAGCCACCTCTCTCTGCGTTAGTCCCGCTTCCAACTCTCCATGCCATTGCTTCGGTAAATCACGTTGTTATTGCATTCCACTACCGACCCACTACACTATCTGAACCAAGAGCTTGTGTAATAAACACAATTCAACACCAACCCCTATGCAGTAACTATCTGTATCTGATGTTACCCGAGGACTACCGGGGGCTTTCCATCTTTTAACGGTTCCTCATATCTGAAATCGCGTCCAGGTCCTGTAAATTACACATTTGGGCACTCCAATAGCTAGCTGCAGCCACCTCTCTCTGCGTTAGTCCCGCTTCCAACTCTCCATGCCATTGCTTCGGGTAAATCACGTTGTTATTGCATTCCACTACCGACCCACTACACTATCTGAACCCAAGAGCTTGTGTAATAAACACAATTCAACACCAACCCCTATGCAGTAACTATCTGTATCTGATGTTACCCGAGGACTACCGGGGGCTTTCCATCACGGTTCCTCATATCTGAAATTGCGTCCAGGTCCTGTAAATTACACATTTGGGCACTCCAATAGCTAGCTGCAGCCACCTCTCTCTGCGTTAGTCCCGCTTCCAACTCTCCATGCCATTGCTTCGGGTAAATCACGTTGTTATTGCATTCCACTACCGACCCACTACACTATCTGAACCCAAGAGCTTGTGTAATAAACACAATTCAACACCAACCCCTATGCAGTAACTATCTGTATCTGATGTTACCCGAGGACTACCGGGGGCTTTCCATCTTTTAACGGTTCCTCATATCTGAAATCGCGTCCAGGTCCTGTAAATTACACATTTGGGCACTCCAATAGCTAGCTGCAGCCACCTCTCTCTGCGTTAGTCCCGCTTCCAACTCTCCATGCCATTGCTTCGGGTAAATCACGTTGTTATTGCATTCCACTACCGACCCACTACACTATCTGAACCCAAGAGCTTGTGTAATAAACACAATTCAACACCAACCCCTATGCAGTAACTATCTGTATCTGATGTTACCCGAGGACTACCGGGGGCTTTCCATCTTTTAACGGTTCCTCATATCTGAAATCGCGTCCAGGTCCTGTAAATTACACATTTGGGCACTCCAATAGCTAGCTGCAGCCACCTCTCTCTGCGTTAGTCCCGCTTCCAACTCTCCATGCCATTGCTTCGGGTAAATCACGTTGTTATTGCATTCCACTACCGACCCACTACACTATCTGAACCCAAGAGCTTGTGTATTAACACAATTCAACACCAACCCCTATGCAGTAACTATCTGTATCTGATGTTACCCGAGGACTACTGTGGGCTTTCCATCTTTTAACGGTTCCTCATATCTGAAATCGCGTCCAGGTCCTGTAAATTACACATTTGGACACTCCAATAGCTAGCTGCAGCCACCTCTCTCTGCGTTAGTCCCGCTTCCAACTCTCCATGCCATTGCTTCGGGTAAATCACGTTGTTATTGCATTCCACTACCGACCCACTACACTATCTGATCCCAAGAGCTTGTGTAATAAACACAATTCAACACCAACCCCTATGCAGTAACTATCTGTATCTGATGTTACCTGAGGACTACTGTGGGCTTTCCATCTTTTAACGGTTCCTCATATCTGAAATCGCGTCCAGGTCCTGTAAATTACACATTTGGGCACTCCAATAGCTAGCTGCAGCCACCTCTCTCTGCGTTAGTCCCGCTTCCAACTCTCCATGCCATTGCTTCGGGTAAATCACGTTGTTATTGCATTCCACTACCGACCCACTACACTATCTGAACCCAAGAGCTTGTGTAATAAACACAATTCAACACCAACCCCTATGCAGTAACTATCTGTATCTGATGTTACCCGAGGACTACCGGGGGCTTTCCATCTTTTAACGGTTCCTCATATCTGAAATCGCGTCCAGGTCTTGTAAATTACACATTTGGGCACTCCAATAGCTAGCTGCAGCCACCTCTCTCTGCGTTAGTCCCGCTTCCAACTCTCCATGCCATTGCTTCGGGTAAATCACGTTGTTATTGCATTCCACTACCGACCCACTACACTATCTGAACCCAAGAGCTTGTGTAATAAACACAATTCAACACCAACCCCTATGCAGTAACTATCTGTATCTGATGTTACCCGAGGACTACCGGGGGCTTTCCATCTTTTAACGGTTCCTCATATCTGAAATCGCGTCCAGGTCCTGTAAATTACACATTTGGGCACTCCAATAGCTAGCTGCAGCCACCTCTCTCTGCGTTAGTCCCGCTTCCAACTCTCCATGCCATTGCTTCGGGTAAATCACGTTGTTATTGCATTCCACTACCGACCCACTACACTATCTGAACCCAAGAGCTTGTGTAATAAACACAATTCAACACCAACCCCTATGCAGTAACTATCTGTATCTGATGTTACCCGAGGACTACCGTGGGCTTTCCATCCTTTAACGGTTCCTCATATCTGAAATCGCGTCCAGGTCCTGTAAATTACACATTTGGACACTCCAATAGCTAGCTGCAGCCACCTCTCACTGCGTTAGTCCCGCTTCCAACTCTCCATGCCATTGCTTCGGGTAAATCACGTTGTTATTGCATTCCACTACCGACCCACTACACTATCTGATCCCAAGAGCTTGTGTAATAAACACAGTTCAACACCAACCCCTATGCAGTAACTATCTGTATCTGATGTTACCCGAGGACTACTGTGGGCTTTCCATCCTTTAACGGGTCCTCATATCTGAAATCGCGTCCAGGTCCTGTAAATTACACATTTGGACACTCCAATAGCTAGCTGCAACCACCTCTCTCTGCGTTAGTCCCGCTTCCAACTCTCCATGCCATTGCTTCGGGTAAATCACGTTGTTATTGCATTCCACTACCGACCCACTACACTATCTGAACCCAAGAGCTTGTGTAATAAACACAATTCAACACCAACCCCTATGCAGTAACTATCTGTATCTGATGTTACCCGGGGACTACCGTGGGCTTTCCATCCTTTAACGGTTCCTCATATCTGAAATCGCGTCCAGGTCCTGTAAATTACACATTTGGACACTCCAATAGCTAGCTGCAGCCAACTCTCTCTGCGTTAGTCCCGCTTCCAACTCTCCATGTCATTGCTTCGGGTAAATCACGTTGTTATTGCATTCCACTACCGACCCACTACACTATCTGAACCCAAGAGCTTGTGTAATAAACACAATTCAACACCAACCCCTATGCAGTAACTATCTGTATCTGAAGTTACCCGAGGACTACTGTGGGCTTTCCATCTTTTAACGGTTCCTCATATCTGAAATCGCGTCCAGGTCCTGTAAATTACACATTTGGGCACTCCAATAGCTAGCTGCAGCCACCTCTCTCTGCGTTAGTCCCGCTTCCAACTCTCCATGCCATTGCTTCGGGTAAATCACGTTGTTATTGCATTCCACTACCGACCCACTACACTATCTGAACCCAAGAGCTTGTGTAATAATCACAATTCAACACCAACCCCTATGCAGTAACTATCTGTATCTGATGTTACCCGAGGACTACTAGGGGCTTTCCATCTTTTAACGGTTCCTCATATCTGAAATCGCGTCCAGGTCCTGTAAATTACACATTTGGGCACTCCAATAGCTAGCTGCAGCCACCTCTCTCTGCGTTAGTCCCGCTTCCAACTCTCCATGCCATTGCTTCGGGTAAATCACGTTGTTATTGCATTCCACTACCGACCCACTACACTATCTGAACCCAAGAGCTTGTGTAATAAACACAATTCAACACCAACCCCTATGCAGTAACTATCTGTATCTGATGTTACGAGAGGACTACTGTGGGCTTTCCATCTTTTAACGGTTCCTCATATCTGAAATCGCGTCCAGGTCCTGTAAATTACACATTTGGGCACTCCAATAGCTAGCTACAGCCACCTCTCTCTGCGTTAGTCCCGCTTCCAACTCTCCATGCCATTGCTTCGGGTAAATCACGTTGTTATTGCATTCCACTACCGACCCACTACACGATCTGAACCCAAGAGCTTGTGTATTAACACAATTCAACACCAACCCCTATGCAGTAACTATCTGTATCTGATGTTACCCGAGGACTACTGTGGGCTTTCCATCTTTTAACGGTTCCTCATATCTGAAATCGCGTCCAGGTCCTGTAAATTACACATTTGGGCACTCCAATAGCTAGCTGCAGCCACCTCTCTCTGCGTTAGTCCCGCTTCCAACTCCCCATGCCATTGCTTCTGGTAAATCACGTTGTTATTGCATTCCACTACCGACCCACTACACTATCTGAACCCAAGAGCTTGTGTAATAAACACAATTCAACACCAACCCCTATGCAGTAACTATCTGTATCTGATGTTACCCGAGGACTACCGTGGGCTTTCCATCTTTTAACGGTTCCTCATATCTGAAATCGCGTCCAGGTCCTGTAAATTACACATTTGGGCACTCCAATAGCTAGCTGCAGCCACCTCTCTCTGCGTTAGTCCCGCTTCCAACTCTCCATGCCATTGCTTCGGGTAAATCACGTTGTTATTGCATTCCACTACCGACCCACTACACTATCTGAACCCAAGAGCTTGTGTATTAACACAATTCAACACCAACCCCTATGCAGTAACTATCTGTATCTGATGTTACCCGAGGACTACTGTGGGATTTCCATCTTTTAACGGTTCCTCATATCTGAAATCGGGTCCAGGTCCTGTAAATTACACATTTGGGCAATCCAATAGCTAGCTGCAGCCACCTCTCTCTGCGTTAGTCCCGCTTCCAACTCCCCATGCCATTGCTTCGGGTAAATCACGTTGTTATTGCATTCCACTACCGACCCACTACACTATCTGAACCCAAGAGCTTGTGTAATAAACACAATTCAACACCAACCCCTATGCAGTAACTATCTGTATCTGATGTTACCCGAGGACTACCGGGGGCTTTCCATCTTTTAACGGTTCCTCATATCTGAAATCGCGTCCAGGTCCTGTAAATTACACATTTGGGCACTCCAATAGCTAGCTGCAGCCACCTCTCTCTGCGTTAGTCCCGCTTCCAACTCTCCATGCCATTGCTTCGGGTAAATCACGTTGTTATTGCATTCCACTACCGACCCACTACACTATCTGAACCCAAGAGCTTGTGTATTAACACAATTCAACACCAACCCCTATGCAGTAACTATCTGTATCTGATGTTACCCGAGGACTACCGGGGGCTTTCCATCTTTTAACGGTTCCTCATATCTGAAATCGCGTCCAGGTCCTGTAAATTACACATTTGGGCACTCCAATAGCTAGCTGCAGCCACCTCTCTCTGCGTTAGTCCCGCTTCCAACTCTCCATGCCATTGCTTCGGGTAAATCACGTTGTTATTGCATTCCACTACCGACCCACTACACTATCTGAACCCAAGAGCTTGTGTAATAAACACAATTCAACACCAACCCCTATGCAGTAACTATCTGCATCTGATGTTACCCGAGGACTACCGTGGGCTTTCCATCCTTTAACGGTTCCTCATATCTGAAATCGCGTCCAGGTCCTGTAAATTACACATTTGGGCACTCCAATAGCTAGCTGCAGCCACCTCTCTCTGCGTTAGTCCCGCTTCCAACTCTCCATGCCATTGCTTCGGGTAAATCACGTTGTTATTGCATTCCACTACCGACCCACTACACTATCTGATCCCAAGAGCTTGTGTAATAAACACAATTCAACACCAACCCCTATGCAGTAACTATCTGTATCTGATGTTACCCGAGGACTACTGTGGGCTTTCCATCCTTTAACGGGTCCTCATATCTGAAATCGCGTCCAGGTCCTGTAAATTACACATTTGGACACTCCAATAGCTAGCTGCAACCACCTCTCTCTGCGTTAGTCCCGCTTCCAACTCTCCATGCCATTGCTTCGGGTAAATCACGTTGTTATTGCATTCCACTACCGACCCACTACACTATCTGAACCCAAGAGCTTGTGTAATAAACACAATTCAACACCAACCCCTATGCAGTAACTATCTGTATCTGATGTTACCCGGGGACTACCGTGGGCTTTCCATCCTTTAACGGTTCCTCATATCTGAAATCGCGTCCAGGTCCTGTAAATTACACATTTGGACACTCCAATAGCTAGCTGCAGCCACCTCTCTCTGCGTTAGTCCCGCTTCCAACTCTCCATGCCATTGCTTCGGGTAAATCACGTTGTTATTGCATTCCACTACCGACCCACTACACTATCTGAACCCAAGAGCTTGTGTAATAAACACAATTAAACACCAACCCCTATGCAGTAACTATCTGTATCTGATGTTACCCGAGGACTACCGTGGGCTTTCCATCCTTCAACGGTTCCTCATATCTGAAATCGCGTCCTGGTCCTGTAAATTACACATTTGGACACTCCAATAGCTAGCTGCAGCCACCTCTCTCTGCGTTAGTCCCGCTTCCAACTCTCCATGCCATTGCTTCGGGTAAATCACGTTGTTATTGCATTCCACTACCGACCCACTACACTATCTGAACCCAAGAGCTTGTGTAATAAACACAATTCAACACCAACCCCTATGCAGTAACTATCTGTATCTGATGTTACCCGAGGACTACCGTGGGCTTTCCATCCTTTTCCTCATATCTGAAATCGCGTCCAGGTCCTGTAAATTACACATTTGGACACTCCATTAGCTAGCTGCAGCCACCTCTCTCTGCGTTAGTCCCGCTTCCAACTCTCCATGCCATTGCTTCGGTTAAATCACGTTGTTATTGCATTCCACTACCGACCCACTACACTATCTGATCCCAAGAGCTTGTGTAATAAACACAATTCAACACCAACCCCTATGCAGTAACTATCTGTATCTGATGTTACCCGAGGACTACTGTGGGCTTTCCATCTTTTAACGGTTCCTCATATCTGAAATCGCGTCCAGGTCCTGTAAATAACACATTTGGGCACTCCAATAGCTAGCTGCAGCCACCTCTCTCTGCGTTAGTCCCGCTTCCAACTCTCCATGCCATTGCTTCGGGTAAATCACGTTGTTATTGCATTCCACTACCGACCCACTACACTATCTGAACCCAAGAGCTTGTGTAATAAACACAATTCAACACCAACCCCTATGCAGTAACTATCTGTATCTGATGTTACCCGAGGACTACCGGGGGCTTTCCATCTTTTAACGGTTCCTCATATCTGAAATTGCGTCCAGGTCCTGTAAATTACACATTTGGGCACTCCAATAGCTAGCTGCAGCCACCTCTCTCTGCGTTAGTCCCGCTTCCAACTCTCCATGCCATTGCTTCGGGTAAATCACGTTGTTATTGCATTCCACTACCGACCCACTACACTATCTGAACCCAAGAGCTTGTGTAATAAACACAATTCAACACCAACCCCTATGCAGTAACTATCTGTATCTGATGTTACCCGAGGACTACCGGGGGCTTTCCATCTTTTAACGGTTCCTCATATCTGAAATCGCGTCCAGGTCCTGTAAATTACACATTTGGGCACTCCAATAGCTAGCTGCAGCCACCTCTCTCTGCGTTAGTCCCGCTTCCAACTCTCCATGCCATTGCTTCGGGTAAATCACGTTGTTATTGCATTCCACTACCGACCCACTACACTATCTGAACCCAAGAGCTTGTGTAATAAACACAATTCAACACCAACCCCTATGCAGTAACTATCTGTATCTGATGTTACCCGAGGACTACCGGGGGCTTTCCATCTTTTAACGGTTCCTCATATCTGAAATCGCGTCCAGGTCCTGTAAATTACACATTTGGGCACTCCAATAGCTAGCTGCAGCCACCTCTCTCTGCGTTAGTCCCGCTTCCAACTCTCCATGCCATTGCTTCGGGTAAATCACGTTGTTATTGCATTCCACTACCGACACACTACACTATCTGAACCCAAGAGCTTGTGTATTAACACAATTCAACACCAACCCCTATGCAGTAACTATCTGTATCTGATGTTACCCGAGGACTACTGTGGGCTTTCCATCTTTTAACGGTTCCTCATATCTGAAATCGCGTCCAGGTCCTGTAAATTACACATTTGGACACTCCAATAGCTAGCTGCAGCCACCTCTCTCTGCGTTAGTCCCGCTTCCAACTCTCCATGCCATTGCTTCGGGTAAATCACGTTGTTATTGCATTCCACTACCGACCCACTACACTATCTGATCCCAAGAGCTTGTGTAATAAACACAATTCAACACCAACCCCTATGCAGTAACTATCTGTATCTGATGTTACCTGAGGACTACTGTGGGCTTTCCATCTTTTAACGGTTCCTCATATCTGAAATCGCGTCCAGGTCCTGTAAATTACACATTTGGGCACTCCAATAGCTAGCTGCAGCCACCTCTCTCTGCGTTAGTCCCGCTTCCAACTCTCCATGCCATTGCTTCGGGTAAATCACGTTGTTATTGCATTCCACTACCGACCCACTACACTATCTGAACCCAAGAGCTTGTGTAATAAACACAATTCAACACCAACCCCTATGCAGTAACTATCTGTATCTGATGTTACCCGAGGACTACCGGGGGCTTTCCATCTTTTAACGGTTCCTCATATCTGAAATCGCGTCCAGGTCCTGTAAATTACACATTTGGGCACTCCAATAGCTAGCTGCAGCCACCTCTCTCTGCGTTAGTCCCGCTTCCAACTCTCCATGCCATTGCTTCGGGTAAATCACGTTGTTATTGCATTCCACTACCGACCCACTACACTATCTGATCCCAAGAGCTTGTGTATTAACACAATTCAACACCAACCCCTATGCAGTAACTATCTGTATCTGATGTTACCCGAGGACTACTGTGGGCTTTCCATCTTTTAACGGTTCCTCATATCTGAAATCGCGTCCAGGTCCTGTAAATTACACATTTGGGCACTCCAATAGCTAGCTGCAGCCACCTCTCTCTGCGTTAGTCCCGCTTCCAACTCCCCATGCCATTGCTTCGGGTAAATCACGTTGTTATTGCATTCCACTACCGACCCACTACACTATCTGAACCCAAGAGCTTGTGTAATAAACACAATTCAACACCAACCCCTATGCAGTAACTATCTGTATCTGATGTTACCCGAGGACTACCGTGGGCTTTCCATCTTTTAACGGTTCCTCATATCTGAAATCGCGTCCAGGTCCTGTAAATTACACATTTGGGCACTCCAATAGCTAGCTGCAGCCACCTCTCTCTGCGTTAGTCCCGCTTCCAACTCTCCATGCCATTGCTTCGGGTAAATCACGTTGTTATTGCATTCCACTACCGACCCACTACACTATCTGAACCCAAGAGCTTGTGTAATAAACACAATTCAACACCAACCCCTATGCAGTAACTATCTGTATCTGATGTTACCCGAGGACTACCGGGGGCTTTCCATCTTTTAACGGTTCCTCATATCTGAAATCGCGTCCAGGTCCTGTAAATTACACATTTGGGCACTCCAATAGCTAGCTGCAGCCACCTCTCTCTGCGTTAGTCCCGCTTCCAACTCTCCATGCCATTGCTTCGGGTAAATCACGTTGTTATTGCATTCCACTACCGACCCACTACACTATCTGAACCCAAGAGCTTGTGTAATAAACACAATTCAACACCAACCCCTATGCAGTAACTATCTGTATCTGATGTTACCCGAGGACTACCGGGGGCTTTCCATCTTTTAACGGTTCCTCATATCTGAAATCGCGTCCAGGTCCTGTAAATTACACATTTGGGCACTCCAATAGCTAGCTGCAGCCACCTCTCTCTGCGTTAGTCCCGCTTCCAACTCTCCATGCCATTGCTTCGGGTAAATCACGTTGTTATTGCATTCCACTACCGACACACTACACTATCTGAACCCAAGAGCTTGTGTATTAACACAATTCAACACCAACCCCTATGCAGTAACTATCTGTATCTGATGTTACCCGAGGACTACTGTGGGCTTTCCATCTTTTAACGGTTCCTCATATCTGAAATCGCGTCCAGGTCCTGTAAATTACACATTTGGACACTCCAATAGCTAGCTGCAGCCACCTCTCTCTGCGTTAGTCCCGCTTCCAACTCTCCATGCCATTGCTTCGGGTAAATCACGTTGTTATTGCATTCCACTACCGACCCACTACACTATCTGATCCCAAGAGCTTGTGTAATAAACACAATTCAACACCAACCCCTATGCAGTAACTATCTGTATCTGATGTTACCTGAGGACTACTGTGGGCTTTCCATCTTTTAACGGTTCCTCATATCTGAAATCGCGTCCAGGTCCTGTAAATTACACATTTGGGCACTCCAATAGCTAGCTGCAGCCACCTCTCTCTGCGTTAGTCCCGCTTCCAACTCTCCATGCCATTGCTTCGGGTAAATCACGTTGTTATTGCATTCCACTACCGACCCACTACACTATCTGAACCCAAGAGCTTGTGTAATAAACACAATTCAACACCAACCCCTATGCAGTAACTATCTGTATCTGATGTTACCCGAGGACTACCGGGGGCTTTCCATCTTTTAACGGTTCCTCATATCTGAAATCGCGTCCAGGTCCTGTAAATTACACATTTGGGCACTCCAATAGCTAGCTGCAGCCACCTCTCTCTGCGTTAGTCCCGCTTCCAACTCTCCATGCCATTGCTTCGGGTAAATCACGTTGTTATTGCATTCCACTACCGACCCACTACACTATCTGATCCCAAGAGCTTGTGTATTAACACAATTCAACACCAACCCCTATGCAGTAACTATCTGTATCTGATGTTACCCGAGGACTACTGTGGGCTTTCCATCTTTTAACGGTTCCTCATATCTGAAATCGCGTCCAGGTCCTGTAAATTACACATTTGGGCACTCCAATAGCTAGCTGCAGCCACCTCTCTCTGCGTTAGTCCCGCTTCCAACTCCCCATGCCATTGCTTCGGGTAAATCACGTTGTTATTGCATTCCACTACCGACCCACTACACTATCTGAACCCAAGAGCTTGTGTAATAAACACAATTCAACACCAACCCCTATGCAGTAACTATCTGTATCTGATGTTACCCGAGGACTACCGTGGGCTTTCCATCTTTTAACGGTTCCTCATATCTGAAATCGCGTCCAGGTCCTGTAAATTACACATTTGGGCACTCCAATAGCTAGCTGCAGCCACCTCTCTCTGCGTTAGTCCCGCTTCCAACTCTCCATGCCATTGCTTCGGGTAAATCACGTTGTTATTGCATTCCACTACCGACCCACTACACTATCTGAACCCAAGAGCTTGTGTAATAAACACAATTCAACACCAACCCCTATGCAGTAACTATCTGTATCTGATGTTACCCGAGGACTACCGGGGGCTTTCCATCTTTTAACGGTTCCTCATATCTGAAATCGCGTCCAGGTCCTGTAAATTACACATTTGGGCACTCCAATAGCTAGCTGCAGCCACCTCTCTCTGCGTTAGTCCCGCTTCCAACTCTCCATGCCATTGCTTCGGGTAAATCACGTTGTTATTGCATTCCACTACCGACCCACTACACTATCTGAACCCAAGAGCTTGTGTAATAAACACAATTCAACACCAACCCCTATGCAGTAACTATCTGTATCTGATGTTACCCGAGGACTACCGGGGGCTTTCCATCTTTTAACGGTTCCTCATATCTGAAATCGCGTCCAGGTCCTGTAAATTACACATTTGGGCACTCCAATAGCTAGCTGCAGCCACCTCTCTCTGCGTTAGTCCCGCTTCCAACTCTCCATGCCATTGCTTCGGGTAAATCACGTTGTTATTGCATTCCACTACCGACACACTACACTATCTGAACCCAAGAGCTTGTGTATTAACACAATTCAACACCAACCCCTATGCAGTAACTATCTGTATCTGATGTTACCCGAGGACTACTGTGGGCTTTCCATCTTTTAACGGTTCCTCATATCTGAAATCGCGTCCAGGTCCTGTAAATTACACATTTGGACACTCCAATAGCTAGCTGCAGCCACCTCTCTCTGCGTTAGTCCCGCTTCCAACTCTCCATGCCATTGCTTCGGGTAAATCACGTTGTTATTGCATTCCACTACCGACCCACTACACTATCTGATCCCAAGAGCTTGTGTAATAAACACAATTCAACACCAACCCCTATGCAGTAACTATCTGTATCTGATGTTACCTGAGGACTACTGTGGGCTTTCCATCTTTTAACGGTTCCTCATATCTGAAATCGCGTCCAGGTCCTGTAAATTACACATTTGGGCACTCCAATAGCTAGCTGCAGCCACCTCTCTCTGCGTTAGTCCCGCTTCCAACTCTCCATGCCATTGCTTCGGGTAAATCACGTTGTTATTGCATTCCACTACCGACCCACTACACTATCTGAACCCAAGAGCTTGTGTAATAAACACAATTCAACACCAACCCCTATGCAGTAACTATCTGTATCTGATGTTACCCGAGGACTACCGGGGGCTTTCCATCTTTTAACGGTTCCTCATATCTGAAATCGCGTCCAGGTCCGGTAAATTACACATTTGGGCACTCCAATAGCTAGCTGCAGCCACCTCTCTCTGCGTTAGTCCCGCTTCCAACTCTCCATGCCATTGCTTCGGGTAAATCACGTTGTTATTGCATTCCACTACCGACCCACTACACTATCTGATCCCAAGAGCTTGTGTATTAACACAATTCAACACCAACCCCTATGCAGTAACTATCTGTATCTGATGTTACCCGAGGACTACTGTGGGCTTTCCATCTTTTAACGGTTCCTCATATCTGAAATCGCGTCCAGGTCCTGTAAATTACACATTTGGGCACTCCAATAGCTAGCTGCAGCCACCTCTCTCTGCGTTAGTCCCGCTTCCAACTCCCCATGCCATTGCTTCGGGTAAATCACGTTGTTATTGCATTCCACTACCGACCCACTACACTATCTGAACCCAAGAGCTTGTGTAATAAACACAATTCAACACCAACCCCTATGCAGTAACTATCTGTATCTGATGTTACCCGAGGACTACCGTGGGCTTTCCATCTTTTAACGGTTCCTCATATCTGAAATCGCGTCCAGGTCCTGTAAATTACACATTTGGGCACTCCAATAGCTAGCTGCAGCCACCTCTCTCTGCGTTAGTCCCGCTTCCAACTCTCCATGCCATTGCTTCGGGTAAATCACGTTGTTATTGCATTCCACTACCGACCCACTACACTATCTGAACCCAAGAGCTTGTGTAATAAACACAATTCAACACCAACCCCTATGCAGTAACTATCTGTATCTGATGTTACCCGAGGACTACCGGGGGCTTTCCATCTTTTAACGGTTCCTCATATCTGAAATCGCGTCCAGGTCCTGTAAATTACACATTTGGGCACTCCAATAGCTAGCTGCAGCCACCTCTCTCTGCGTTAGTCCCGCTTCCAACTCTCCATGCCATTGCTTCGGGTAAATCACGTTGTTATTGCATTCCACTACCGACCCACTACACTATCTGAACCCAAGAGCTTGTGTAATAAACACAATTCAACACCAACCCCTATGCAGTAACTATCTGTATCTGATGTTACCCGAGGACTACCGGGGGCTTTCCATCTTTTAACGGTTCCTCATATCTGAAATCGCGTCCAGGTCCTGTAAATTACACATTTGGGCACTCCAATAGCTAGCTGCAGCCACCTCTCTCTGCGTTAGTCCCGCTTCCAACTCTCCATGCCATTGCTTCGGGTAAATCACGTTGTTATTGCATTCCACTACCGACCCACTACACTATCTGAACCCAAGAGCTTGTGTATTAACACAATTCAACACCAACCCCTATGCAGTAACTATCTGTATCTGATGTTACCCGAGGACTACTGTGGGCTTTCCATCTTTTAACGGTTCCTCATATCTGAAATCGCGTCCAGGTCCTGTAAATTACACATTTGGACACTCCAATAGCTAGCTGCAGCCACCTCTCTCTGCGTTAGTCCCGCTTCCAACTCTCCATGCCATTGCTTCGGGTAAATCACGTTGTTATTGCATTCCACTACCGACCCACTACACTATCTGATCCCAAGAGCTTGTGTAATAAACACAATTCAACACCAACCCCTATGCAGTAACTATCTGTATCTGAAGTTACCCGAGGACTACTGTGGGCTTTCCATCTTTTAACGGTTCCTCATATCTGAAATCGCGTCCAGGTCCTGTAAATTACACATTTGGGCACTCCAATAGCTAGCTGCAGCCACCTCTCTCTGCGTTAGTCCCGCTTCCAACTCTCCATGCCATTGCTTCGGGTAAATCACGTTGTTATTGCATTCCACTACCGACCCACTACACTATCTGAACCCAAGAGCTTGTGTAATAAACACAATTCAACACCAACCCCTATGCAGTAACTATCTGTATCTGATGTTACCCGAGGAATACTGTGGGCTTTCCATCTTTTAACGGTTCCTCATATCTGAAATCGCGTCCAGGTCCTGTAAATTACACATTTGGGCACTCCAATAGCTAGCTGCAGCCACCTCTCTCTGCGTTAGTCCCGCTTCCAACTCTCCATGCCATTGCTTCGGGTAAATCACGTTGTTATTGCATTCCACTACCGACCCACTACACTATCTGAACCCAAGAGCTTGTGTAATAAACACAATTCAACACCAACCCCTATGCAGTAACTATCTGTATCTGATGTTACCCGAGGACTACCGGGGGCTTTCCATCTTTTAACGGTTCCTCATATCTGAAATCGCGTCCAGGTCCTGTAAATTACACATTTGGGCACTCCAATAGCTAGCTGCAGCCACCTCTCTCTGCGTTAGTCCCGCTTCCAACTCTCCATGCCATTGCTTCGGGTAAATCACGTTGTTATTGCATTCCACTACCGACCCACTACACTATCTGAACCCAAGAGCTTGTGTAATAAACACAATTCAACACCAACCCCTATGCAGTAACTATCTGTATCTGAAGTTACCCGAGGACTACTGTGGGCTTTCCATCTTTTAACGGTTCCTCATATCTGAAATCGCGTCCAGGTCCTGTAAATTACACATTTGGGCACTCCAATAGCTAGCTGCAGCCACCTCTCTCTGCGTTAGTCCCGCTTCCAACTCTCCATGCCATTGCTTCGGGTAAATCACGTTGTTATTGCATTCCACTACCGACCCACTACACTATCTGAACCCAAGAGCTTGTGTAATAAACACAATTCAACACCAACCCCTATGCAGTAACTATCTGTATCTGATGTTACCCGAGGACTACCGGGGGCTTTCCATCTTTTAACGGTTCCTCATATCTGAAATCGCGTCCAGGTCCTGTAAATTACACATTTGGGCACTCCAATAGCTAGCTGCAGCCACCTCTCTCTGCGTTAGTCCCGCTTCCAACTCTCCATGCCATTGCTTCGGGTAAATCACGTTGTTATTGCATTCCACTACCGACCCACTACACTATCTGAACCCAAGAGCTTGTGTAATAAACACAATTCAACACCAACCCCTATGCAGTAACTATCTGTATCTGATGTTACCCGAGGACTACCGTGGGCTTTCCATCCTTTAACGGTTCCTCATATCTGAAATCGCGTCCAGGTCCTGTAAATTACACATTTGGACACTCCAATAGCTAGCTGCAGCCACCTCTCTCTGCGTTAGTCCCGCTTCCAACTCTCCATGCCATTGCTTCGGGTAAATCACGTTGTTATTGCATTCCACTACCGACCCACTACACTATCTGATCCCAAGAGCTTGTGTAATAAACACAATTCAACACCAACCCCTATGCAGTAACTATCTGTATCTGATGTTACCCGAGGACTACTGTGGGCTTTCCATCCTTTAACGGGTCCTCATATCTGAAATCGCGTCCAGGTCCTGTAAATTACACATTTGGACACTCCAATAGCTAGCTGCAACCACCTCTCTCTGCGTTAGTCCCGCTTCCAACTCTCCATGCCATTGCTTCGGGTAAATCACGTTGTTATTGCATTCCACTACCGACCCACTACACTATCTGAACCCAAGAGCTTGTGTAATAAACACAATTCAACACCAACCCCTATGCAGTAACTATCTGTATCTGATGTTACCCGGGGACTACCGTGGGCTTTCCATCCTTTAACGGTTCCTCATATCTGAAATCGCGTCCAGGTCCTGTAAATTACACATTTGGACACTCCAATAGCTAGCTGCAGCCACCTCTCTCTGCGTTAGTCCCGCTTCCAACTCTCCATGTCATTGCTTCGGGTAAATCACGTTGTTATTGCATTCCACTACCGACCCACTACACTATCTGAACCCAAGAGCTTGTGTAATAAACACAATTCAACACCAACCCCTATGCAGTAACTATCTGTATCTGAAGTTACCCGAGGACTACTGTGGGCTTTCCATCTTTTAACGGTTCCTCATATCTGAAATCGCGTCCAGGTCCTGTAAATTACACATTTGGGCACTCCAATAGCTAGCTGCAGCCACCTCTCTCTGCGTTAGTCCCGCTTCCAACTCTCCATGCCATTGCTTCGGGTAAATCACGTTGTTATTGCATTCCACTACCGACCCACTACACCATCTGAACCCAAGAGCTTGTGTAATAAACACAATTCAACACCAACCCCTATGCAGTAACTATCTGTATCTGATGTTACCCGAGGACTACTAGGGGCTTTCCATCTTTTAACGGTTCCTCATATCTGAAATCGCGTCCAGGTCCTGTAAATTACACATTTGGGCACTCCAATAGCTAGCTGCAGCCACCTCTCTCTGCGTTAGTCCCGCTTCCAACTCTCCATGCCATTGCTTCGGGTAAATCACGTTGTTATTGCATTCCACTACCGACCCACTACACTATCTGAACCCAAGAGCTTGTGTAATAAACACAATTCAACACCAACCCCTATGCAGTAACTATCTGTATCTGATGTTACCCGAGGACTACTGTGGGCTTTCCATCTTTTAACGGTTCCTCATATCTGAAATCGCGTCCAGGTCCTGTAAATTACACATTTGGGCACTCCAATAGCTAGCTGCAGCCACCTCTCTCTGCGTTAGTCCCGCTTCCAACTCTCCATGCCATTGCTTCGGGTAAATCACGTTGTTATTGCATTCCACTACCGACCCACTACACTATCTGAACCCAAGAGCTTGTGTAATAAACACAATTCAACACCAACCCCTATGCAGTAACTATCTGTATCTGATGTTACGAGAGGACTACTGTGGGCTTTCCATCTTTTAACGGTTCCTCATATCTGAAATCGGGTCCAGGTCCTGTAAATTACACATTTGGGCACTCCAATAGCTAGCTACAGCCACCTCTCTCTGCGTTAGTCCCGCTTCCAACTCTCCATGCCATTGCTTCGGGTAAATCACGTTGTTATTGCATTCCACTACCGACCCACTACACGTCCTGAACCCAAGAGCTTGTGTATTAACACAATTCAACACCAACCCCTATGCAGTAACTATCTGTATCTGATGTTACCCGAGGACTACTGTGGGCTTTCCATCTTTTAACGGTTCCTCATATCTGAAATCGCGTCCAGGTCCTGTAAATTACACATTTGGGCACTCCAATAGCTAGCTGCAGCCACCTCTCTCTGCGTTAGTCCCGCTTCCAACTCCCCATGCCATTGCTTCGGGTAAATCACGTTGTTATTGCATTCCACTACCGACCCACTACACTATCTGAACCCAAGAGCTTGTGTAATAAACACAATTCAACACCAACCCCCATGCAGTAACTATCTGTATCTGATGTTACCCGAGGACTACCGTGGGCTTTCCATCTTTTAACGGTTCCTCATATCTGAAATCGCGTCCAGGTCCTGTAAATTACACATTTGGGCACTCCAATAGCTAGCTGCAGCCACCTCTCTCTGCGTTAGTCCCGCTTCCAACTCTCCATGCCATTGCTTCGGGTAAATCACGTTGTTATTGCATTCCACTACCGACCCACTACACTATCTGAACCCAAGAGCTTGTGTATTAACACAATTCAACACCAACCCCTATGCAGTAACTATCTGTATCTGATGTTACCCGAGGACTACTGTGGGATTTCCATCTTTTAACGGTTCCTCATATCTGAAATTGGGTCCAGGTCCTGTAAATTACACATTTGGGCAATCCAATAGCTAGCTGCAGCCACCTCTCTCTGCGTTAGTCCCGCTTCCAACTCCCCATGCCATTGCTTCGGGTAAATCACGTTGTTATTGCATTCCACTACCGACCCACTACACTATCTGAACCCAAGAGCTTGTGTAATAAACACAATTCAACACCAACCCCTATGCAGTAACTATCTGTATCTGATGTTACCCGAGGACTACCGGGGGCTTTCCATCTTTTAACGGTTCCTCATATCTGAAATCGCGTCCAGGTCCTGTAAATTACACATTTGGGCACTCCAATAGCTAGCTGCAGCCACCTCTCTCTGCGTTAGTCCCGCTTCCAACTCTCCATGCCATTGCTTCGGGTAAATCACGTTGTTATTGCATTCCACTACCGACCCACTACACTATCTGAACCCAAGAGCTTGTGTATTAACACAATTCAACACCAACCCCTATGCAGTAACTATCTGTATCTGATGTTACCCGAGGACTACTAGGGGCTTTCCATCTTTTAACGGTTCCTCATATCTGAAATCGCGTCCAGGTCCTGTAATTTACACATTTGGGCACTCCAATAGCTAGCTGCAGCCACCTCTCTCTGCGTTAGTCCCGCTTCCAACTCTCCATGCCATTGCTTCGGGTAAATCACGTTGTTATTGCATTCCACTACCGACCCACTACACTATCTGAACCCAAGAGCTTGTGTAATAAACACAATTCAACACCAACCCCTATGCAGTAACTATCTGTATCTGATGTTACCCGTGGACTACCGGGGGCTTTCCATCTTTTAACGGTTCCTCATATCTGAAATCGCGTCCAGGTCCTGTAAATTACACATTTGGGCACTCCAATAGCTAGCTGCAGCCACCTCTCTCTGCGTTAGTCCCGCTTCCAACTCTCCATGCCATTGCTTCGGGTAAATCACGTTGTTATTGCATTCCACTACCGATCCACTACACTATCTGAACCCAAGAGCTTGTGTAATAAACACAATTCAACACCAACCCCTATGCAGTAACTATCTGTATCTGAAGTTACCCGAGGACTACTGTGGGCTTTCCATCTTTTAACGGTTCCTCATATCTGAAATCGCGTCCAGGTCCTGTAAATTACACATTTGGGCACTCCAATAGCTAGCTGCAGCCACCTCTCTCTGCGTTAGTCCCGCTTCCAACTCTCCATGCCATTGCTTCGGGTAAATCACGTTGTTATTGCATTCCACTACCGACCCACTACACTATCTGAACCCAAGAGCTTGTGTAATAAACACAATTCAACACCAACCCCTATGCAGTAACTATCTGTATCTGATGTTACCCGAGGAATACTGTGGGCTTTCCATCTTTTAACGGTTCCTCATATCTGAAATCGCGTCCAGGTCCTGTAAATTACACATTTGGGCACTCCAATAGCTAGCTGCAGCCACCTCTCTCTGCGTTAGTCCCGCTTCCAACTCTCCATGCCATTGCTTCGGGTAAATCACGTTGTTATTGCATTCCACTACCGACCCACTACACTATCTGAACCCAAGAGCTTGTGTAATAAACACAATTCAACACCAACCCCTATGCAGTAACTATCTGTATCTGATGTTACCCGAGGACTACCGGGGGCTTTCCATCTTTTAACGGTTCCTCATATCTGAAATCGCGTCCAGGTCCTGTAAATTACACATTTGGGCACTCCAATAGCTAGCTGCAGCCACCTCTCTCTGCGTTAGTCCCGCTTCCAACTCTCCATGCCATTGCTTCGGGTAAATCACGTTGTTATTGCATTCCACTACCGACCCACTACACTATCTGAACCCAAGAGCTTGTGTAATAAACACAATTCAACACCAACCCCTATGCAGTAACTATCTGTATCTGAAGTTACCCGAGGACTACTGTGGGCTTTCCATCTTTTAACGGTTCCTCATATCTGAAATCGCGTCCAGGTCCTGTAAATTACACATTTGGGCACTCCAATAGCTAGCTGCAGCCACCTCTCTCTGCGTTAGTCCCGCTTCCAACTCTCCATGCCATTGCTTCGGGTAAATCACGTTGTTATTGCATTCCACTACCGACCCACTACACTATCTGAACCCAAGAGCTTGTGTAATAAACACAATTCAACACCAACCCCTATGCAGTAACTATCTGTATCTGATGTTACCCGAGGACTACCGGGGGCTTTCCATCTTTTAACGGTTCCTCATATCTGAAATCGCGTCCAGGTCCTGTAAATTACACATTTGGGCACTCCAATAGCTAGCTGCAGCCACCTCTCTCTGCGTTAGTCCCGCTTCCAACTCTCCATGCCATTGCTTCGGGTAAATCACGTTGTTATTGCATTCCACTACCGACCCACTACACTATCTGATCCCAAGAGCTTGTGTAATAAACACAATTCAACACCAACCCCTATGCAGTAACTATCTGTATCTGATGTTACCTGAGGACTACTGTGGGCTTTCCATCTTTTAACGGTTCCTCATATCTGAAATCGCGTCCAGGTCCTGTAAATTACACATTTGGGCACTCCAATAGCTAGCTGCAGCCACCTCTCTCTGCGTTAGTCCCGCTTCCAACTCTCCATGCCATTGCTTCGGGTAAATCACGTTGTTATTGCATTCCACTACCGACCCACTACACTATCTGAACCCAAGAGCTTGTGTAATACACACAATTCAACACCAACCCCTATGCAGTAACTATCTGTATCTGATGTTACCCGAGGACTACCGGGGGCTTTCCATCTTTTAACGGTTCCTCATATCTGAAATCGCGTCCAGGTCCTGTAAATTACACATTTGGGCACTCCAATAGCTAGCTGCAGCCACCTCTCTCTGCGTTAGTCCCGCTTCCAACTCTCCATGCCATTGCTTCGGGTAAATCACGTTGTTATTGCATTCCACTACCGACCCACTACACTATCTGAACCCAAGAGCTTGTGTAATAAACACAATTCAACACCAACCCCTATGCAGTAACTATCTGTATCTGATGTTACCCGAGGACTACCGGGGGCTTTCCATCTTTTAACGGTTCCTCATATCTGAAATCGCGTCCAGGTCCTGTAAATTACACATTTGGGCACTCCAATAGCTAGCTGCAGCCACCTCTCTCTGCGTTAGTCCCGCTTCCAACTCTCCATGCCATTGCTTCGGGTAAATCACGTTGTTATTGCATTCCACTACCGACCCACTACACTATCTGAACCCAAGAGCTTGTGTAATAAACACAATTCAACACCAACCCCTATGCAGTAACTATCTGTATCTGATGTTACCCGAGGACTACCGTGGGCTTTCCATCCTTTAACGGTTCCTCATATCTGAAATCTCGTCCAGGACCTGTAAATTACACATTTGGACACTCCAATAGCTAGCTGCAGCCACCTCTCTCTGCGTTAGTCCCGCTTCCAACTCTCCATGCCATTGCTTCGGGTAAATCACGTTGTTATTGCATTCCACTACCGACCCACTACACTATCTGATCCCAAGAGCTTGTCTAATAAACACAATTCAACACCAACCCCTATGCAGTAACTATCTGTATCTGATGTTACCCGAGGACTACTGTGGGCTTTCCATCCTTTAACGGGTCCTCATATCTGAAATCGCGTCCAGGTCCTGTAAATTACACATTTGGAAACTCCAATAGCTAGCTGCAACCACCTCTCTCTGCGTTAGTCCCGCTTCCAACTCTCCATGCCATTGCTTCGGGTAAATCACGTTGTTATTGCATTCCACTACCGACCCACTACACTATCTGAACCCAAGAGCTTGTGTAATAAACACAATTCAACACCAACCCCTATGCAGTAACTATCTGTATCTGATGTTACCCGGGGACTACCGTGGGCTTTCCATCCTTTAACGGTTCCTCATATCTGAAATCGCGTCCAGGTGCTGTAAATTACACATTTGGACACTCCAATAGCTAGCTGCAGCCACCTCTCTCTGCGTTAGTCCCGCTTCCAACTCTCCATGTCATTGCTTCGGGTAAATCACGTTGTTATTGCATTCCACTACCGACCCACTACACTATCTGAACCCAAGAGCTTGTGTAATAAACACAATTCAACACCAACCCCTATGCAGTAACTATCTGTATCTGATGTTACCCGAGGAATACTGTGGGCTTTCCATCTTTTAACGGTTCCTCATATCTGAAATCGCGTCCAGGTCCTGTAAATTACACATTTGGGCACTCCAATAGCTAGCTGCAGCCACCTCTCTCTGCGTTAGTCCCGCTTCCAACTCTCCATGCCATTGCTTCGGGTAAATCACGTTGTTATTGCATTCCACTACCGACCCACTACACTATCTGAACCCAAGAGCTTGTGTAATAAACACAATTCAACACCAACCCCTATGCAGTAACTATCTGTATCTGATGTTACGAGAGGACTACTGTGGGCTTTCCATCTTTTAACGGTTCCTCATATCTGAAATCGCGTCCAGGTCCTGTAAATTACACATTTGGGCACTCCAATAGCTAGCTACAGCCACCTCTCTCTGCGTTAGTCCCGCTTCCAACTCTCCATGCCATTGCTTCGGGTAAATCACGTTGTTATTGCATTCCACTACCGACCCACTACACGATCTGAACCCAAGAGCTTGTGTATTAACACTATTCAACACCAACCCCTATGCAGTAACTATCTGTATCTGATGTTACCCGAGGACTACTGTGGGCTTTCCATCTTTTAACGGTTCCTCATATCTGAAATCGCGTCCAGGTCCTGTAAATTACACATTTGGGCACTCCAATAGCTAGCTGCAGCCACCTCTCTCTGCGTTAGTCCCGCTTCCAACTCTCCATGCCATTGCTTCGGGTAAATCACGTTGTTATTGCATTCCACTACCGACCCACTACACTATCTGAACCCAAGAGCTTGTGTAATAAACACAATTCAACACCAACCCCTATGCAGTAACTATCTGTATCTGATGTTACCCGAGGACTACCGTGGGCTTTCCATCTTTTAACGGTTCCTCATATCTGAAATCGCGTCCAGGTCCTGTAAATTACACATTTGGGCACTCCAATAGCTAGCTGCAGCCACCTCTCTCTGCGTTAGTTCCGCTTCCAACTCTCCATGCCATTGCTTCGGGTAAATCACGTTGTTATTGCATTCCACTACCGACCCACTACACTATCTGAACCCAAGAGCTTGTGTATTAACACAATTCAACACCAACCCCTATGCAGTAACTATCTGTATCTGATGTTACCCGAGGACTACTGTGGGATTTCCATCTTTTAACGGTTCCTCATATCTGAAATCGGGTCCAGGTCCTGTAAATTACACATTTGGGCAATCCAATAGCTAGCTGCAGCCACCTCTCTCTGCGTTAGTCCCGCTTCCAACTCCCCATGCCATTGCTTCGGGTAAATCACGTTGTTATTGCATTCCACTACCGACCCACTACACTATCTGAACCCAAGAGCTTGTGTAATAAACACAATTCAACACCAACCCCTATGCAGTAACTATCTGTATCTGATGTTACCCGAGGACTACCGGGGGCTTTCCATCTTTTAACGGTTCCTCATATCTGAAATCGCGTCCAGGTCCTGTAAATTACACATTTGGGCACTCCAATAGCTAGCTGCAGCCACCTCTCTCTGTGTTAGTCCCGCTTCCAACTCTCCATGCCATTGCTTCGGGTAAATCACGTTGTTATTGCATTCCACTACCGACCCACTACACTATCTGAACCCAAGAGCTTGTGTATTAACACAATTCAACACCAACCCCTATGCAGTAACTATCTGTATCTGATGTTACCCGAGGACTACTAGGGGCTTTCCATCTTTTAACGGTTCCTCATATCTGAAATCGCGTCCAGGTCCTGTAAATTACACATTTGGGCACTCCAATAGCTAGCTGCAGCCACCTCTCTCTGCGTTAGTCCCGCTTCCAACTCTCCATGCCATTGCTTCGGGTAAATCACGTTGTTATTGCATTCCACTACCGACCCACTACACTATCTGAACCCAAGAGCTTGTGTAATAAACACAATTCAACACCAACCCCTATGCAGTAACTATCTGTATCTGATGTTACCCGAGGACTACCGGGGGCTTTCCATCTTTTAACGGTTCCTCATATCTGAAATCGCGTCCAGGTCCTGTAAATTACACATTTGGGCACTCCAATAGCTAGCTGCAGCCACCTCTCTCTGCGTTAGTCCCGCTTCCAACTCTCCATGCCATTGCTTCGGGTAAATCACGTTGTTATTGCATTCCACTACCGACCCACTACACTATCTGAACCCAAGAGCTTGTGTAATAAACACAATTCAACACCAACCCCTATGCAGTAACTATCTGTATCTGATGTTAACCGAGGACTACCGGGGGCTTTCCATCTTTTAACGGTTCCTCATATCTGAAATCGCGTCCAGGTTCTGTAAATTACACATTTGGACACTCCAATAGCTAGCTGCAGCCACCTCTCTCTGCGTTAGTCCCGCTTCCAACTCTCCATGCCATTGCTTCGGGTAAATCACGTTGTTATTGCATTCCACTACCGACCCACTACACTATCTGATCCCAAGAGCTTGTGTAATAAACACAATTCAACACCAACCCCTATGCAGTAACTATCTGTATCTGATGTTACCTGAGGACTACTGTGGGCTTTCCATCCTTTAACGGGTCCTCATATCTGAAATCGCGTCCAGGTCCTGTAAATTACACATTGGACACTCCAATAGCTAGCTGCAAACACCTCTTTCTGCGTTAGTCCCGCTTCCAACTCTCCATGCCATTGCTTCGGGTAAATCACGTTGTTATTGCATTCCACTACCGACCCACTACACTATCTGAACCCAAGAGCTTGTGTAATAAACACAATTCAACACCAACCCCTATGCAGTAACTATCTGTATCTGATGTTACCCGGGGACTACCGTGGGCTTTCCATCCTTTAACGGTTCCTCATATCTGAAATCGCGTCCAGGTCCTGTAAATTACACATTTGGACACTCCAATAGCTAGCTGCAGCCACCTCTCTCTGCGTTAGTCCCGCTCCCAACTCTTCATGCCATTGCTTCGGGTAAATCACGTTGTTATTGCATTCCACTACCGACCCACTACACTATCTGAACCCAAGAGCTTGTGTAATAAACACAATTCAACACCAACCCCTATGCAGTAACTATCTGTATCTGATGTTACCCGAGGACTACCGTGGGCTTTCCATCCTTCAACGGTTCCTCATATCTGAAATCGCGTCCAGGTCCTGTAAATTACACATTTGGACACTCCAATAGCTAGCTGCAGCCACCTCTTTCTGCGTTAGTCCCGCTTCCAACTCTCCATGCCATTGCTTCGGGTAAATCACGTTGTTATTGCATTCCACTACCGACCCACTACACTATCTGAACCCAAGAGCTTGTGTAATAAACACAATTCAACACCAACCCCTATGCAGTAACTATCTGTATCTGATGTTACCCGAGGACTACCGTGGGCTTTCCATCCTTTTCCTCATATCTGAAATCGCGTCCATGTCCTGTAAATTACACATTTGGACACTCCATTAGCTAGCTGCAGCCACCTCTCTCTGCGTTAGTCCCGCTTCCAACTCTCCATGCCATTGCTTCGGGTAAATCACGTTGTTATTGCATTCCACTACCGACCCACTACACTATCTGAACCCAAGAGCTTGTGTAATAAACACAATTCAACACCAACCCCTATGCAGTAACTATCTGTATCTGATGTTACCCGAGGACTACCGGGGGCTTTCCATCTTTTAACGGTTCCTCATATCTGAAATCGCGTCCAGGTCCTGTAAATTACACATTTGGGCACTCCAATAGCTAGCTGCAGCCACCTCTCTCTGCGTTAGTCCCGCTTCCAACTCTCCATGCCATTGCTTCGGGTAAATCACATTGTTATTGCATTCCACTACCGACCCACTACACTATCTGAACCCAAGAGCTTGTGTAATAAACACAATTCAACACCAACCCCTATGCAGTAACTATCTGTATCTGATGTTACCCGAGGACTACTGTGCGCTTACCATCCTTTAACGGTTCCTCATATATGAAATCGCGTCCAGGTCCTGTAAATTACACATTTGGACACTCCAATAGCTAGCTGCAGCCACCTCTCTCTGCGTTAGTCCCGCTTCCAACTCTCCATGCCATTGCTTCGGGTAAATCACGTTGTTATTGCATTCCACTACCGACCCACTACACTATCTGAACCCAAGAGCTTGTGTAATAAACACAATTCAACACCAACCCCTATGCAGTAACTATCTGTATCTGATGTTACCTGAGGACTACTGTGGGCTTTCCATCTTTTAACGGTTCCTCATATCTGAAATCGCGTCCAGGTCCTGTAAATTACACATTTGGGCACTCCAATAGCTAGCTGCAGCCACCTCTCTCTGCGTTAGTCCCGCTTCCATATCTCCATGCCATTGCTTCGGGTAAATCACGTTGTTATTGCATTCCACTACCGACCCACTACACTATCTGAACCCAAGAGCTTGTGTAATAAACACAATTCAACACCAACCCCTATGCAGTAACTATCTGTATCTGATGTTACCCGAGGACTACCGTTGGCTTTCCATCCTTCAACGGTTCCTCATATCTGAAATCGCGTCCAGGTCCTGTAAATTACACATTTGGGCACTCCAATAGCTAGCTGCAGCCACCTCTCTCTGCGTTAGTCCCGCTTCCAACTCTCCATGCCATTGCTTCGGGTAAATCACGTTGTTATTGCATTCCACTACCGACCCACTACACTATCTGAACCCAAGAGCTTGTGTAATAAACACAATTCAACACCAACCCCTATGCAGTAACTATCTGTATCTGATGTTACCCGAGGACTACTGTGGGCTTTCCATCCTTTAACTGTTCCTCATATCTGAAATCGCGTCCAGGTCCTGTAAATTACACATTTGGGCACTCCAATAGCTAGCTGCAGCCACCTCTCTCTGCGTTAGTCCCGCTTCCACCTCTCCATGCCATTGCTTCGGGTAAATCACGTTGTTATTGCATTCCACTACCGACCCACTACACTATCTGAACCCAAGAGCTTGTGTAATAAACACAATTCAACACCAACCCCTATGCAGTAACTATCTGTATCTGATGTTACCCGAGGACTACTGTGGGCTTTCCATCTTTTATCGGTTCCTCATATCTGAAATCGCGTCCAGGTCCTGTAAATTACACATTTGGGCACTCCAATAGCTAGCTGCAGCCACCTCTCTCTGCGTTAGTCCCGCTTCCAACTCTCCATGCCATTGCTTCGGGTAAATCACGTTGTTATTGCATTCCACTACCGACCCACTACACTATCTGAACCCAAGAGCTTGTGTATTAACACAATTCAACACCAACCCCTATGCAGTAACTATCTGTATCTGATGTTACCCGAGGACTACTGTGGGCTTTCCATCTTTTAACGGTTCCTCATATCTGAAATCGCGTCCAGGTCCTGTAAATTACACATTTGGGCACTCCAATAGCTAGCTGCAGCCACCTCTCTCTGCGTTACTCCCGCTTCCAACTCTCCATGCCATTGCTTCGGGTAAATCACGTTGTTATTGCATTCCACTACCGACCCACTACACTATCTGAACCCAAGAGCTTGTGTAATAAACACAATTCAACACCAACCCCTATGCAGTAACTATCTGTATCTGATGTTACCCGAGGACTACCGGGGGCTTTCCATCTTTTAACGGTTCCTCATATCTGAAATCGCGTCCAGGTCCTGTAAATTACACATTTGGGCACTCCAATAGCTAGCTGCAGCCACCTCTCTCTGCGTTAGTCCTGCTTCCAACTCTCCATGCCATTGCTTCGGGTAAATCACGTTGTTATTGCATTCCACTACCGACCCACTACACTATCTGAACCCAAGAGCTTGTGTATTAACACAATTCAACACCAACCCCTATGCAGTAACTATCTGTATCTGATGTTACCCGAGGACTACCGTGGGCTTTCCATCCTTTAACGGGTCCTCATATCTGAAATCGCGTCCAGGTCCTGTAAATTACACATTTGGACACTCCAATAGCTAGCTGCAGCCACCTCTCTCTGCGTTAGTCCCGCTTCCAACTCTCCATCCCATTGCTTCGGGTAAATCACGTTGTTATTGCATTCCACTACCGACCCACTACACTATCTGAACCCAAGAGCTTGTGTAATGAACACAATTCAACACCAACCCCTATGCAGTAACTATCTGTATCTGATGTTACCCGAGGACTACCGGGGGCTTTCCATCTTTTAACGGTTCCTCATATCTGAAATCGCGTCCAGGTCCTGTAAATTACACATTTGGGCACTCCAATAGCTAGCTGCAGCCACCTCTCTCTGCGTTAGTCCCGCTTCCAACTCTCCATGCCATTGCTTCGGGTAAATCACGTTGTTATTGCATTCCACTACCGACCCACTACACTATCTGAACCCAAGAGCTTGTGTAATAAACACAATTCAACACCAACCCCTATGCAGTAACTATCTGTATCTGATGTTACCCGAGGACTACCGGGGGCTTTCCATCTTTTAACGGTTCCTCATATCTGAAATCGCGTCCAGGTCCTGTAAATTACACATTTGGGCACTCCAATAGCTAGCTGCAGCCACCTCTCTCTGCGTTAGTCCCGCTTCCAACTCTCCATGCCATTGCTTCGGGTAAATCACGTTGTTATTGCATTCCACTACCGACCCACTACACTATCTGATCCCAAGAGCTTGTGTAATAAACACAATTCAACACCAACCCCTATGCAGTAACTATCTGTATCTGATGTTACCCGAGGACTACTGTGGGCTTTCCATCCTTTAACGGGTCCTCATATCTGAAATCGCGTCCAGGTCCTGTAAATTACACATTGGACACTCCAATAGCTAGCTGCAAACACCTCTTTCTGCGTTAGTCCCGCTTCCAACTCTCCATGCCATTGCTTCGGGTAAATCACGTTGTTATTGCATTCCACTACCGACCCACTACACTATCTGAACCCAAGAGCTTGTGTAATAAACACAATTCAACACCAACCCCTATGCAGTAACTATCTGTATCTGATGTTACCCGGGGACTACCGTGGGCTTTCCATCCTTTAACGGTTCCTCATATCTGAAATCGCGTCCAGGTCCTGTAAATTACACATTTGGACACTCCAATAGCTAGCTGCAGCCACCTCTTTCTGCGTTAGTCCCGCTTCCAACTCTCCATGCCATTGCTTCGGGTAAATCACGTTGTTATTGCATTCCACTACCGACCCACTACACTATCTGAACCCAAGAGCTTGTGTAATAAACACAATTCAACACCAACCCCTATGCAGTAACTATCTGTATCTGATGTTACCCGAGGACTACCGTGGGCTTTCCATCCTTTTCCTCATATCTGAAATCGCGTCCATGTCCTGTAAATTACACATTTGGACACTCCATTAGCTAGCTGCAGCCACCTCTCTCTGCGTTAGTCCCGCTTCCAACTCTCCATGCCATTGCTTCGGGTAAATCACGTTGTTATTGCATTCCACTACCGACCCACTACACTATCTGAACCCAAGAGCTTGTGTAATAAACACAATTCAACACCAACCCCTATGCAGTAACTATCTGTATCTGATGTTACCCGAGGACTACCGGGGGCTTTCCATCTTTTAACGGTTCCTCATATCTGAAATCGCGTCCAGGTCCTGTAAATTACACATTTGGGCACTCCAATAGCTAGCTGCAGCCACCTCTCTCTGCGTTACTCCCGCTTCCAACTCTCCATGCCATTGCTTCGGGTAAATCACGTTGTTATTGCATTCCACTACCGACCCACTACACTATCTGAACCCAAGAGCTTGTGTAATAAACACAATTCAACACCAACCCCTATGCAGTAACTATCTGTATCTGATGTTACCCGAGGACTACCGGGGGCTTTCCATCTTTTAACGGTTCCTCATATCTGAAATCGCGTCCAGGTCCTGTAAATTACACATTTGGGCACTCCAATAGCTAGCTGCAGCCACCTCTCTCTGCGTTAGTCCTGCTTCCAACTCTCCATGCCATTGCTTCGGGTAAATCACGTTGTTATTGCATTCCACTACCGACCCACTACACTATCTGAACCCAAGAGCTTGTGTATTAACACAATTCAACACCAACCCCTATGCAGTAACTATCTGTATCTGATGTTACCCGAGGACTACCGTGGGCTTTCCATCCTTTAACGGGTCCTCATATCTGAAATCGCGTCCAGGTCCTGTAAATTACACATTTGGACACTCCAATAGCTAGCTGCAGCCACCTCTCTCTGCGTTAGTCCCGCTTCCAACTCTCCATCCCATTGCTTCGGGTAAATCACGTTGTTATTGCATTCCACTACCGACCCACTACACTATCTGAACCCAAGAGCTTGTGTAATGAACACAATTCAACACCAACCCCTATGCAGTAACTATCTGTATCTGATGTTACCCGAGGACTACCGGGGGCTTTCCATCTTTTAACGGTTCCTCATATCTGAAATCGCGTCCAGGTCCTGTAAATTACACATTTGGGCACTCCAATAGCTAGCTGCAGCCACCTCTCTCTGCGTTAGTCCCGCTTCCAACTCTCCATGCCATTGCTTCGGGTAAATCACGTTGTTATTGCATTCCACTACCGACCCACTACACTATCTGAACCCAAGAGCTTGTGTAATAAACACAATTCAACACCAACCCCTATGCAGTAACTATCTGTATCTGATGTTACCCGAGGACTACCGGGGGCTTTCCATCTTTTAACGGTTCCTCATATCTGAAATCGCGTCCAGGTCCTGTAAATTACACATTTGGGCACTCCAATAGCTAGCTGCAGCCACCTCTCTCTGCGTTAGTCCCGCTTCCAACTCTCCATGCCATTGCTTCGGGTAAATCACGTTGTTATTGCATTCCACTACCGACCCACTACACTATCTGATCCCAAGAGCTTGTGTAATAAACACAATTCAACACCAACCCCTATGCAGTAACTATCTGTATCTGATGTTACCCGAGGACTACTGTGGGCTTTCCATCCTTTAACGGGTCCTCATATCTGAAATCGCGTCCAGGTCCTGTAAATTACACATTGGACACTCCAATAGCTAGCTGCAAACACCTCTTTCTGCGTTAGTCCCGCTTCCAACTCTCCATGCCATTGCTTCGGGTAAATCACGTTGTTATTGCATTCCACTACCGACCCACTACACTATCTGAACCCAAGAGCTTGTGTAATAAACACAATTCAACACCAACCCCTATGCAGTAACTATCTGTATCTGATGTTACCCGGGGACTACCGTGGGCTTTCCATCCTTTAACGGTTCCTCATATCTGAAATCGCGTCCAGGTCCTGTAAATTACACATTTGGACACTCCAATAGCTAGCTGCAGCCACCTCTTTCTGCGTTAGTCCCGCTTCCAACTCTCCATGCCATTGCTTCGGGTAAATCACGTTGTTATTGCATTCCACTACCGACCCACTACACTATCTGAACCCAAGAGCTTGTGTAATAAACACAATTCAACACCAACCCCTATGCAGTAACTATCTGTATCTGATGTTACCCGAGGACTACCGTGGGCTTTCCATCCTTTTCCTCATATCTGAAATCGCGTCCATGTCCTGTAAATTACACATTTGGACACTCCATTAGCTAGCTGCAGCCACCTCTCTCTGCGTTAGTCCCGCTTCCAACTCTCCATGCCATTGCTTCGGGTAAATCACGTTGTTATTGCATTCCACTACCGACCCACTACACTATCTGAACCCAAGAGCTTGTGTAATAAACACAATTCAACACCAACCCCTATGCAGTAACTATCTGTATCTGATGTTACCCGAGGACTACCGGGGGCTTTCCATCTTTTAACGGTTCCTCATATCTGAAATCGCGTCCAGGTCCTGTAAATTACACATTTGGGCACTCCAATAGCTAGCTGCAGCCACCTCTCTCTGCGTTAGTCCCGCTTCCAACTCTCCATGCCATTGCTTCGGGTAAATCACGTTGTTATTGCATTCCACTACCGACCCACTACACTATCTGAACCCAAGAGCTTGTGTAATAAACACAATTCAACACCAACCCCTATGCAGTAACTATCTGTATCTGATGTTACCCGAGGACTACTGTGCGCTTACCATCCTTTAACGGTTCCTCATATATGAAATCGCGTCCAGGTCCTGTAAATTACACATTTGGACACTCCAATAGCTAGCTGCAGCCACCTCTCTCTGCGTTAGTCCCGCTTCCAACTCTCCATGCCATTGCTTCGGGTAAATCACGTTGTTATTGCATTCCACTACCGACCCACTACACTATCTGAACCCAAGAGCTTGTGTAATAAACACAATTCAACACCAACCCCTATGCAGTAACTATCTGTATCTGATGTTACCTGAGGACTACTGTGGGCTTTCCATCTTTTAACGGTTCCTCATATCTGAAATCGCGTCCAGGTCCTGTAAATTACACATTTGGGCACTCCAATAGCTAGCTGCAGCCACCTCTCTCTGCGTTAGTCCCGCTTCCATCTCTCCATGCCATTGCTTCGGGTAAATCACGTTGTTATTGCATTCCACTACCGACCCACTACACTATCTGAACCCAAGAGCTTGTGTAATAAACACAATTCAACACCAACCCCTATGCAGTAACTATCTGTATCTGATGTTACCCGAGGACTACCGTTGGCTTTCCATCCTTCAACGGTTCCTCATATCTGAAATCGCGTCCAGGTCCTGTAAATTACACATTTGGGCACTCCAATAGCTAGCTGCAGCCACCTCTCTCTGCGTTAGTCCCGCTTCCAACTCTCCATGCCATTGCTTCGGGTAAATCACGTTGTTATTGCATTCCACTACCGACCCACTACACTATCTGAACCCAAGAGCTTGTGTAATAAACACAATTCAACACCAACCCCTATGCAGTAACTATCTGTATCTGATGTTACCCGAGGACTACTGTGGGCTTTCCATCCTTTAACGGTTCCTCATATCTGAAATCGCGTCCAGGTCCTGTAAATTACACATTTGGGCACTCCAATAGCTAGCTGCAGCCACCTCTCTCTGCGTTAGTCCCGCTTCCACCTCTCCATGCCATTGCTTCGGGTAAATCACGTTGTTATTGCATTCCACTACCGACCCACTACACTATCTGAACCCAAGAGCTTGTGTAATAAACACAATTCAACACCAACCCCTATGCAGTAACTATCTGTATCTGATGTTACCCGAGGACTACTGTGGGCTTTCCATCTTTTATCGGTTCCTCATATCTGAAATCGCGTCCAGGTCCTGTAAATTACACATTTGGGCACTCCAATAGCTAGCTGCAGCCACCTCTCTCTGCGTTAGTCCCGCTTCCAACTCTCCATGCCATTGCTTCGGGTAAATCACGTTGTTATTGCATTCCACTACCGACCCACTACACTATCTGAACCCAAGAGCTTGTGTATTAACACAATTCAACACCAACCCCTATGCAGTAACTATCTGTATCTGATGTTACCCGAGGACTACTGTGGGCTTTCCATCTTTTAACGGTTCCTCATATCTGAAATCGCGTCCAGGTCCTGTAAATTACACATTTGGGCACTCCAATAGCTAGCTGCAGCCACCTCTCTCTGCGTTACTCCCGCTTCCAACTCTCCATGCCATTGCTTCGGGTAAATCACGTTGTTATTGCATTCCACTACCGACCCACTACACTATCTGAACCCAAGAGCTTGTGTAATAAACACAATTCAACACCAACCCCTATGCAGTAACTATCTGTATCTGATGTTACCCGAGGACTACCGGGGGCTTTCCATCTTTTAACGGTTCCTCATATCTGAAATCGCGTCCAGGTCCTGTAAATTACACATTTGGGCACTCCAATAGCTAGCTGCAGCCACCTCTCTCTGCGTTAGTCCTGCTTCCAACTCTCCATGCCATTGCTTCGGGTAAATCACGTTGTTATTGCATTCCACTACCGACCCACTACACTATCTGAACCCAAGAGCTTGTGTATTAACACAATTCAACACCAACCCCTATGCAGTAACTATCTGTATCTGATGTTACCCGAGGACTACCGTGGGCTTTCCATCCTTTAACGGGTCCTCATATCTGAAATCGCGTCCAGGTCCTGTAAATTACACATTTGGACACTCCAATAGGTAGCTGCAGCCACCTCTCTCTGCGTTAGTCCCGCTTCCAACTCTCCATGCCATTGCTTCGGGTAAATCACGTTGTTATTGCATTCCACTACCGACCCACTACACTATCTGAACCCAAGAGCTTGTGTAATAAACACAATTCAACACCAACCCCTATGCAGTAACTATCTGTATCTAATGTTACCCGAGGACTACCGTGGGCTTTCCATCCTTTTCCTCATATCTGAAATCGCGTCCAGGTCCTGTAAATTACACATTTGGACACTCCATTAGCTAGCTGCAGCCACCTCTCTCTGCGTTAGTCCCGCTTCCAACTCTCCATGCCATTGCTTCGGGTAAATCACGTTGTTATTGCATTCCACTACCGACCCACTACACTATCTGAACCCAAGAGCTTGTGTAATAAACACAATTCAACACCAACCCCTATGCAGTAACTATCTGTATCTGATGTTACCCGAGGACTACTGTGGGCTTTCCATCTTTTAACGGTTCCTCATATCTGAAATCGCGTCCAGGTCCTGTAAATTACACATTTGGGCACTCCAATAGCTAGCTACAGCCACCTCTCTCTGCGTTAGTCCCGCTTCCAACTCTCCATGCCATTGCTTCGGGTAAATCACGTTGTTATTGCATTCCACTACCGACCCACTACACGATCTGAACCCAAGAGCTTGTGTATTAACACAATTCAACACCAACCCCTATGCAGTAACTATCTGTATCTGATGTTACCCGAGGACTACTGTGGGCTTTCCATCTTTTAACGGTTCCTCATATCTGAAATCGCGTCCAGGTCCTGTAAATTACACATTTGGGCACTCCAATAGCTAGCTGCAGCCACCTCTCTCTGCGTTACTCCCGCTTCCAACTCTCCATGCCATTGCTTCGGGTAAATCACGTTGTTATTGCATTCCACTACCGACCCACTACACTATCTGAACCCAAGAGCTTGTGTAATAAACACAATTCAACACCAACCCCTATGCAGTAACTATCTGTATCTGATGTTACCCGAGGACTACCGGGGGCTTTCCATCTTTTAACGGTTCCTCATATCTGAAATCGCGTCCAGGTCCTGTAAATTACACATTTGGGCACTCCAATAGCTAGCTGCAGCCACCTCTCTCTGCGTTAGTCCCGCTTCCAACTCTCCATGCCATTGCTTCGGCTAAATCACGTTGTTATTGCATTCCACTACCGACCCACTACACTATCTGAACCCAAGAGCTTGTGTAATAAACACAATTCAACACCAACCCCTATGCAGTAACTATCTGTATCTGATGTTACCCAAGGACTACTGTGGGCTTTCCATCTTTTAACGGTTCCTCATATCTGAAATTGCGTCCAGGTCCTGTAAATTACACATTTGGGCACTCCAATAGCTAGCTGCAGCCACCTCTCTCGGCGTTAGTCCCGCTTCCAACTCTCCATGCCATTGCTTCGGGTAAATCACGTTGTTATTGCATTCCACTACCGACCCACTACACTATCTGAACCCAAGAGCTTGTGTATTAACACAATTCAACACCAACCCCTATGCAGTAACTATCTGTATCTGATGTTACCCGAGGACTACTGTTGGATTTCCATCTTTTAACGGTTCCTCCTATCTGAAATCGGGTCCAGGTCCTGTAAATTACACATTTGGGCACTCCAATAGCTAGCTGCAGCCACCTCTCTTTGCGTTAGTCCCGCTTCCAAATCCCCATGCCATTGCTTCGGGTAAATCACGTTGTTATTGCATTCCACTACCGACCCACTACACTATCTGAACCCAAGAGCTTGTGTAATAAACACAATTCAACACCAACCCCTATGCAGTAACTATCTGTATCTGATGTTACCCGAGGACTACCGTGGGCTTTCCATCCTTTAACGGTTCCTCATATCTGAAATCGCGTCCAGGTCCTGTAAATTACACATTTGGACACTCCAATAGCTAGCTGCAGCCACCTCTCTCTGCGTTAGTCCCGCTTCCAACTCTCCATGCCATTGCTTCGGGTAAATCACGTTGTTATTGCATTCCACTACCGACCCACTACACTATCTGAACCCAAGAGCTTGTGTAATAAACACAATTCAACACCAACCCCTATGCAGTAACTATCTGTATCTGATGTTACCCGAGGACTACCGTGGGCTTTCCATCCTTTTCCTCATATCTGAAATCGCGTCCAGGTCCTGTAAATTACACATTTGGACACTCCATTAGCTAGCTGCAGCCACCTCTCTCTGCGTTAGTCCCGCTTCCAACTCTCCATGCCATTGCTTCGGGTAAATCACGTTGTTATTGCATTCCACTACCGACCCACTACACTATCTGAACCCAAGAGCTTGTGTAATAAACACAATTCAACACAGACCCCTATGCAGTAACTATCTGTATCTGATGTTACCCGAGGACTACCGTGGGCTTTCCATCCTTTAACGGTTCCTCATATCTGAAATCGCGTCCAGGTCCTGTAAATTACACATTTGGGCACTCCAATAGCTAGCTGCAGCCACCTCTCTCTGCGTTAGTCCCGCTTCCAACTCTCCATGCCATTGCTTCAGGTAAATCACGTTGTTATTGCTTTCCACTACCGACCCACTACACTATCTGAACCCAAGAGCTTGTGTATTAACACAATTCAACACCAACCCCTATGCAGTAACTATCTGTATCTGATGTTACCCGAGGACTACTGTGGGCTTTCCATCTTTTAACGGTTCCTCATATCTGAAATCGCGTCCAGGTCCTGTAAATTACACATTTGGGCACTCCAATAGCTAGCTGCAGCCACCTCTCTCTGCGTTAGTCCCGCTTCCAACTCTCCATGCCATTGCTTCGGGTAAATCACGTTGTTATTGCATTCCACTACCGACCCACTACACTATCTGAACCCAAGAGCTTGTGTAATAAACACAATTCAACACCAACCCCTATGCAGTAACTATCTGTATCTGATGTTACCCGAGGACTACCGTGGGCTTTCCATCCTTTAACGGGTCCTCATATCTGAAATCGCGTCCAGGTCCTGTAAATTACACATTTGGACACTCCAATAGCTAGCTGCAACCACCTCTCTCTGCGTTAGTCCCGCTTCCAACTCTCCATGCCATTGCTTCGGGTAAATCACGTTGTTATTGCATTCCACTACCGACCCACTACACTATCTGAACCCAAGAGCTTGTGTAATAAACACAATTCAACACCAACCCCTATGCAGTAACTATCTGTATCTGATGTTACCCGGGGACTACCGTGGGCTTTCCATCCTTTAACGGTTCCTCATATCTGAAATCGCGTCCAGGTCCTGTAAATTACACATTTGGACACTCCAATAGCTAGCTGCAGCCACCTCTCTCTGCGTTAGTCCCGTTTCCAACTCTCCATGCCATTGCTTCGGGTAAATCACGTTGTTATTGCATTCCACTACCGACCCACTACACTATCTGAACCCAAGAGCTTGTGTAATAAACACAATTCAACACCAACCCCTATGCAGTAACTATCTGTATCTGATGTTACCCGAGGACTACCGTGGGCTTTCCATCCTTCAACGGTTCCTCATATCTGAAATCGCGTCCAGGTCCTGTAAATTACACATTTGGACACTCCAATAGCTAGCTGCAGCCACCTCTTTCTGCGTTAGTCCCGCTTCCAACTCTCCATGCCATTGCTTCGGGTAAATCACGTTGTTATTGCATTCCACTACCGACCCACTACACTATCTGAACCCAAGAGCTTGTGTAATAAACACAATTCAACACCAACCCCTATGCAGTAACTATCTGTATCTGATGTTACCCGAGGACTACCGTGGGCTTTCCATCCTTTTCCTCATATCTGAAATCGCGTCCAGGTCCTGTAAATTACACATTTGGACACTCCATTAGCTAGCTGCAGCCACCTCTCTCTGCGTTAGTCCCGCTTCCAACTCTCCATGCCATTGCTTCGGGTAAATCACGTTGTTATTGCATTCCACTACCGACCCACTACACTATCTGAACCCAAGAGCTTGTGTAATAAACACAATTCAACACCAACCCCTATGCAGTAACTATCTGTATCTGATGTTACCCGAGGACTACCGTGGGCTTTCCATCCTTTAACGGTTCCTCATATCTGAAATCGCGTCCAGGTCCTGTAAATTACACATTTGGGCACTCCAATAGCTAGCTGCAGCCACCTCTCTCTGCGTTAGTCCCGCTTCCAACTCTCCATGCCATTGCTTCGGGTAAATCACGTTGTTATTGCATTCCACTACCGACCCACTACACTATCTGAACCCAAGAGCTTGTGTAATAAACACAATTCAACACCAACCCCTATGCAGTAACTATCTGTATCTGATGTTACCCGAGGACTACTGTGGGCTTACCATCCTTTAACGGTTCCTCATATATGAAATCGCGTCCAGGTCCTGTAAATTACACATTTGGGCACTCCAATAGCTAGCTGCAGCCACCTCTCTCTGCGTTAGTCCCGCTTCCAACTCTCCATGCCATTGCTTCGGGTAAATCACGTTGTTATTGCATTCCACTACCGACCCACTACACTATCTGAACCCAAGAGCTTGTGTAATAAACACAATTCAACACCAACCCCTATGCAGTAACTACCTGTATCTGATGTTACCTGAGGACTACTGTGGGCTTTCCATCTTTTAACGGTTCCTCATATCTGAAATCGCGTCCAGGTCCTGTAAATTACACATTTGGGCACTCCAATAGCTAGCTGCAGCCACCTCTCTCTGCGTTAGTCCCGCTTCCATCTCTCCATGCCATTGCTTCGGGTAAATCACGTTGTTATTGCATTCCACTACCGACCCACTACACTATCTGAACCCAAGAGCTTGTGTAATAAACACAATTCAACACCAACCCCTATGCAGTAACTATCTGTATCTGATGTTACCCGAGGACTACCGTGGGCTTTCCATCCTTCAACGGTTCCTCATATCTGAATTCGCGTCCAGGTCCTGTAAATTACACATTTGGACACTCCAATAGCTAGCTGCAGCCACCTCTCTCTGCGTTAGTCCCGCTTCCAACTCTCCATGCCATTGCTTCGGGTAAATCACGTTGTTATTGCATTCCACTACCGACCCACTACACTATCTGAACCCAAGAGCTTGTGTTATAAACACAATTCAACACCAACCCCTATGCAGTAACTATCTGTATCTGATGTTACCCGAGGACTACTGTGGGCTTTCCATCCTTTAACGGTTCCTCATATCTGAAATCGCGTCCAGGTCCTGTAAATTACACATTTGGGCACTCCAATAGCTAGCTGCAGCCACCTCTCTCTGCGTTAGTCCCGCTTCCAACTCTCCATGCCATTGCTTCGGGTAAATCACGTTGTTATTGCATTCCACTACCGACCCACTACACTATCTGAACCCAAGAGCTTGTGTAATAAACACAATTCAACACCAACCCCTATGCAGTAACTATCTGTATCTGATGTTACCCGAGGACTACTGTGGGCTTTCCATCTTTTAACGGTTCCTCATATCTGAAATCGCGTCCAGGTCCTGTAAATTACACATTTGGGCACTCCAATAGCTAGCTGCAGCCACCTCTCTCTGCGTTAGTCCCGCTTCCAACTCTCCATGCCATTGCTTCGGGTAAATCACGTTGTTATTGCATTCCACTACCGACCCACTACACTATCTGAACCCAAGAGCTTGTGTATTAACACAATTCAACACCAACCCCTATGCAGTAACTATCTGTATCTGATGTTACCCGAGGACTACTGTGGGCTTTCCATCTTTTAACGGTTCCTCATATCTGAAATCGCGTCCAGGTCCTGTAAATTACACATTTGGGCACTCCAATAGCTAGCTGCAGCCACCTCTCTCTGCGTTACTCCCGCTTCCAACTCTCCATGCCATTGCTTCGGGTAAATCACGTTGTTATTGCATTCCACTACCGACCCACTACACTATATGAACCCAAGAGCTTGTGTAATAAACACAACTCAACACCAACCCCTATGCAGTAACTATCTGTATCTGACGTTACCCGAGGACTACCGGGGGCTTTCCATCTTTTAACGGTTCCTCATATCTGAAATCGCGTCCAGGTCCTGTAAATTACACATTTGGACACTCCAATAGCTAGCTGCAGCCACCTCTCTCTGCGTTAGTCCCGCTTCCAACTCTCCATGCCATTGCTTCGGGTAAATCACGTTGTTATTGCATTCCACTACCGACCCACTACACTATCTGAACCCAAGAGCTTGTGTATTAACACAATTCAACACCAACCCCTATGCAGTAACTATCTGTATCTGATGTTACCCGAGGACTACCGTGGGCTTTCCATCCTTTAACGGGACCTCATATCTGAAATCGCGTCCAGGTCCTGTAAATTACACATTTGGACACTCCAATAGCTAGCTGCAGCCACCTCTTTCTGCGTTAGTCCCGCTTCCAACTCTCCATGCCATTGCTTCGGGTAAATCACGTTGTTATTGCATTCCACTATCGACCCACTACACTATCTGAACCCAAGAGCTTGTGTAATAAACACAATTCAACACCAACCCCTATGCAGTAACTATCTGTATCTAATGTTACCCGAGGACTACCGTGGGCTTTCCATCCTTTTCCTCATATCTGAAATCGCGTCCAGGTCCTGTAAATTACACATTTGGACACTCCATTAGCTAGCTGCAGCCACCTCTCTCTGCGTAAGTCCCGCTTCCAACTCTCCATGCCATTACTTCGGGTAAACCACGTTGTTATTGCATTCCACTACCGACCCACTACACTATCTGAACCCAAGAGCTTGTGTAATAAACACAATTCAACACTAACCCCTATGCAGTAACTATCTGTATCTGATGTTACCCGAGGACTACCGTGGGCTTTCCATCCTTCAACGGTTCCTCATATCTGAAATCGCGTCCAGGTCCTGTAAATTACACATTTGGACACTCCAATAGCTAGCTGCAGCCACCTCTCTCTGCGTTAGTCACGCTTCCAACTCTCCATGCCATTGCTTCGGGTAAATCACGTTGTTATTGCATTCCACTACCGACCCACTACACTATCTGAACCCAAGAGCTTGTGTAATAAACACAATTCAACACCAACCCCTATGCAGTAACTATCTGTATCTGATGTTACCCGAGGACTACCGTGGGCTTTCCATCCTTTAACGGGTCCTCATATCTGAAATCGCGTCCAGGTCCTGTAAATTACACATTTGGACACTCCAATAGCTAGCAGCAGCCACCTCTCTCTGCGTTAGTCCCGCTTCCAACTCTCCATGCCATTGCTTCGGGTAAATCACGTTGTTATTGCATTCCACTACCGACCCACTACACTATCTGAACCCAAGAGCTTGTGTAATAAACACAATTCAACACCAACCCCTATGCAGTAACTATCTGTATCTGATGTTACCCGAGGACTACCGTGGGCTTTCCATCCTTCAACGGTTCCTCATATCTGAAATCGCGTCCAGGTCCTGTAAATTACACATTTGGGCACTCCAATAGCTAGCTGCAGCCACCTCTCTCTGCGTTAGTCCCGCTTCCAACTCTCCATGCCATTGCTTCGGGTAAATCACGTTGTTATTGCATTCCACTACCGACCCACTACACTATCTGAACCCAAGAGCTTGTGTAATAAACACAATTCAACACCAACCCCTATGCAGTAACTATCTGTATCTGATGTTACCCGAGGACTACCGGGGGCTTTCCATCTTTTAACGGTTCCTCATATCTGAAATCGCGTCCAGGTCCTGTAAATTACACATTTGGGCACTCCAATAGCTAGCTGCAGCCACCTCTCTCTGCGTTAGTCCCGCTTCCAACTCTCCATGCCATTGCTTCGGGTAAATCACGTTGTTATTGCATTCCACTACCGACCCACTACACTATCTGAACCCAAGAGCTTGTGTATTAACACAATTCAACACCAACCCCTATGCAGTAACTATCTGTATCTGATGTTACCCGAGGACTACTGTGGGCTTTCCATCTTTTAACGGTTCCTCATATCTGAAATCGCGTCCAGGTCCTGTAAATTACACATTTGGGCACTCCAATAGCTAGCTGCAGCCACCTCTCTCTGCGTTAGTCCCGCTTCCAACTCTCCATGCCATTGCTTCGGGTAAATCACGTTGTTATTGCATTCCACTACCGACCCACTACACTATCTGAACCCAAGAGCTTGTGTAATAAACACAATTCAACACCAACCCCTATGCAGTAACTATCTGTATCTGATGTTACCCGAGGACTACCGGGGGCTTTCCATCTTTTAACGGTTCCTCATATCTGAAATCGCGTCCAGGTCCTGTAAATTACACATTTGGACACTCCAATAGCTAGCTGCAGCCACCTCTCTCTGCGTTAGTCCCGCTTCCAACTCTCCATGCCATTGCTTCGGGTAAATCACGTTGTTATTGCATTCCACTACCGACCCACTACACTATCTGAACCCAAGAGCTTGTGTAAAAAACACAATTCAACACCAACCCCTATGCAGTAACTATCTGTATCTGATGTTACCCGAGGACTACCGTGGGCTTTCCATCCTTTAACTGGTCCTCATATCTGAAATCGCGTCCAGGTCCTGTAAATTACACATTTGGACACTCAAATAGCTAGCTGCAACCACCTCTCTCTGCGTTAGTCCCGCTTCCAACTCTCCATGCCATTGCTTCGGGTAAATCACGTTGTTATTGCATTCCACTACCGACCCACTACACTATCTGAACCCAAGAGCTTGTGTAATAAACACAATTCAACACCAACCCCTATGCAGTAACTATCTGTATCTGATGTTACCCGAGGACTACCGTGGGCTTTCCATCCTTCAACGGTTCCTCATATCTGAAATCGCGTCCAGGTCCTGTAAATTACACATTTGGACACTCCAATAGCTAGCTGCAGCCACCTCTTTCTGCGTTAGTCCCGCTTCCAACTCTCCATGCCATTGCTTCGGGTAAATCACGTTGTTATTGCATTCCACTACCGACCCACTACACTATCTGAACCCAAGAGCTTGTGTAATAAACACAATTCAACACCAACCCCTATGCAGTAACTATCTGTATCTGATGTTACCCGAGGACTACCGTGGGCTTTCCATCCTTTTCCTCATATCTGAAATCGCGTCCAGGTCCTGTAAATTACACATTTGGACACTCCATTAGCTAGCTGCAGCCACCTCTCTCTGCGTAAGTCCCGCTTCCAACTCTCCATGCCATTGCTTCGGGTAAATCACGTTGTTATTGCATTCCACTACCGACCCACTACACTATCTGAACCCAAGAGCTTGTGTAATAAACACAATTCAACACCAACCCCTATGCAGTAACTATCTGTATCTGATGTTACCCGAGGACTACCGTGGGCTTTCCATCCTTTAACGGTTCCTCATATTTGAAATCGCGTCCAGGTCCTGTAAATTACACATTTGGGCACTCCAATAGCTAGCTGCAGCCACCTCTCTCTGCGTTAGTCCCGCTTCCAACTTTCCATGCCATTGCTTCGGGTAAATCACGTTGTTATTGCATTCCACTACCGACCCACTACACTATCTGAACCCAAGAGCTTGTGTAATAAACACAATTCAACACCAACCCCTATGCAGTAACTATCTGTATCTGATGTTACCCGAGGACTACTGTGGGCTTACCATCCTTTAACGGTTCCTCATATATGAAATCGCGTCCAGGTCCTGTAAATTACACATTTGGGCACTCCAATAGCTAGCTGCAGCCACCTCTCTCTGCGTTAGTCCCGCTTCCAACTCTCCATGCCATTGCTTCGGGTAAATCACGTTGTTATTGCATTCCACTACCGACCCACTACACTATCTGAACCCAAGAGCTTGTGTAATAAACACAATTCAACACCAACCCCTATGCAGTAACTACCTGTATCTGATGTTACCTGAGGACTACTGTGGGCTTTCCATCTTTTAACGGTTCCTCATATCTGAAATCGCGTCCAGGTCCTGTAAATTACACATTTGGGCACTCCAATAGCTAGCTGCAGCCACCTCTCTCTGCGTTAGTCCCGCTTCCAACTCTCCATGCCATTGCTTCGGGTAAATCACGTTGTTATTGCATTCCACTACCGACCCACTACACTATCTGAACCCAAGAGCTTGTGTAATAAACACAATTCAACACCAACCCCTATGCAGTAACTATCTGTATCTGATGTTACCCGAGGACTACCGTGGGCTTTCCATCCTTCAACGGTTCCTCATATCTGAAATCGCGTCCAGGTCCTGTAAATTACACATTTGGACACTCCAATAGCTAGCTGCAGCCACCTCTCTCTGCGTTAGTCCCGCTTCCAACTCTCCATGCCATTGCTTCGGGTAAATCACGTTGTTATTGCATTCCACTACCGACCCACTACACTATCTGAACCCAAGAGCTTGTGTAATAAACACAATTCAACACCAACCCCTATGCAGTAACTATCTGTATCTGATGTTACCCGAGGACTACTGTGGGCTTTCCATCCTTTAACGGTTCCTCATATCTGAAATCGCGTCCAGGTCCTGTAAATTACACATTTGGGCACTCCAATAGCTAGCTGCAGCCACCTCTCTCTGCGTTAGTCCCGCTTCCAACTCTCCATGCCATTGCTTCGGGTAAATCACGTTGTTATTGCATTCCACTACCGACCCACTACACTATCTGAACCCAAGAGCTTGTGTAATAAACACAATTCAACACCAACCCCTATGCAGTAACTATCTGTATCTGATGTTACCCGAGGACTACTGTGGGCTTTCCATCTTTTAACGGTTCCTCATATCTGAAATCGCGTCCAGGTCCTGTAAATTACACATTTGGGCACTCCAATAGCTAGCTGCAGCCACCTCTCTCTGCGTTAGTCCCGCTTCCAACTCTCCATGCCATTGCTTCGGGTAAATCACGTTGTTATTGCATTCCACTACCGACCCACTACACTATCTGAACCCAAGAGCTTGTGTATTAACACAATTCAACACCAACCCCTATGCAGTAACTATCTGTATCTGATGTTACCCGAGGACTACTGTGGGCTTTCCATCTTTTAACGGTTCCTCATATCTGAAATCGCGTCCAGGTCCTGTAAATTACACATTTGGGCACTCCAATAGCTAGCTGCAGCCACCTCTCTCTGCGTTACTCCCGCTTCCAACTCTCCATGCCATTGCTTCGGGTAAATCACGTTGTTATTGCATTCCACTACCGACCCACTACACTATCTGAACCCAAGAGCTTGTGTAATAAACACAACTCAACACCAACCCCTATGCAGTAACTATCTGTATCTGATGTTACCCGAGGACTACCGGGGGCTTTCCATCTTTTAACGGTTCCTCATATCTGAAATCGCGTCCAGGTCCTGTAAATTACACATTTGGACACTCCAATAGCTAGCTGCAGCCACCTCTCTCTGCGTTAGTCCCGCTTCCAACTCTCCATGCCTTTGCTTCGGGTAAATCACGTTGTTATTGCATTCCACTACCGACCCACTACACTATCTGAACCCAAGAGCTTGTGTATTAACACAATTCAACACCAACCCCTATGCAGTAACTATCTGTATCTGATGTTACCCGAGGACTACCGTGGGTTTTCCATCCTTTAACGGGTCCTCATATCTGAAATCGCGTCCAGGTCCTGTAAATTACACATTTGGACACTCCAATAGCTAGCTGCAGCCACCTCTCTCTGCGTTAGTCCCGCTTCCAACTCTCCATGCCATTGCTTCGGGTAAATCACGTTGTTATTGCATTCCACTACCGACCCACTACACTATCTGAACCCAAGAGCTTGTGTAATAAACACAATTCAACACCAACCCCTATGCAGTAACTATCTGTATCTAATGTTACCCGAGGACTACCGTGGGCTTTCCATCCTTTTCCTCATATCTGAAATCGCGTCCAGGTCCTGTAAATTACACATTTGGACACTCCATTAGCTAGCTGCAGCCACCTCTCTCTGCGTTAGTCCCCCTTCCAACTCTCCATGCCATTGCTTCGGGTAAACCACGTTGTTATTGCATTCCACTACCGACCCACTACACTATCTGAACCCAAGAGCTTGTGTAATAAACACAATTCAACACCAACCCCTATGCAGTAACTATCTGTATCTGATGTTACCCGAGGACTACCGTGGGCTTTCCATCCTTCAACGGTTCCTCATATCTGAAATCGCGTCCAGGTCCTGTAAATTACACATTTGGACACTCCAATAGCTAGCTGCAGCCACCTCTCTCTGCGTTAGTCACGCTTCCAACTCTCCATGCCATTGCTTCGGGTAAATCACGTTGTTATTGCATTCCACTACCGACCCACTACACTATCTGAACCCAAGAGCTTGTGTAATAAACACAATTCAACACCAACCCCTATGCAGTAACTATCTGTATCTGATGTTACCCGAGGACTACCGTGGGCTTTCCATCCTTTAACGGGTCCTCATATCTGAAATCGCGTCCAGGTCCTGTAAATTACACATTTGGACACTCCAATAGCTAGCAGCAGCCACCTCTCTCTGCGTTAGTCCCGCTTCCAACTCTCCATGCCATTGCTTCGGGTAAATCACGTTGTTATTGCATTCCACTACCGACCCACTACACTATCTGAACCCAAGAGCTTGTGTAATAAACACAATTCAACACCAACCCCTATGCAGTAACTATCTGTATCTGATGTTACCCGAGGACTACCGTGGTCTTTCCATCCTTCAACGGTTCCTCATATCTGAAATCGCGTCCAGGTCCTGTAAATTACACATTTGGACACTCCAATAGCTAGCTGCAGCCACCTCTCTCTGCGTTAGTCCCGCTTCCAACTCTCCATGCCATTGCTTCGGGTAAATCACGTTGTTATTGCATTCCACTACCGACCCACTACACTATCTGAACCCAAGAGCTTGTGTAATAAACACAATTCAACACCAACCCCTATGCAGTAACTATCTGTATCTGATGTTACCCGAGGACTACCGTGGGCTTTCCATCCTTTTCCTCATATCTGAAATCGCGTCCATTTCCTGTAAATTACACATTTGGACACTCCATTAGCTAGCTGCAGCCACCTCTCTCTGCGTTAGTCCCGCTTCCAACTCTCCATGCCATTGCTTCGGGTAAATCACGTTGTTATTGCATTCCACTACCGACCCACTACACTATCTGAACCCAAGAGCTTGTGTAATAAACACAATTCAACACCAACCCCTATGCAGTAACTATCTGTATCTGATGTTACCCGAGGACTACCGTGGGCTTTCCATCCTTCAACGGTTCCTCATATCTGAAATAGCGTCCAGGTCCTGTAAATTACACATTTGGACACTCCAATAGCTAGCTGCAGCCACCTCTCTCGGCGTTAGTCCCGCTTCCAACTCTCGATGCCATTGCTTCGGGTAAATCACGTTGTTATTGCATTCCACTACCGACCCACTACACTATCTGAACCCAAGAGCTTGTGTAATAAACACAATTCAACACCAACCCCTATGCAGTAACTATCTGTATCTGATGTTACCCGAGGACTACCGTGGGCTTTCCATCCTTTAACGGTTCCTCATATCTGAAATCGCGTCCAGGTCCTGTAAATTACACATTTGGACACTCCAATAGCTAGCTGCAGCCACCTCTCTCTGCGTTAGTCCCGCTTCCAACTTTCCATGCCATTGCTTCGGGTAAATCATGTTGTTATTGCATTCCACTACCGACCCACTACACTATCTGAATCCAAGAGCTTGTGTAATAAACACAATTCAACACCAACCCCTATGCAGTAACTATCTGTATCTGATGTTACCCGAGGACTACCGTGGGCTTTCCATCATTCAACGGTTCCTCATATCTGAAATAGCGTCCAGGTCCTGTAAATTACACATTTGGACACTCCAATAGCTAGCTGCAGCCACCTCTCTCGGCGTTAGTCCCGCTTCCAACTCTCGATGCCATTGCTTCGGGTAAATCACGTTGTTATTGCATTCCACTACCGACCCACTACACTATCTGAACCCAAGAGCTTGTGTAATAAACACAATTCAACACCAACCCCTATGCAGTAACTATCTGTATCTGATGTTACCCGAGGACTACCGTGGGCTTTCCATCCTTTAACGGTTCCTCATATCTGAAATCGCGTCCAGGTCCTGTAAATTACACATTTGGACACTCCAATAGCTAGCTGCAGCCACCTCTCTCTGCGTTAGTCCCGCTTCCAACTTTCCATGCCATTGCTTCGGGTAAATCATGTTGTTATTGCATTCCACTACCGACCCACTACACTATCTGAATCCAAGAGCTTGTGTAATAAACACAATTCAACACCAACCCCTATGCAGTAACTATCTGTATCTGATGTTACCCGACTACTACCGTGGGCTTTCCATCCTTCAACGGTTCCTCATATCTGAAATCGCGTCCAGGTCCTGTAAATTACACATTTGGACACTCCAATAGCTAGCTGCAGCCACCTCTCTCTGCGTTAGTCCCGCTTCCAACTCTCCATGCCATTGCTTCGGGTAAATCACGTTGTTATTGCATTCCACTACCGACCCACTACACTATCTGAACCCAAGAGCTTTTGTAATAAACACATTTCAACACCAACCCCTATGCAGTAACTATCTGTATCTGATGTTACCCGAGGACTACCGTGGGCTTTCCATCCTTTAACGGTTCCTCATATCTGAAATCGCGTCCAGGTCCTGTAAATTACACATTTGGACACTCCATTAGCTAGCTGCAGCCACCTCTCTCTGCATTAGTCCCGCTTCCAACTCTCCATGCCATTGCTTCGGGTAAATCACGTTGTTATTGCATTCCACTACCGACCCACTACACTATCTGAACCCAAGAGCTTGTTTATTAACACAATTCAACACCAACCCCTATGCAGTAACTATCTGTATCTGATGTTACCCGAGGACTACCGTGGGCTTTCCATCCTTTAACGGTTCCTCATATCTAAAATCGTGTCCAGGTCCTGTAAATTACACATTTGGACACTCCAATAGCTAGCTGCAGCCACCTCTCTCTGCGTTAGTCCCGCTTCCAACTCTCCATGCCATTGCTTCGGGTAAATCACGTTGTTATTGCATTCCACTACCGACCCGCTACACTATCTGAACCCAAGAGCTTGTGTAATAAACACAATTCAACACCAACCCCTATGCAGTAACTATCTGTATCTGATGTTACCCGAGGACTACCGTGGGCTTTCCATCCTTTAACGGTTCCTCATATCTGAAATCGCGTCCAGGTCCTGTAAATTACACATTTGGACACTCCAATAGCTAGCTGCAGCCACCTCTCTCTGCGTTAGTCCCGCTTCCAACTCTCCATGCCATTGCTTCGGTAAATGACGTTGTTATTGCATTCCACTACCGACCCACTACACTATCTGAACCCAAGAGCTTGTGTAATAAACACAATTCAACACCAACCCCTATGCAGTAACTATCTGTATCTGATGTTACCCGAGGACTACCGTGGGCTTTCCATCCTTTAACGGTTCCTCATATCTGAAATCGCGTCCAGGTCCTGTAAATTACACATTTGGACACTCCAATAGCTAGCTGCAGCCACCTCTCTCTGCGTTAGTCCCGCTTCCAACTCTCCATGACATTGCTTCGGGTAAATCACGTTGTTATTGCATTCCACTACCGACCCACTACACTATCTGAACCCAAGAGCTTGTGTAATAAACACAATTCAACACCAACCCCTACGCAGTAACTATCTGTATCTGATGTTACCCGAGGACTACCGTGGGCTTTCCATCCTTTAACGGTTCCTCATATCTGAAATCGCGTTCAGGTCCTGTAAATTACACATTTGGACACTCCAATAGCTAGCTGCAGCCACCTCTCTCTGCGTTAGTCCCGCTTCCAACTCTCAATGCCATTGCTTCGGGTAAATCACGTTGTTATTGCATTCCACTACCGACCCACTACACTATCTGAACCCAAGAGCTTGTGTAATAAACACAATTCAACACCAACCCCTATGCAGTAACTATCTGTATCTGATGTTACCCGAGGACTACCGTGGGCTTTCCATCCTTTAACGGTTCCTCATATCTGAAATCGCGTCCAGGTCCTGTAAATTACACATTTGGACACTCCAATAGCTAGCTGCAGCCACCTCTCTCTGCGTAGGTCCCGCTTCCAACTCTCCATGCCATTGCTTCGCGTAAATCACGTTGTTATTGCATTCCACTACCGACCCACTACACTATCTGAACCCATGAGCTTGTGTAATAAACACAATTCAACACCAACCCCTATGCAGTAACTATCTGTATCTGGTGTTACCCGAGGACTACCGTGGGCTTTCCATCCTTCAACGGTTCCTCATATCTGAAATCGCGTCCAGGTCCTGTAAATTACACATTTGGACACTCCAATAGCTAGCTGCTGCCACCTCTCTCTGCGTTAGTCCCTCTTCCAACTCTCCATGCCATTGCTTCGGGTAAATCACGTTGTTATTGCATTCCACTACCGACCCACTACACTATCTGAACCCAAGAGCTTGTGTAATAAACACAATTCAACACCAACCCCTATGCAGTAACTATCTGTATCTGATGTTACTCGAGGACTACCGTGGGCTTTCCATCCTTTTCCTCATATCTGAAATCGCGTCCAGGTCCTGTAAATTACACATTTGGACACTCCATTAGCTAGCTGCAGCCACCTCTCTCTGCGTTAGTCCCGCTTCCAACACTCCATGCCATTGCTTCGGTAAATCACGTTGTTATTGCATTCCACTACCGACCCACTACACTATCTGAACCCAAGAGCTTGTGTAATAAACACAATTCAACACCAACCCCTATGCAGTAACTATCTGTATCTGATGTTACCCGCGGACTACCGTGGGCTTTCCATCCTTCAACGGTTTCTCATATCTGAAATCGCGTCCAGGTCCTGTAAATTACACATTTGGGCACTCCAATAGCTAGCTCCAGCCACCTCTCTCTGCGTTAGTCCCGCTTCCAACTCTCCATGCCATTGCTTCGGGTAAATCACGTTGTTATTGCATTCCACTACCGACCCACTACACTATCTGAACCCAAGAGCTTGTGTAATAAACACAATTCAACACCAACCCCTATGCAGTAACTATCTGTATCTGATGTTACCCGAGGACTACCGTGGGCTTTCCATCCTTTAACGGTTCCTCATATCTGAAATCGCGTCCAGGTCCTGTAAATTACACATTTGGACACTCCAATAGCTAGCTGCAGCCACCTCTCTCTGCGTTAGTCCCGCTTCCAACTCTCCATGCCATTGCTTCGGGTAAATCACGTTGTTATTGCATTCCACTACCGACCCACTACACTATCTGAACCCAAGAGCTTGTGTAATAAACACAATTCAACACCAACCCCTATGCAGTAACTATCTGTATCTGATGTTACCCGAGGACTACCGTGGGCTTTCCATCCTTCAACGGTTCCTCATATCTGAAATCGCGTCCAGGTCCTGTAAATTACACATTTGGACACTCCAATAGCTAGCTGCAGCCACCTCTCTCTGCGTTAGTCCCGCTTCCAACTCTCCATGCCATTGCTTCGGGTAAATCACGTTGTTATTGCATTCCACTACCGACCCACTACACTATCTGAACCCAAGAGCTTGTGTAATAAACACAATTCAACACCAACCCCTATGCAGTAACTATCTGTATCTGATGTTACCCGAGGACTACCGTGGGCTTTCCATCCTTTAACGGTTCCTCATATCTGAAATCGCGTCCAGGTCCTGTAAATTACACATTTGGACACTCCAATAGCTAGCTGCAGCCACCTCTCTCTGCGTAGGTCCCGCTTCCAACTCTCCATGCCATTGCTTCGGGTAAATCACGTTGTTATTGCATTCCACTACCGACCCACTACACTATCTGAACCCAAGAGCTTGTGTAATAAACACAATTCAACACCAACCCCTATGCAGTAACTATCTGTATCTGATGTTACCCGAGGACTACTGTGGGCTTTCCATCTTTTAACGGTTCCTCATATCTGAAATCGCGTCCAGGTCCTGTAAATTACACATTTGGGCACTCCAATAGCTAGCTGCAGCCACCTCTCTCTGCGTTAGTCCCGCTTCCAACTCTCCATGCCATTGCTTCGGGTAAATCACGTTGTTATTGCATTCCACTACCGACCCACTACACTATCTGAACCCAAGAGCTTGTGTATTAACACAATTCAACACCAACCCCTATGCAGTAACTATCTGTATCTGACGTTACCCGAGGACTACTGTGGGCTTTCCATCTTTTAACGGTTCCTCATATCTGAAATCGCGTCCAGGTCCTGTAAATTACACATTTGGGCACTCCAATAGCTAGCTGCAGCCACCTCTCTCTGCGTTACTCCCGCTTCCAACTCTCCATGCCATTGCTTCGGGTAAATCACGTTGTTATTGCATTCCACTACCGACCCACTACACTATCTGAACCCAAGAGCTTGTGTAATAAACACAACTCAACACCAACCCCTATGCAGTAACTATCTGTATCTGATGTTACCCGAGGACTACCGGGGGCTTTCCATCTTTTAACGGTTCCTCATATCTGAAATCGCGTCCAGGTCCTGTAAATTACACATTTGGACACTCCAATAGCTAGCTGCAGCCACCTCTCTCTGCGTTAGTCCCGCTTCCAACTCTCCATGCCATTGCTTCGGGTAAATCACGTTGTTATTGCATTCCACTACCGACCCACTACACTATCTGAACCCAAGAGCTTGTGTATTAACACAATTCAACACCAACCCCTATGCAGTAACTATCTGTATCTGATGTTACCCGAGGACTACCGTGGGTTTTCCATCCTTTAACGGGTCCTCATATCTGAAATCGCGTCCAGGTCCTGTAAATTACACATTTGGACACTCCAATAGCTAGCTGCAGCCACCTCTCTCTGCGTTAGTCCCGCTTCCAACTCTCCATGCCATTGCTTCGGGTAAATCACGTTGTTATTGCATTCCACTACCGACCCACTACACTATCTGAACCCAAGAGCTTGTGTAATAAACACAATTCAACACCAACCCCTATGCAGTAACTATCTGTATCTAATGTTACCCGAGGACTACCGTGGGCTTTCCATCCTTTTCCTCATATCTGAAATCGCGTCCAGGTCCTGTAAATTACACATTTGGACACTCCATTAGCTAGCTGCAGCCACCTCTCTCTGCGTTAGTCCCCCTTCCAACTCTCCATGCCATTGCTTCGGGTAAACCACGTTGTTATTGCATTCCACTACCGACCCACTACACTATCTGAACCCAAGAGCTTGTGTAATAAACACAATTCAACACCAACCCCTATGCAGTAACTATCTGTATCTGATGTTACCTGAGGACTACCGTGGGCTTTCCATCCTTCAACGGTTCCTCATATCTGAAATCGCATCCAGGTCCTGTAAATTACACATTTGGACACTCCAATAGCTAGCTGCAGCCACCTCTCTCTGCGTTAGTCACGCTTCCAACTCTCCATGCCATTGCTTCGGGTAAATCACGTTGTTATTGCATTCCACTACCGACCCACTACACTATCTGAACCCAAGAGCTTGTGTAATAAACACAATTCAACACCAACCCCTATGCAGTAACTATCTGTATCTGATGTTACCCGAGGACTACCGTGGGCTTTCCATCCTTTAACGGGTCCTCATATCTGAAATCGCGTCCAGGTCCTGTAAATTACACATTTGGACACTCCAATAGCTAGCAGCAGCCACCTCTCTCTGCGTTAGTCCCGCTTCCAACTCTCCATGCCATTGCTTCGGGTAAATCACGTTGTTATTGCATTCCACTACCGACCCACTACACTATCTGAACCCAAGAGCTTGTGTAATAAACACAATTCAACACCAACCCCTATGCAGTAACTATCTGTATCTGATGTTACCCGAGGACTACCGTGGTCTTTCCATCCTTCAACGGTTCCTCATATCTGAAATCGCGTCCAGGTCCTGTAAATTACACATTTGGACACTCCAATAGCTAGCTGCAGCCACCTCTCTCTGCGTTAGTCCCGCTTCCAACTCTCCATGCCATTGCTTCGGGTAAATCACGTTGTTATTGCATTCCACTACCGACCCACTACACTATCTGAACCCAAGAGCTTGTGTAATAAACACAATTCAACACCAACCCCTATGCAGTAACTATCTGTATCTGATGTTACCCGAGGACTACCGTGGGCTTTCCATCCTTTTCCTCATATCTGAAATCGCGTCCAGGTCCTGTAAATTACACATTTGGACACTCCATTAGCTAGCTGCAGCCACCTCTCTCTGCGTTAGTCCCGCTTCCAACTCTCCATGCCATTGCTTCGGTAAATCACGTTGTTATTGCATTCCACTACCGACCCACTACACTATCTGAACCCAAGAGCTTGTGTAATAAACACAATTCAACACCAACCCCTATGCAGTAACTATCTGTATCTGATGTTACCCGAGGACTACCGTGGGCTTTCCATCCTTCAACGGTTCCTCATATCTGAAATAGCGTCCAGGTCCTGTAAATTACACATTTGGACACTCCAATAGCTAGCTGCAGCCACCTCTCTCTGCGTTAGTCCCGCTTCCAACTCTCGATGCCATTGCTTCGGGTAAATCACGTTGTTATTGCATTCCACTACCGACCCACTACACTATCTGAACCCAAGAGCTTGTGTAATAAACACAATTCAACACCAACCCCTATGCAGTAACTATCTGTATCTGATGTTACCCGAGGACTACCGTGGGCTTTCCATCCTTTAACGGTTCCTCATATCTGAAATCGCGTCCAGGTCCTGTAAATTACACATTTGGACACTCCAATAGCTAGCTGCAGCCACCTCTCTCTGCGTTAGTCCCGCTTCCAACTCTCCATGCCATTGCTTCGGGTAAATCATGTTGTTATTGCATTCCACTACCGACCCACTACACTATCTGAATCCAAGAGCTTGTGTAATAAACACAATTCAACACCAACCCCTATGCAGTAACTATCTGTATCTGATGTTACCCGAGGACTACCGTGGGCTTTCCATCCTTCAACGGTTCCTCATATCTGAAATCGCGTCCAGGTCCTGTAAATTACACATTTGGACACTCCAATAGCTAGCTGCAGCCACCTCTCTCTGCGTTAGTCCCGCTTCCAACTCTCCATGCCATTGCTTCGGGTAAATCACGTTGTTATTGCATTCCACTACCGACCCACTACACTATCTGAACCCAAGAGCTTGTGTAATAAACACAATTCAACACCAACCCCTATGCAGTAACTATCTGTATCTGATGTTACCCGAGGACTACCGTGGGCTTTCCATCCTTTAACGGTTCCTCATATCTGAAATCGCGTCCAGGTCCTGTAAATTACACATTTGGACACTCCATTAGCTAGCTGCAGCCACCTCTCTCTGCGTTAGTCCCGCTTCCAACTGTCCATGCCATTGCTTCGGTAAATCACGTTGTTATTGCATTCCACTACCGACCCACTACACTATCTGAACCCAAGAGCTTGTGTAATAAACACAATTCAACACCAACCCCTATGCAGTAACTATCTGTATCTGATGTTACCCGAGGACTACCGTGGGCTTTCCATCCATTAACGGTTCCTCATATCTGAAATCGCGTCCAGGTCCTGTAAATTACACATTTGGACACTCCAATAGCTAGCTGCAGCCACCTCTCTCTGCGTTAGTCCCGCTTCCAACTCTCCATGCCATTGCTTCGGGTAAATCACGTTGTTATTGCATTCCACTACCGACCCACTACACTATCTGAACCCAAGAGCTTGTGTAATAAACACAATTCAACACCAACCCCTATGCAGTAACTATCTGTATCTGATGTTACCCGAGGACTACCGTGGGCTTTCCATCCTTTTAACGGTTCCTCATATCTGAAATCGCGTCCAGGTCCTGTAAATTACACATTTGGACACTCCAATAGCTAGCTGCAGCCACCTCTCTCTGCGTTAGTCCCGCTTCCAACTCTCCATGCCATTGCTTAGGGTAAATCACGTTGTTATTGCATTCCACTACCGACCCACTACACTATCTGAACCCAAGAGCTTTTGTAATAAACACAATTCAACACCAACCCCTATGCAGTAACTATCTGTATCTGATGTTACCCGAGGACTACCGTGGGCTTTCCATCCTTTAACGGTTCCTCATATCTGAAATCGCGTCCAGGTCCTGTAAATTACACATTTGGACACTCCATTAGCTAGCTGCAGCCACCTCTCTCTGCATTAGTCCCGCTTCCAACTCTCCATGCCATTGCTTCGGGTAAATCACGTTGTTATTGCATTCCACTACCGACCCACTACACTATCTGAACCCAAGAGCTTGTTTATTAACACAATTCAACACCAACCCCTATGCAGTAACTATCTGTATCTGATGTTACCCGAGGACTACCGTGGGCTTTCCATCCTTTAACGGTTCCTCATATCTAAAATCGTGTCCAGGTCCTGTAAATTACACATTTGGACACTCCAATAGCTAGCTGCAGCCACCTCTCTCTGCGTTAGTCCCGCTTCCAACTCTCCATGCCATTGCTTCGGGTAAATAACGTTGTTACTGCATTCCACTACCGACCCACTACACTATCTGAACCCAAGAGCTTGTGTAATAAACACAATTCAACACCAACCCCTATGCAGTAACTATCTGTATCTGATGTTACCCGAGGACTACCGTGGGCTTTCCATCCTTTAACGGTTCCTCATATCTGAAATCGCGTCCAGGTCCTGTAAATTACACATTTGGACACTCCAATAGCTAGCTGCAGCCACCTCTCTCTGCGTTAGTCCCGCTTCCAACTCTCCATGCCATTGCTTCGGTAAATGACGTTGTTATTGCATTCCACTACCGACCCACTACACTATCTGAACCCAAGAGCTTGTGTAATAAACACAATTCAACACCAACCCCTATGCAGTAACTATCTGTATCTGATGTTACCCGAGGACTACCGTGGGCTTTCCATCCTTTAACGGTTCCTCATATCTGAAATCGCGTCCAGGTCCTGTAAATTACACATTTGGACACTCCAATAGCTAGCTGCAGCCACCTCTCTCTGCGTTAGTCCCGCTTCCAACTCTCCATGACATTGCTTCGGGTAAATCACGTTGTTATTGCATTCCACTACCGACCCACTACACTATCTGAACCCAAGAGCTTGTGTAATAAACACAATTCAACACCAACCCCTACGCAGTAACTATCTGTATCTGATGTTACCCGAGGACTACCGTGGGCTTTCCATCCTTTAACGGTTCCTCATATCTGAAATCGCGTTCAGGTCCTGTAAATTACACATTTGGACACTCCAATAGCTAGCTGCAGCCACCTCTCTCTGCGTTAGTCCCGCTTCCAACTCTCAATGCCATTGCTTCGGGTAAATCACGTTGTTATTGCATTCCACTACCGACCCACTACACTATCTGAACCCAAGAGCTTGTGTAATAAACACAATTCAACACCAACCCCTATGCAGTAACTATCTGTATCTGATGTTACCCGAGGACTACCGTGGGCTTTCCATCCTTTAACGGTTCCTCATATCTGAAATCGCGTTCAGGTCCTGTAAATTACACATTTGGACACTCCAATAGCTAGCTGCAGCCACCTCTCTCTGCGTAGGTCCCGCTTCCAACTCTCCATGCCATTGCTTCGCGTAAATCACGTTGTTATTGCATTCCACTACCGACCCACTACACTATCTGAACCCAAGAGCTTGTGTAATAAACACAATTCAACACCAACCCCTATGCAGTAACTATCTGTATCTGATGTTACCCGAGGACTACCGTGGGCTTTCCATCCTTCAACGGTTCCTCATATCTGAAATCGCGTCCAGGTCCTGTAAATTACACATTTGGACACTCCAATAGCTAGCTGCTGCCACCTCTCTCTGCGTTAGTCCCTCTTCCAACTCTCCATGCCACTGCTTCGGGTAAATCACGTTGTTATTGCATTCCACTACCGACCCACTACACTATCTGAACCCAAGAGCTTGTGTAATAAACACAATTCAACACCAACCCCTATGCAGTAACTATCTGTATCTGATGTTACTCGAGGACTACCGTGGGCTTTCCATCCTTTTCCTCATATCTGAAATCGCGTCCAGGTCCTGTAAATTACACATTTGGACACTCCATTAGCTAGCTGCAGCCACCTCTCTCTGCGTTAGTCCCGCTTCCAACACTCCATGCCATTGCTTCGGTAAATCACGTTGTTATTGCATTCCACTACCGACCCACTACACTATCTGAACCCAAGAGCTTGTGTAATAAACACAATTCAACACCAACCCCTATGCAGTAACTATCTGTATCTGATGTTACCCGAGGACTACCGTGGGCTTTCCATCCTTCAACGGTTTCTCATATCTGAAATCGCGTCCAGGTCCTGTAAATTACACATTTGGGCACTCCAATAGCTAGCTGCAGCCACCTCTCTCTGCGTTAGTCCCGCTTCCAACTCTCCATGCCATTGCTTCGGGTAAATCACGTTGTTATTGCATTCCACTACCGACCCACTACACTATCTGAACCCAAGAGCTTGTGTAATAAACACAATTCAACACCAACCCCTATGCAGTAACTATCTGTATCTGATGTTACCCGAGGACTACCGTGGGCTTTCCATCCTTTAACGGTTCCTCATATCTGAAATCGCGTCCAGGTCCTGTAAATTACACATTTGGACACTCCAATAGCTAGCTGCAGCCACCTCTCTCTGCGTTAGTCCCGCTTCCAACTCTCCATGCCATTGCTTCGGGTAAATCACGTTGTTATTGCATTCCACTACCGACCCACTACACTATCTGAACCCAAGAGCTTGTGTAATAAACACAATTCAACACCAACCCCTATGCAGTAACTATCTGTATCTGATGTTACCCGAGGACTACCGTGGGCTTTCCATCCTTTAACGGTTCCTCATATCTGAAATCGCGTCCAGGTCCTGTAAATTACACATTTGGACACTCCAATAGCTAGCTGCAGCCACCTCTCTCTGCGTTAGTCCCGCTTCCAACTCTCCATGCCATTGCTTCGGGTAAATCACGTTGTTATTGCATTCCACTACCGACCCACTACACTATCTGAACCCAAGAGCTTGTGTAATAAACACAATTCAACACCAACCCCTATGCAGTAACTATCTGTATCTGATGTTACCCGAGGACTACCGTGGGCTTTCCATCCTTTAACGGTTCCTCATATCTGAAATCGCGTCCAGGTCCTGTAAATTACACATTTGGACACTCCAATAGCTAGCTGCAGCCACCTCTCTCTGCGTTAGTCCCGCTTCCAACTCTCCATGCCATTGCTTCGGGTAAATCACGTTGTTATTGCATTCCACTACCGACCCACTACACTATCTGAACCCAAGAGCTTGTGTAATAAACACAATTCAACACCAACCCCTATGCAGTAACTATCTGTATCTGATGTTACCCGAGGACTACCGTGGGCTTTCCATCCTTTAACGGTTCCTCATATCTGAAATCGCGTCCAGGTCCTGTAAATTACACATTTGGACACTCCAATAGCTAGCTGCAGCCACCTCTCTCTGCGTAGGTCCCGCTTCCAACTCTCCATGCCATTGCTTCGGGTAAATCACGTTGTTATTGCATTCCACTACCGACCCACTACACTATCTGAACCCAAGAGCTTGTGTAATAAACACAATTCAACACCAACCCCTATGCAGTAACTATCTGTATCTGATGTTACCCGAGGACTACCGTGGGCTTTCCATCCTCTAACGGTTCCTCATATCTGAAATCGCGTCCAGGTCCTGTAAATTACACATTTGGACACTCCATTAGCTAGCTGCAGCCACCTCTCTCTGCGTTAGTCCCGCTTCCAACTCTCCATGCCATTGCTTCGGTAAATCACGTTGTTATTGCATTCCACTACCGACCCACTACACTATCTGAACCCAAGAGCTTGTGTAATAAACACAATTCAACACCAACCCCTATGCAGTAACTATCTGTATCTGATGTTACCCGAGGACTACCGTGGGCTTTCCATCCTTCAACGGTTTCTCATATCTGAAATTGCGTCCAGGTCCTGTAAATTACAAATTTGGACACTCCAATAGCTAGCTGCAGCCACCTCTCTCTGCGTTAGTCCCGCTTCCAACTCTCCATGCCATTGCTTCGGGTAAATCACGTTGTTATTGCATTCCACTACCGACCCACTACACTATCTGAACCCAAGAGCTTGTGTAATAAACACAATTCAACACCAACCCCTATGCAGTAACTATCTGTATCTGATGTTACCCGAGGACTACCGTGGGCTTTCCATCCTTTAACGGTTCCTCATATCTGAAATAGCGTCCAGGTCCTGTAAATTACACATTTGGACACTCCAATAGCTAGCTGCAGCCACCTCTCTCTGCGTTAGTCCCGCTTCCAACTCTCCATGCCATTGCTTCGGGTAAATCACGTTGTTATTGCATTCCACTACCGACCCACTACACTATCTGAACCCAAGAGCTTGTGTAATAAACACAATTCAACACCAACCCCTATGCAGTAACTATCTGTATCTGATGTTACCCGAGGACTACCGTGGGCTTTCCATCCTTTAACGGTTCCTCATATCTGAAATCGCGTCCAGGTCCTGTAAATTACACATTTGGACACTCCAATAGCTAGCTGCAGCCACCTCTCTCTGCGTTAGTCCCGCTTCCAACTCTCCATGCCATTGCTTCGGGTAAATCACGTTGTTATTGCATTCCACTACCGACCCACTACACTATCTGAACCCAAGAGCTTGTGTAATAAACACAATTCAACACCAACCCCTATGCAGTAACTATCTGTATCTGATGTTACCCGAGGACTACCGTGGGCTTTCCATCCTTTAACGGTTCCTCATATCTGAAATCGCGTCCAGGTCCTGTAAATTACACATTTGGACACTCCAATAGCTAGCTGCAGCCACCTCTCTCTGCGTTAGTCCCGCTTCCAACTCTCCATGCCATTGCTTCGGTAAATCACGTTGTTATTGCATTCCACTACCGACCCACTACACTATCTGAACCCAAGAGCTTGTGTATTAACACAATTCAACACCAACCCCTATGCAGTAACTATCTGTATCTGATGTTACCCGAGGACTACCGTGGGCTTTCCATCTTTTAACGGTTCCTCATATCTGAAATCGCGTCCAGGTCCTGTAAATTACACATTTGGACACTCCAATAGCTAGCTGCAGCCACCTCTCTCTGCGTTAGTCCCGCTTCCAACTCTCCATGCCATTGCTTCGGTAAATCACATTGTTATTGCATTCCACTACCGACCCACTACACTATCTGAACCCAAGAGCTTGTGTAATAAACACAATTCAACACCAACCCCTATGCAGTAACTATCTGTATCTGATGTTACCCGAGGACTACCGTGGGCTTTCCATCCTTCAACGGTTCCTCATATCTGAAATCGCGTCCAGGTCCTGTAAATTACACATTTGGACACTCCAATAGCTAGCTGCAGCCACCTCTCTCTGCGTTAGTCCCGCTTCCAACTCTCCATGCCATTGCTTCGGGTAAATCACGTTGTTATTGCATTCCACTACCGACCCACTACACTATCTGAACCCAAGAGCTTGTGTAATAAACACTATTCAACACCAACCCCTATGCAGTAACTATCTGTATCTGATGTTACCCGAGGACTACCGTGGGCTTACCATCCTTTAACGGTTCCTCATATCTGAAATCGCGTCCAGGTCCTGTAAATTACACATTTGGACACTCCAATAGCTAGCTGCAGCCACCTCTCTCTGCGTTAGTCCCGCTTCCAACTCTCCATGCCATTGCTTCGGGTAAATCACGTTGTTATTGCATTCCACTACCGACCCACTACACTATCTGAACCCAAGAGCTTGTGTAATAAACACAATTCAACACCAACCCCTATGCAGTAACTATCTGTATCTGATGTTACCCGAGGACTACCGTGGGCTTTCCATCCTTTAACGGTTCCTCATATCTGAAATCGCGTCCAGGTCCTGTAAATTACACATTTGGACACTCCAATAGCTAGCTGCAGCCTCCTCTCTCTGCGTTAGTCCCGCTTCCAACTCTCCATGCCATTGCTTCGGGTAAATCACGTTGTTATTGCATTCCACTACCGACCCACTACACTATCTGAACCCAAGAGCTTGTGTAATAAACACAATTCAACACCAACCCCTATGCAGTAACTATCTGTATCTGATGTTACCCGAGGACTACCGTGGGCTTTCCATCCTTTAACGGTTCCTCATATCTGAAATCGCGTCCAGGTCCTGTAAATTACACATTTGGACACTCCAATAGCTAGCTGCAGCCACCTCTCTCTGCGTTAGTCCCGCTTCCAACTCTCCATGCCATTGCTTCGGTAAATCACGTTGTTATTGCATTCCACTACCGACCCACTACACTATCTGAACCCAAGAGCTTGTGTAATAAACACAATTCAACACCAACCCCTATGCAGTAACTATCTGTATCTGATGTTACCCGAGGACTACCGTGGGCTTTCCATCCTTTAACGGTTCCTCATATCTGAAATCGCGTCCAGGTCCTGTAAATTACACATTTGGACACTCCAATAGCTAGCTGCAGCCACCTCTCTGCGTTAGTCCCGCTTCCAACTCTCCATGCCATTGCTTCGGGTAAATCACGTTGTTATTGCATTCCACTACCGACCCACTACACTATCTGAACCCAAGAGCTTGTGTAATAAACACAATTCAACACCAACCCCTATGCAGTAACTATCTGTATCTGATGTTACCCGAGGACTACCGTGGGCTTTCCATCCTTTAACGGTTCCTCATATCTGAAATCGCGTCCAGGTCCTGTAAATTACACATTTGGACACTCCAATAGCTAGCTGCAGCCTCCTCTCTCTGCGTTAGTCCCGCTTCCAACTCTCCATGCCATTGCTTCGGGTAAATCACGTTGTTATTGCATTCCACTACCGACCCACTACACTATCTGAACCCAAGAGCTTGTGTAATAAACACAATTCAACACCAACCCCTATGCAGTAACTATCTGTATCTGATGTTACCCGAGGACTACCGTGGGCTTTCCATCCTTTAACGGTTCCTCATATCTGAAATCGCGTCCAGGTCCTGTAAATTACACATTTGGACACTCCAATAGCTAGCTGCAGCCACCTCTCTCTGCGTTAGTCCCGCTTCCAACTCTCCATGCCATTGCTTCGGGTAAATCACGTTGTTATTGCATTCCACTACCGACCCACTACACTATCTGAACCCAAGAGCTTGTGTATTAACACAATTCAACACAAACCCCTATGCAGTAACTATCTGTATCTGATGTTACCCGAGGACTACCGTGGGCTTTCCATCCTTTAACGGTTCCTCATATCTGAAATCGCGTCCAGGTCCTGTAAATTACACATTTGGACACTCCAATAGCTAGCTGCAGCCACCTCTCTCTGCGTTAGTCCCGCTTCCAACTCTCCATGCCATTGCTTCGGGTAAATCACTTTGTTATTGCATTCCACTACCGACCCACTACACTATCTGAACCCAAGAGCTTGTGTATTAACACAATTCAACACCAACCCCTATGCAGTAACTATCTGTATCTGATGTTACCCGAGGACTACCGTGGGCTTTCCATCCTTTAACGGTTCCTCATATCTGAAATCGCGTCCAGGTCCTGTAAATTACACATTTGGACACTCCAATAGCTAGCTGCAGCCACCTCTCTCTGCGTTAGTCCCGCTTCCAACTCTCCATGCCATTGCTTCGGGTAAATCACGTTGTTATTGCATTCCACTACCGACCCACTACACTATCTGAACCCAAGAGCTTGTGTAATAAACACTATTCAACACCAACCCCTATGCAGTAACTATCTGTATCTGATGTTACCCGAGGACTACCGTGGGCTTTCCATCCTTTAACGGTTCCTCATATCTGAAATCGCGTCCAGGTCCTGTAAATTACACATTTGGACACTCCAATAGCTAGCTGCAGCCACCTCTCTCTGCGTTAGTCCCGCTTCCAACTCTCCATGCCATTGCTTCAGGTAAATCACGTTGTTATTGCATTCCACTACCGACCCACTACACTATCTGAACCCAAGAGCTTGTGTAATAAACACAATTCAACACCAACCCCTATGCAGTAACTATCTGTATCTGATGTTACCCGAGGACTACCGTGGGCTTTCCATCCTTTAACGGTTCCTCATATCTGAAATCGCGTCCAGGTCCTGTAAATTACACATTTGGACACTCCAATAGCTAGCTGCAGCCACCTCTCTCTGCGTTAGTCCCGCTTCCATCTCTCCATGCCATTGCTTCGGGTAAATCACGTTGTTATTGCATTCCACTACCGACCCACTACACTATCTGAACCCAAGAGCTTGTGTAATAAACACAATTCAACACCAACCCCAATGCAGTAACTATCTGTATCTGATGTTACCCGAGGACTACCGTGGGCTTTCCATCCTTTAACGGTTCCTCATATCTGAAATCGCGTCCAGGTCCTGTAAATTACACATTTGGACACTCCAATAGCTAGCTGCAGCCACCTCTCTCTGCGTTAGTCCCGCTTCCAACTCTCCATGCCATTGCTTCGGTAAATCACGTTGTTATTGCATTCCAATACCGACCCACTACACTATCTGAACCCAAGAGCTTGTGTAATAAACACAATTCAACACCAACCCCTATGCAGTAACTATCTGTATCTGATGTTACCCGAGGACTACCGTGGGCTTTCCATCCTTTAACGGTTCCTCATATCTGAAATCGCGTCCAGGTCCTGTAAATTACACATTTGGACACTCCAATAGCTAGCTGCAGCCACCTCTCTCTGCGTTAGTCCCACTTCCAACTCTCCATGCCATTGCTTCGGGTAAATCACGTTGTTATTGCATTCCACTACCGACCCACAACACTATCTGAACCCAAGAGCTTGTGTAATAAACACAATTCAACACCAACCCCTATGCAGTAACTATCTGTATCTGATGTTACCCGAGGACTACCGTGGGCTTTCCATCCTTTAACGGTTCCTCATATCTGCTATCGCGTCCAGGTCCTGTAAATTACACATTTGGACACTCCAATAGCTAGCTGCAGCCACCTCTCTCTGCGTTAGTCCCGCTTGCAACTCTCCATGCCATTGCTTCGGGTAAATCACGTTGTTATTGCATTCCACTACCGACCCACTACACTATCTGAACCCAAGAGCTTGTGTAATAAACACAATTCAACACCAACCCCTATGCAGTAACTATCTGTATCTGATGTTACCCGAGGACTACCGTGGGCTTTCCATCCTTTAACGGTTCCTCATATCTGAAATCGCGTCCAGGTCCTGTAAATTACACATTTGGACACTCCAATAGCTAGCTGCAGCCACCTCTCTCTGCGTTAGTCCCTCTTCCAACTCTCCATGCCATTGCTTCGGGTAAATCACGTTGTTATTGCATTCCACTACCGACCCACTACACTATCTGAACCCAAGAGCTTGTGTAATAAACACAATTCAAAACCAACCCCTATGCAGTAACTATCTGTATCTGATGTTACCCGAGGACTACCGTGGGCTTTCCATCCTTCAACGGTTCCTCATATCTGAAATCGCGTCTAGGTCCTGTAAATTACACATTTGGACACTCCAATAGCTAGCTGCAGCCACCTCTCTCTGCGTTAGTCCCTCTTCCAACTCTCCATGCCATTGCTTCGGGTAAATCACGTTGTTATTGCATTCCACTACCGACCCACTACACTATCTGAACCCAAGAGCTTGTGTAATAAACACAATTCAACACCAACCCCTATGCAGTAACTATCTGTATCTGATGTTACCCGAGGACTACCGTGGGCTTTCCATCCTCTAACGATTCCTCATATCTGAAATCGCGTCCAGGTCCTGTAAATTACACATTTGGACACTCCATTAGCTAGCTGCAGCCACCTCTCTCTGCGTTAGTCCCGCTTCCAACTCTCCATGCCATTGCTTCGGTAAATTACGTTGTTATTGCATTCCACTACCGACCCACTACACTATCTGAACCCAAGAGCTTGTGTAATAAACACAAATCAACACCAACCCCTATGCAGGAACTATCTGTATCTGATGTTACCCGAGGACTACCGTGGGCTTTCCATCCTTCAACGGTTTCTCATATCTGAAATTGCGTCCAGGTCCTGTAAATTACACATTTGGACACTCCAATAGCTAGCTGCAGCCACCTCTCTCTGCGTTAGTCCCGCTTCCAACTCTCCATGCCATTGCTTCGGGTTAATCACGTTGTTATTGCATTCCACTACCGACCCACTACACTATCTGAACCCAAGAGCTTGTGTAATAAACACAATTCAACACCAACCCCTATGCAGTAACTATCTGTATCTGATGTTACCCGAGGACTACCGTGGGCTTTCCATCCTTTAACGGTTCCTCATATCTGAAATCGCGTCCAGGTCCTGTAAATTACACATTTGGACACTCCAATAGCTAGCTGCAGCCACCTCTCTCTGCGTTAGTCCCGCTTCCAACTCTCCATGCCATTGCTTCGGGTAAATCACGTTGTTATTGCATTCCACTACCGACCCACTACACTATCTGAACCCAAGAGCTTGTGTAATAAACACAATTCAACACCAACCCCTATGCAGTAACTATCTGTATCTGATGTTACCCGAGGACTACCGTGGGCTTTCCATCCTTTAACGGGTCCTCATATCTGAAATCGCGTCCATGTCCTGTAAATTACACATTTGGACACTCCAATAGCTAGCTGCAGCCACCTCTCTCTGCGTTAGTCCCGCTTCCAACTCTCCATGCCATTGTTTCGGGTAAATCACGTTGTTATTGCATTCCACTACCGACCCACTACACTATCTGAACCCAAGAGCTTGTGTAATAAACACAATTCAACACCAACCCCTATGCAGTAACTATCTGTATCTGATGTTACCCGAGGACTACCGTGGGCTTTCCATCCTTTAACAGTTCCTCATATCTGAAATCGCGTCCAGGTCCTGTAAATTACACATTTGGACACTCCAATAGCTAGCTGCAGCCACCTCTCTCTGCGTTAGTCCCGCTTCCAACTCTCCATGCCATTGCTTCGGGTAAATCACGTTGTTATTGCATTCCACTACCGACCCACTACACTATCTGAACCCAAGAGCTTGTGTATTAACACAATTCAACACCAACCCCTATGCAGTAACTATCTGTATCTGATGTTACCCGAGGACTACCGTGGGCTTTCCATCCTTTAACGGTTCCTCATATCTGAAATCGCGTCCAGGTCCTGTAAATTACACATTTGGACACTCCAATAGCTAGCTGCAGCCACCTCTCTCTGCGTTAGTCCCGCTTCCAACTCTCCATGCCATTGCTTCGGGTAAATCACGTTGTTATTGCATTCCACTACCGACCCACTACACTATCTGAACCCAAGAGCTTGTGTAATAAACACAAATCAACACCAACCCCTATGCAGGAACTATCTGTATCTGATGTTACCCGAGGACTACCGTGGGCTTTCCATCCTTCAACGGTTTCTCATATCTGAAATTGCGTCCAGGTCCTGTAAATTACACATTTGGACACTCCAATAGCTAGCTGCAGCCACCTCTCTCTGCGTTAGTCCCGCTTCCAACTCTCCATGCCATTGCTTCGGGTAAATCACGTTGTTATTGCAT